>OU015752.1:119426540-119474160 GCA_907169655.1 Acomys percivali | reverse complement strand
AGAGAGAGAGAGAGAGAGAGAGAGAGAGAGAGAGAGAGAGAGAGAGAGAGAGAGAGGGAGGGAGAGAACCCACTACTATGTTGCCAGACAGGTGCCTAGGATAACAGGATAATTGCCATCTGAGAGGCTTCACCTAGAAACTGATGGAAATAGACACAGTGATCCACAGCCAAACATTAGACAGAGCTTGTGGAATTCTATGGAAGGGGATGGAGGATCGAAGGAGCCAGAGAGGTCAAAGACACCACAAGAAAATACATCGAGCCAACTGTTTTTCATTCTTATTCTTCTTAGGAGCTCCTACGCTGAGCAAGAGAACATAAGTAAATGGTGGAGTGTTAGCATGGATTTCATTGTAAAGAAAGACAGAAAAATATGTTTGCAGCCTTCAGATTTCCTCACCTCAGGGAGGGTTACTAGGTGAAACAGAGGTGGAGTACAGAGGGTGATGGGTAGAATGGATGCCTTAGCAAGGGAAAGAAGCTATGGGCAAGAGTAAGCTATTTCCATGGATAAAGGAGCCATAGACCACTTAAATAGCAGTTACAACTTTATAAGATAAAAAGAACCCATCTTCAAATCTTCAGCTTAAATTATTTCCCCCACATTTTATGACAAATTATTGTTATTTAATGGTGAAGAATTTAGAAGTCACACATCCGTGAATTTGAATGTATTTTCCTGGCCATTACTTTGAGATCTTTGTAAGTTTAAGAGACACTCCATACATTCCCTTTGCACTTAAAAACACTCTTCAAAGAAGGGTTGTAGGAGGCAGAGGAGCTACAGAAGCACTAACCTGGGCCCATAGAGGCTCACAGAGACTGAACCACCAGCGAGGGAGTCTGCATGGGCTTGACTTAAGCCTTCCATACATATGTTAGAATTGTGTAGCTTGGTCTTCTTGTGGGACTCCTAAGAGTGGGAGAAGGAGCTGCATCTGACTCTGTTACCTGCCTTTGGGACCCTTTTCTCCTACTGGGTCCCTGTCTAGCCTTAAGAGAAGAGGAGGTGCCTAGTCTTACTGTAACTTGCTCTGCAATGGCTGGTTGATAGCCATCAATGCTGGTCCTTTTCTGAAGAGAAACAGAGGAGTGGATAGGGATTGGTAGAAGGGAGGTAGAGGAAATGGGACTGGGAGGAGAGGAGGGAGGGGAAACTGTGCTCATGATGTAAAACAAAAAACAAAGTCTCCAAATATACCATTTTAACTTCTCAGATACTGCTACAGATTACCCATCTGTGGTTAAGATTAAATCATGCGTGCGTTCTTTCAAAAGTCACCCAACTGTTCCTTGAAGATCAGGCTTACACCAAGACCATGAGTGCTTATTGATAAGCTGCAGGTGCTTATAATAATAATAATAATAATAATAATAATAATAATAATAATAATAATAATAATAATAATAATAATAAACATTTTATTCTTATATTTCTTTTTTAACATATACATTTATATTATTACACATAAATAAAATAAACTAAATACAGCAGGAATAACCATGAAACAATCAGGAATTACATAGCTGTTACATTCATAGTGATTTGGCTGTTTGTATTTGGAACCTTGAAGTAAACATCTTTCCTGTCTTGGTGAGTGTAAAATTCTGAATGAAAATCCATATCTATCATATCTCATTTCTTTAACTTGAAGGATCTATCTAGATCTAAAACATCTTAACCCCTAGCAAACTAAGTTTAATTGTAAAACTAAACTATCTGGTCTTCAACCCAATCAGAGACTTGAGAAGGAAACATTATTATTTTTAAATAAGATTTTCCCCATTTTTTCATATTTTATTAGAATGTAAAAGAAAAAATTGAAAAATATTTTATGAACCATTTAGTTTAATTAGAATCAAATGTGTGGGAACATTGGAATCATTACTGGAATCTGGTGAGGTCATCAGTGAATGTATCATTGAAGGCAATGATTACTCCTCCCCTCAAATCTATAGGAAACAAATAGCTGAGCAGTGAGGGGTATGGATGGCAAAGGAAAGGAGGTTAGAAAGAGTTTGAGGGAGAAAGTAATCAAAACACACTGTCTGTATATATGAAATTGTTGAATAGCAAGAAAACAAACAAAATAAGAGAAATGACAAATTATAGTTAATAGTGAAAGAAGGAAGGCAAGGAGTAAGAGACATGCAGAATTATGAATTTGAATGATGTATCCAATAGGTGGGTAAAAACACAAAGGTTACCACCATATCAATAAGCGGGATAATTAACTTATTTTCTAGCATATAGATGTTCAAAATGCTTCACTCTGTCATTAGCCATGTACATTCTCAGCTACATGGTTTGCACTTCTAATTGTCCCAAGGTTTGAATAGGCTTTCTATCTGTATATGTATGTGAATATTACACAGGCTATGAGGAAATATAAAATTATTGTAACAAAAGAAATAATTAAATAACACTAAAAAAAATGTCTAAAGTGGTATTTCTGTTTGTTCTTGTCTTTACTATCATAGAAATACCTCCAAATAATCATTATTATGATGAATGGTTTTTAAAATAAATGCACAAATAGAATAATTTATCATTTTATACATATAATATAAAATTTGCAATTTCTTGCTTAACTCTTGCTTAAAGCATCATTTTGACTAATTTAGAATGTTTCTTTGTATAGTTAAACCCTAGTTTATTTATTTATTTATTCATTTAGGACCTGTGAAATTCTTTTTGTTGTTGCTGAAAAAAATTATACAATATATGCTGTTCAGGGTTTCTGTCCTCCAGCTCCTCCCAGATCCTCCCTACTTCTGCACTCACCCAACTCTGCACCCTCTCTTTCTCTCTCTCTTTAGAAAACAAACAGGCAAACACAAAAAACCCAGACAAACCAGAACTTAAAAAAGAGAAAAGAACACTAGATCTTTTTCATTTTTGAAAGACTATATTATGTGTTTATTTGTTTATTTATATTTTGTATTTATTTTGTATATGCACACGTGTTCGTCCTTTGTTAGAGCAGTATGTGCTCTTAATTGATGAGCCATCTACAGTCCTCTTTTTCTCTTGTTTGAGCAAAACAAAACACACTATCTTGAATATCGTTAAGATTTTTGCATTTAAGTGTCTGTCATAATAAGGAAACAGACTATAAATCTAGGTCAGGGCTGAGCACCAGAACTGTTGGATTAAGAGCATATGAACAAGCTATCAATTTAGATCGACATACGTGCTACATGGAAATGTTTGCTCCCTGTGAATTCATCAACATGAGATACTTCCAGGTTTTCTAGCTTTGCAAGCTAATAATCTCTCGTTTTCTTCACTGCTTTTGGTGATATGATTGTCTTGTGGGCCTCTGATTGGTGGACTAGGGTCTTTTCAATACTTTCTTTGAAGAAAGAGTTGTAGCAACCCCTGGCGAATCTGCTTATTCTTAGCGCTGTAGATGATGGGGTTGAGCATCGGTGGTACCAGAAGATAGACGTTAGCCAGGAGCAGGCGGACGGCGGGTGCAGCATGCTTCACGAAGCGGTGCACCAGAGCCACGCTGATCATTGGCACGTAGTACACCAGAACCGCACACATGTGTGAGACACAGGTGTTGAGGGCCTTCCTCCGCCCCTCCCCGGAGGTAATGTTCATCACCGTGTACAAGATGAGCACATACGAGATGACAATGAGCAGTGAGTCCAGCCCAAAGGTGGAAGTCACGATGCAGAGCCCCAGAATGCTGTTGGGACGAGTGTCCCCACAGGGCAGCTGGATGAGATCTGAGTGCAGACAGTAGGAGTGGGAAAGAACGTTGTGGCCACAGAACGGCAGACGCTTTAGGAGGAAAGGCAGGGGTACCATGAGCAACACACTCTTCAGCCCAAGGATAACACTGGTGCCAGCAATACGGGGCAAGGTCAGGATGGTGGTGTAGCGCAGTGGGTTGTAGATGGCAACAAACCTATCTACGGACATGGCTAGAAGAACTCCCGACTCCATGATGGAAAATGAATGTATGGAGAACATCTGAAAAAGGCAGGCTCCGAACCATATTTTATTGGCACCGAAGAGAAAGATGCTGAGCACAGTGGGCAAAGTCGAGACAGAGACACCGAGCTCGGAGAAGGCGAGCATAGCCAGGAACAAGTACATTGGCTGGTGCAGAGAACTGCTTTTCTTGATCACAGCCAGAATGAGGGTATTGCCCACAATGGCTATAGTATACGTGGAACAGAATGGGAAGACCAGCCAGGGGTACAATGCCTCTAGACCAGGGAGACCAGTCAGCAGAAAATATTTTGGGGTGAATTGGCTGCTGTTCAACATTTTTCTGTGCCTGATACCTGGGGATATTGGTTTGACAGGGCTATGGATATAACGGGACCAAAAACACAGCTTATTGTAGATGAAAGAGCCCTGTTTGGTTTTTTGGTTTGATCTCTTTCTATGTTATAATCAACTCAGTGTGCTCATCAGTGCAATATAAAATGTGTCATGACTTGCAAGCAAGTGTGTATTTAGTAGACAATAAGACAGGAGACTGTATTATTCACAAGTCAAATTAATTTCTCCTATAAATCCTACTGTGTTTAACTTTTAAGAATACATCATCCCACTTTCTCTAGCTAGAGATTACATCTATCAGAAATACTGAAATTAATCAAAATAATTGACAAAGCATTGTGTAAATTTCTACTAAAGTATATTTATATTTTATTTCCAGCGGTGAATGGAGCTAGGAATTAAAGGAAAAAAATGACTTTAATTGTACATAGAACTGGGCAAGAGGTAAAGACCCCAAATCTTATCTGTAGTACACCCAAATAACAGTGAAAGCAACTTTGGGAGCATAGGGTCACCTGGCTTTCCGTTCAAAAGGCTCCCTAAGATGGACTCAGCTCTCCAGCAGTATCTCTTGAAGGACCCATGTGGGCTTTACACACACACACACACACA
This sequence comes from Acomys percivali, assembly GCA_907169655.1. Lineage (NCBI taxonomy): Eukaryota > Metazoa > Chordata > Mammalia > Rodentia > Muridae > Acomys > Acomys percivali. The sequence continues at coordinate 119,469,243 of OU015752.1, read as the reverse complement.
CACACACACACACACACACACACACAGAGAGAGAGAGAGAGAGAGAGAGAGAGAGAGAGAGAGAGAGAGAGAGAGAGAGAGGAAGGTCAGGAACAAGTCTATGCTTCAGAGGTCAATGGGAAGGAACATTTTGCTTACTGGAATTTTTCTTAATGCAGACAAGGATGGTGACATTTCCGCAAATCCGCCCCCTCCCCCAATGGCTATCTGAGCACTAGACTGTGAGATTCACTGTGTGAGTGAGGTGGTGGGCAAGAATATAGATCTTTCAGAGTACATTTATGAATGATCTTGGAAGAAATGAGGACAAAAACATGAGTCTGCATTCGTGACACCCCTGAAGCCCTCCTGGAAAGACAGTGGATCTGATGATGCTATCCAAGAGAAAAATGCCACTTAAGGAGAGGGGATGGGACCTCTACTACTCAGTATGGGGATGAGACATCACTCGCTGAGATGTGAGGAACCTTCTGCTATTCAGGATAGCATGTACCCCTCTCACCAGATGAAGAAAGTGTATCTGAGGCCCTTCTGGGAACAGTGAAGCTTGGCATGCCGGGAAATGTCCCGAGGAAGAAGCTGAGGCGTTGATGGTGGGTAGAGCTGATTCCACGGGCATTGACTCTGAAGCGCCTGGCTTCTGCTTTCCAGAAGGGGAAAGCGTTGAGCTTGACCTTTTAAATCTGTGAAGGGAGATCGTTATGTTACTAAGACAAACTATAATGGAAGATCTAGTCATATTTGTGAAACTTTGAATTCTAGTAATTTACCAGCCACAAGAAAGTGATATTGGCCACTGTGGAGGAGAGGAGTTCTCTAGGCAGATTCCTGAATTTCCCTTCATGAGCAAAGGTCAAAGATGCATCAAAAGCTCCTTCACGGAAGAAGCATGGTGGCACTCAAGATTCTGTCTCTTTAAAATTAGTATTAAAGGGTATTTCTTTGCAACTCAAACATTTCAGTCACACTTCATCATAGCGTTAGTCTAATTTTCTTCCTGTTTATAATGCTTAAGGACATCATGCATTTCATTAGTTTCCTTTGCTCATTTAGCATACACGAGTCAGTTTTTGTACACCTTATTAATGGTTTTGAAATTTCATGCCTCGCACATGTGAACTTCAGACCAGTATGCTTAAGACCAGGATGCAGGGTTATTGGATCATGTTGCCAATGGAGCCAGGCTCAGCTTGGTTCTGTCTGGCTCACACTTGTAAAGCACAGGCCAGTATCATTTCTAGCCAGTGAGTTTTCTCGAGCCTTGTCTGAGCTACTATAAATGAAGCAATTAGTATACAATGCCTTTTCAATAAATCCTACAATTATTAGGGGAGCAAGAGTAGCGTTACCATCATAGAAACAACTGAGGCACTTAATTTTCGTGTAAGTATTACTCACTAAGGCCTTTTATGTTTCACCTATTCTGTAAAACATCTAGATTTTTTTAAAGTTAAACGATTTCATAGCTTCCCTCAGTCATCCATACTAAATAAGTTAACTTTGTATTTTTATTTTTTCTTTTCTTTTTAAAAATATATTTTATTAATTTATTCATACTACATCTCAATTGCTATCCCATCCCTTGTATCCTCCCATTCTTCCCTCCCTCCCATTTTCCCCTTATTCCCCTCCCCTATGACTGTTCCTGAGGGAGATTACCTCCCCATGTATCTGCTCATAGGGTATCAAGTCTCTTCTTGGTGACCTGTTGTCCTTCCTCTGAGTGCCACCAGGCTTCCTCATCCAAGGGACATGGTCAAGTATGGGGCACCAGAGTTTGTGTGAAAGTCAGACCCCAAAACTTTGTATTTTTAACTGAGACTTAACATTATTGCGATATTTCAAAAGTCTGGTATAATAGTAAGAAGTGATTTTTTAAATGTTCTTTGAGCAGAAGTGATAATTTTCATTTCGTTAAGGATCTTCTCTGTTGCATATATTCAACAGCATCAACAAAGGTAGTTAGATGAGAAATTAGTAACTCCAGAACAAACGGTGGACTGCATCCCACCTTCCCTGTGGAAGGAAACATGAACGTTGGAAGGAAATGTGCTTACTCATAATGCAAATGGAGAGATGGAGTCATGCTATAGAATACAGCCTAAACTTCGGATGGTTGCAGAGGTGTTCCCTCTAGGTACACCAGTACGATGCGAAGTAAACACATATGTTTTTAAATTGGCACTGTGCTTTATATTTGTGAGCCTTTGGTATCAAATAGGAGTATTGCCACCCTATTATAGGGTTAGCCATTTATACTTTTAATAGTTGTACATGTATACATTTTAGAAAAGTAATAAATTTCCACATGAGTTTTCCAAAAGCTTTTTAGTGTTAGTTGTTCCTTCTGTATTCCCTTCCCTTCCCAGCTCTCCTGTTCTCCATCACATTTAATCCTCCTATTCATTATTTCCCTTTACCATTTTTCTTTGTTTGGTTTTTGTTTTTTCCTTTTTATTAAACATTTTTATTTTTATATATACATTTATATTATATATACATATATAAATATATGTATGTATATACATATACAATAAACTACCTATAGCAAGAAGAACCATGAAACAATCAGGAATTAAATAGATGTTACATTCTTAGTGTTTTGGCTATTTATATTTGATAGCCTTGAAGAAAACATCTTTCCTATCTTGGTGCATCTAAAATCTGAATGTAAATCAATCTCCATCACATCTTGTCATTATCAACTTAAAACATCTATCTAGACTTAAACACATTTTAATCCCTAAACAACTAAGCTTAATTGTAAAACTAAACTATCTGGTCTTCAACCCCATCAGAGACTTGAGAAGAAATAAAATTGATTACCTGAGTATTCAGGGAGGGAAGGTTATAATAGCTTTCCACATGAGAAGATGACAGAGACAGTTTGCTACCTGAATAGTCACCCAAACCTCTCTATAACATTGGAGCATCATCATCAGCCTTCTGGACCAATGTCTCTGACAGACATATTTGTGAGTCAGGAACTATTGAGAACTTGCTTACCCTGTCTTGGCACAGTTTGGTCCTCGACTCTGGCTGAGAAATAAACACTTCTAAATGAGTGGTTTAAAAGCTGTTTGATGGAATGAGGGTGATGTCTGAACACAACCCATTATTTTGAATTATTAAGGGAGTGACAATTTTGTTTCAAATTTCAAGATTAATATATATATATATATTTTAAATCCCTGACTTAGAAGACACCTTTCTTTGAGTCAGGGTCTCACTCTTTAGCCCAGGCTGGCCACGAACTCATGGAGGTCCTCTGCCCTAGACTATCAGTACTGGTGCTTGAAGCCACCTGCTTCCTATACACTCATAATGTCTTTCAAACTCTACCATGATCCTGTGAGTCCTTTCTCCATCATGCCAGGCTTACCTCAGCTTGCCTTTCTTACACATTACTGTTGTTTTACTATATTTACACCCCCTCTTTGGAGCTCTCTTTCTCCCTTCCTACATCTCTCTCCTTTCCCCTTTCCCTTCTGTTCTACTCTGTGGTAGATTAATTTTAGCTGCCTAGCTGAGTACCTTTGGGTTAAGAATAAGCTGCTATTCCACATGTCTCTGTGCCATATGTAACTTGATATTTGTGGGTTGTCAGGTTTAAGAACTAAGAGGGATCTGGATTAGAGACATCTCAAGTATCATCTCTATCTGCCGCACACCAGTGTATGTCATAAAGGGCTAAAGTATCTTTCGTGATATGGGGAAAGGAAAAATATAATGTTTACTAGGTATAAGGGGCAACTCAGAGCAAAAATCACAGTGTCAGGCTCACCTGTAGAGTCCACATCTTCCTGATGCCACAGTTAGGACTTTCAGGGTAACCCAAACCCCTCCTGCGTGAGTCCATTCACCCTTCAGTATGGTCAGCCTCAACCTGATGTCTAGCACACCGGATGGAGGGTCCAGGGCCTTCTGTGTATCATGACCCAAGAACCATGCCTCTCTTTTCATCTTGTTGGTCAATCTCCCAACAGGCAAAGCAGCCTTTGGAGATTCTCCTACCTCTGTGCCTACTAGAACAATTAGGCCAGAAGGAGAGGTCTCAAGGGTATTGTGTGGGGTTCAAAGTATGAGAAAATGTAGGACAATATGTGTATATGTGTATGGTTTTATGTGCACATGGAAGTATGTGAGTTTATGTAAACACAAATTAAGATATATGTACATGTGCACCAATTATGTATGTGTATATACATATACACATGTATGTGTATATATATATAAAAGTACTGCTCATGTAAAATTTTAGTTGGAAGTTTGCATAAATTTATGAACATGTACATCACATTTTGTCATATATATAAATATATCAAATGAATATGTTCACATTTTTCTATGTAATACATGTATTACATTTCTTTATATATGCATATAATATATAAATATCTATTTAAATATAAATATCATAAAGAATTACAGTTAAATATAATTATTTACAGGTCTTTAAAAATACTCTAATGTTTATTACTTCTTTGTTCTGTTCTATCTTAAACCTACTAGACAGAGTAACTCATATGTGGCACAAGCATAAGTTGTGTTGTGCTGAAACCATCTAAGTATGATCTATAGGGCCATTTGGGTTTGTAGCTTACATGAAGACCTGGAGCCTCTACCTACATTAAGGGCATGCCAAGGTCATAGAAACACCTACAGGCTCGACATATTTTCCTGATTCATTCTCTCTGTTGCTTTGTCTTGGTTTTAATGTTTTCCCTTGCTATCCTGCCCTGTTGTGCATGTGCCTGAGGGTGTGGAACCCTTGTTAGGAACTGTATTGTCAAGTTTTCTTCTGCCTCCATCAAACCACAAGTACTATTCAAACACCTATTTAAAGCATTGATAAATTTTTGGACATTAAAGAAAATCTCTGAGAAATTAGATGACCACATAAAATTGAAGTTATATAATCCTTGTAGTTTTGAGAAAGAGAATTGCTGCTAAGTCTTGGAAATTCTCTTGCACACTCTATCAAATAACAGGCAGCTGTGGGCCATTAGGGAGCAGATGGTGGATTAAAACATGTGAATACATTTAGAAAACAGATAGTTGACTGAATAAATAAACAGCTGCTACTTTTGCTTACTTTTGCATTATAAACTAAAGAGATAAAGAGAACTCGAGGGCTTAGATATAATTCAAATAATAGGCAAGTCTACGGAACCAGCAGAAAAAAACAAAACAAACCAGAGACACCATTGAGAAAAATCTGAAGCAGGAAGGAGTGAGAAAAAAGAATACTTGGTAAACTATAATATTTGAAGAATCGCTGAATGCTGAAATCAACTAGATTCAGCCATCTTTTCCCCCTACAGCAGGGGGAAATAGCTATGATAGGAGACAAAACAAATTCAGCATCAGAGGACACAGATGGAGGGTCAGCGCTTATTTTTAAAGACTGTAGTCTCAGGTGCTGTCAGAAGGGGGCAGCAGAGGGTTGCCTCTCAGAGCTGAGTTGCCAGCTGTTTACACAACAGTAAAAGTTGGGGATCAGCGGCTGGATTGCTTGCCTGTCCTTGGAGTTATGCTGTAAGTTTTGGGGTGAGAGGAAGTGTATTCTGCACAAGTATCGGATCTTTTACTTAAAACAGAAAGCTCGATCAAGAATATCTAACATGACAGCTGGCTTAAAACACTGTTCAATACACGGGATCCACATTGAGCCTTTGCGTTTATTGTGATGCTGTTTAGCTTTTGGCTGGTCTGCTTCCGTGCTTCCTCCACTACCCATACCTCAAATGGGAAAGGTGCAGAGTGGCTCATCTGTCAAAACACGCAAAACTGAGATGCTATAAAATAAAATCTACCGAAAGGAGTTGTGTTAAAATGATTTATTATGATTTTAGTAAGTATAAAATTAGTGAGTAAAATCAATTTTTTACTTCACAGTGACATTTAACTCTTTCAAATGCGAAATTCAGACAACCTTCTAGGAACTGTTTTCATATCTGCTACAATTATATTAATTCATAGGTGTTCATACGGACATTCTTCATCAAACAGAAAATGAACCACACCATCAAAGATGAGATCTGGTAAACTGTGCATTGGAAAAGCAAGTTTCAATGAGAGGCAGGTTCAGGAGAGCTCAGGACAGCCTGCCTGTGGGCGAGAAGGGGATGAGAAACACTGCGAGGAAACAATTTAACTTTTATTTTGGGGAAGGGAGCTAGGCATTATTGCTCTCTGGGTGGAAACACTACCTCTCAGAATACAGAAACAGAATTTGTATATTTTTACTTTATTTTCTTATTTTAAAATGGAAGTAGAATTACCTTTCTTCCTTTCGCATCCTTTCTCTATCCCATGTTGCCCACTCAAAAACTTTCCTATTATCCTCTCTTTCATAGCTGCCTTTCCTTTGATTATCATTGTTACAGACATATGCACGCACATCTGTGCATGCATAGGTAAATATATAACTACAAATGCTAATTTCACTTTTGCTGTTTATGTATAAATGGTTTCAAACTCACTATTCTGCATTAGGCAACCAATAAAGGGTCTCCTGTCAGGAAAAGCTAATTCTCCCAGCAGTCACTCATTTGTTGTCTGTAGTTCCTTGTGTAGTGGTGGGTCTTCTTGAAATTCCCTTTTTCCACGTGAACATGCCTGTTGATATTGATACTGTTCTGGTCCCGTCTACACAGCCATTTCTAGAAGAGGCTGAACCAGAAAAGGTCTACTTTCAGTGATTATCAGGACACCTGAGACAGTGATAAGATGTGATTTAGCATAGATGAACTAATTCACTATGTGTGTAACTATCCACTTTGTGGACTTTATGATAGCCAAAAGGAAGTATATATTTGGTAAGCATGCTTCTGGCAACAATCCAATCCTGTGTCATTATGCAGACCTCCGAAAGACCGTGTGTCCTCTTGGAAGCCACATGGTTATTTGTCAGAGAGGAAATCTGGTAGTTGCTTGCTACTATAAGTAGACAAATTTCTGCCCAAAACAGGAACGATGTTAAAAAAAAAAAAAGTCAGTGAATGTATCATAGGCCTGGATACCAAGGGAGATGATGGAGTCGTCACAGAATCGTTTAGATCTTGTTGCTGTAGGTAGCAAGGTTCATCAAAGAAGGAGAGGGTTAGGAGACAGCGCCCATGATGGTGTATCATTGGCAAGGTCTGGCGCCCTAAGCTGTGTGTAACGAACAGGGTTCATGCAGTCACGCAGAAGCAGCGCACAGCCTGTGTGTGGGAGACGCAGGTGCCGAGGGCCTCAGTGTATGATCAAGCCAAGGTATGAATTGAAAAGAAGTAGATCTGTGGGCTGGAGAGATGGTGCATAGTTAAGAGTGCTCACAACTATCTATAACATGAGGTCCAGGGAATTAGATTCATCTTCTGACCTCTGAGGGCCTCTGCACACACATAGTGCACGTACACACACTCAAGCACACACATTTATACATAAAGTTAAAGTAGATATGTAAAACAGTACAAATAAATCTAAACTTCAATACTGTAGCACGATACATTTTTATCTTTGGAAAAAGATATGGGAAATAGTGATCCAAAAGACATGAAACGGACAGTGTTTTATTCTTTGATTTACATATTAGATACATGTATGTGCTTACATTGTGACAATTAGTCAGATTATACTTAACAATTGTCCCTTTTTCCTCCTCTCTTGACAGGTCACAGTTGATGGGAGATGTGATATCATTTTCTTCCGTGGTGCTGCTACTCACAAGTTTCCCTTCTATGTAAAGAACCTTTCACACATAATCAAGCAAGAAACTAAACTGGGGTCACAGTCAAAAAGAAGGCATGAAATTAAGGTGCAGACCTGTTGAAAAAAAGGGTTTCAGTATGAGAGGGGTGGGATGGAAGTGGGGTTAGGAAATGGAAATACCAAAATTAATTGCGTAAATAAATGGATTTTTCAACCATTAAACAGTAAAGAATTGTGCAGCTTTATGAAAACCAGCTACTTCCAGGCAGCTGAGGAAACACTAATCAAGGAATAACGTCTGATTAGAAGGACACTATTCCGTGAAGTGACCCACAGCCTCTTGCTCTTACACTCCTTCTGGTTCCTCTTCCATGGAGACCCCTGAGTTTTGTGTGGGGAAAGGCGTGATATGTACATCACACTAGGGCTGAACACTCCAGTCTCTTGCTCTCTGCATTGACCAGTTGTCTGTGTCATCACCACCTATGGCAGGAAGAAGCCTCTCTCATGAAGGCTGAGAGATGTACTGACCTCCAGATATAGCAGTAAGTTATTAGGAGTCATTTTAATACTGTGTTCAAAAGGGAATATTGGGAGGATTTATTGCTGGCACAATTGTTAACTGAGAGAATTGTATAAATTGCTAATTTAACTTCCATGCCATTATAGTAATTTATTGATATTAACATTTTACAGAAAGTAGAGTTATAATAAATTTGTTAAGTAATATCCCAAGTCACATTGAAACTGTAAGCATTGTATTAAAAACAGTCATTTTTACATTTCAGAAAGCAATGTGTACATATTTGTATTTACATATGTTAATTCTTTCCATCAACTTTAATATTGGAATCAATTCATGACAACTATGCAACCCGAAATTCAGATACTTCTGTGGTTAAAGGGTTCTGAAAAGAAACTTTCCCTTGTTGCTCGGCTTTAGTTATCATAGTACATCACTGTATCTTCCCCAGTGAAATCACCTTGACAACGGCTTTGCGGATCTGTTGGGTCTTGATGCTGTAGATAACAGGGTTCATCACAGGTGGAAAAAGCACGGAGACTGTGCCCATTAAGATGTGCACTAGGGGCGAGGTGTGCTGTCCGAATCTATGCACGATGGATAGGCCCAGAACCGGAACATAAAAGCAAAGCACAGCAAGGATGTGGGAGACACACGTGTTGAGGGCCTTGAGCCTCTCCCCTGCAGAGGCAATGGCCAGCACTGTACGGAGGATGACAGCGTAGGAGAGCAGGATGAAGAGGACATCTGAGCCCATGGCCAGCATGATGATACACAGCCCGTAGAGTCTATTGAAGCGTGTGTCAGAGCAGGCCAGGCGGATCATGTCCTGATGAAGGCAATAGGCATGGGAAAGAGCACCAGGGTGACAGTAGTCAAATGTCAATAGGTGTAGCGAGGGTGCAGCAGTAATGGCCGCGCTGCGCATGCCCAGCACCACGCCTACCAGTGCCACTCGAGACCCAGTGAGCAGAGATGCATAGCGCAGTGGGAATCGGATTGCCACCAGACGGTCCAGAGCCATAGCAAACAGCACTGCCGACTCCATGAAGGAGAAAGAGTGGAGGAAGTGCTGCTGCAGCACACAGGGCACCAGACCTACTTTCCGGGCATCAAACCATAACACCCCCAGCACCGAAGGCAGTGTTGACATGCACAGGCCCAAGTCTGTCACAGCCAAGATAGCCAGGAAGTAATACATAGGCTGGTGGAGGGAAGGCTCAGTTCGAACCAGATGCAAGATAGTGACATTACCCACGAGCGCTACAAAGTATCCCATGAATATGGGCAATGAAATCCAGTGATGCGCCCACTCAAGGCCTGGGAAGCCGGTCAGCAGAAATACTGAGTAGCTGAAGTTGGCAGTCGGTAGAACAGACACCTTCATTGTCAACAGGCTGATGCACTCTAGGGAAGAAGGCACATGGTCTCAGTTTAGGACAAGAAGCAAGGTCCCTCCCAGTGTCTCTGAGAAACTCTCCAGCTGAGTGTTCTGTCTGGTATCCATTAGACTCAAAGGCCTCTTGACCTCTTTCTTCACAAGTGGGAGAAACTTTTCCCTATTGACCCATCATTTTTCTTGTTGCTATCTAACATCCAGCGTCAGTTAGTGACACTAAGTGTGAGTGAAACTTTGCTCTTGGAAGAATGAATACAAGGTTACCTTGAATTTCCCTAAACAAACAAACAAACAAACAAAACAAAACAAAACTAGGTATAGATGAGTGTCTAAATTCCTTTCTCAAATGGACTTTGTCTGGCCTTACTTTTTGTTTGTTTGTTTGTTTTGTAAAAGAAGTTATTTTTAACTTTTCTGAGCAAATTGCAGATCTGCTAAGAATTTCTTCCCTTAATTTCCCCACTTTTGTCTTCTTGCTTCTATTAGACAATTTCCATCGATGTGATGGAAGGTAAGGTGATGTTCTTTCCAAACCCAGATCTTCTCAAAGAACCCCAGGATCTCCCTTCCCAGAAGCCAGGCTCAGATACCACAGTGTCCTTCGGCATTGTGTCTTTTCAGAGAGTCATAAATGTTAGGTCTATTCACCCTGGGTTTTTAAAGCCACATAGTCACCATTTACTGAGATTTCTAATTACTTAAAAGTAACAGACTAAGTGATCCTTGATGGTAAAGCCTTTCTAACTGCCAACTAGAAATTAGTCATGTAATTTCATGTAATTTCAGAGTGCACAGGCACACTAGTTCATTTCTAACTCTTTGACTTGTCTGATTAAATTTTTATAAACTATATTCTGATCATATTCTTCTAATGCCTTTTATCTCTCAAAAGCTTTGCCTCCTCAGAAATCTTACTGGAGTCCTGATAGGTCTTTAAAAAAATATTTTATTAATTTATTCGTATTACATCTCAATTGTTAGCCCATCCCTTGTATCTTCCCATTCCTCCCTCCCTCCCACTTTCTCCCTACTCTCCTCCCATATGTCTGTGACTAAGGGGGACCTCCTACCCTTGTATATGCTCATAGGGTATCAAGCCTCTTCTTGGTAGCCTGCTATCCTTCCTCTGAGTGCCACTAGGTCTCCCCATCCAGTGGATGCAGTCAAAAATGGGGCACCAGAGTTCGTGTGAAAGTCAGACCCCACTCTGCACTCAAGTGTGGAGAATGTCCTGTCCATCGGCTAGATCTGGGTAGGGGTTGGAAGTTTACTATCTATATTGTCCTTGGCTGGTGCCATAATTTGAGCAGGATGCCTGGACCTTAAGTAACTTTATTTGGAAGAATTAGAATAAAGTCTCTAAAACTACAATTTTAGCAAACTGACCTAGAAGCAATAGCAGCCAAGCCTTGCCCTTGTTCTAACTAGTTTACAGAATTCCAAAGGCAGGGCATGCAGGAAGGTGCTGACAGGGCAGGCTAACGTTCTCCTCAGTCTCATAATCTGAGGTAGCACTTGATTTCATACTTTCATCAGTAAAACAACTCAATGATATTTCCTATTAAAAGAATGGATATGAAATCTAATTGATATACTGTATGTACAGAATTTAGGATAAGGTTTGGAGGAAAAAAAGAAATATAAATGCATACGTTGTCACTGCTCCTGTTACAGAACTGGTTCCTAGACTTTACTTCTCTCAACCCACAGAATGAAATTCCTTCTCTATTTTTATGTGATGTGTTAGATATCAGAAAACAGTAACTACAAAGGGCTGGCTACCTACCTACCTGGGGACGCAGGAGGTATAGGACAATTGAAAATGAATGAACATTTTATATATAAAGAAAGTCTTACAGATTAAGTTAAGAGAAATTGGTTTGAGGGATGAACTGGCAAACGAGACTGAGGAAAGTGTCAAGGTACAGTTAAAGTAAGATAGGGGGACATGAAGGACACACTGGTAGCCTCTGTAAGACTATGTAATGGTTAGACATTTTGAACGTATCATGGTCAAAGAAACAGGGGAGGCTAGATGACCAATAAAGCAAAAGAATGCAAGTGGGCCAGCACTGAAATAATGCTGAGGATGATAGTGAAGACCAGAAGGCTGAGTGGTGGAGAGAAGGGTAGCTATGAGACGTAGAGGAAGAATCTGAGCAGCAGAGGATGCTGGACACATGGTGAAGAGAAGGAAAGGACAAAAAACTGACGGATGGGAGATCAGTATGTCCGAGAAATGCATAGTGCAAGATTGTGAGCAGGGAATTGATGGCATAGGGATACAAAGAGAGAGCTTGGGTGGATAAAAGGCTTTAGAAGGATCAGGGGATCAGAGGGGGAAAGGCAAAGGAGAAACAGAGAAAGGGCAGAGAGGGAGTCCACATGCAATGTGAGAAGAGAAGACTGTTGAAAACCAGCAGGGAGAGAGGTGGAGAGGAGCAGTGAGTCTTGGCGCTGTGAAGAGTCTAGGAAGTCAGTACCTAAAAAAGGGAGTAGTCAGCCTCCTCATCTCAGTGAACACAATACCAAAAAAGTTGTACAGTTCTCCATCACAGGAGGATGGCTCTGGGATTAGACTTGTATTCTAGACATAGCTCTCATATCCTGTGATGAGGCATGACATCTCAGTCTTAGTTTTTTCATCTAGTCTTCATCAACTACACAGCTTTGCAGACTAGCAAGTCATTTAATGCAGTGTTAAGCTGCAATTTCCAAAACTTCATTCTCTTTAACAATTATTTCATGATATTTTTCTCTTATGTGCTGGGTATGGATCTTCATGTCTATAGTAGGGTGGTATACAAGTTCAGTGCACAGTCTGACAGTGGATAGTGAGCATATCAGACCTGAGAACCTGGTACTTTTTAGCATGATTTTGGACAAGTCATCTAAATGCTTCTTTGCGTGATGGGTAATTTTCATCCACATCTTGCCTCCTTTACAGGAAAATGATGTGGCATATTGAACTTTGAAAAGACTTGGTCTAAAATGTTGGAAACTGTGTTAATTAGAGGGCACAGTTATGGAGATTACAATCTATTCTCTGAAGAAGACTTTAACCATTCCTATAAAACACAGGCTATAATAAGCATAGGTTTCTCTTCCTAAAACTACACGGATCAAGCACAGAACAGTGACCCAGGTCACAAATTGGCCATCCTTCTGTGAGCTGCCCTATCTTACAAATCTCTAAATAGTTCTTCAGGATATGAGGTATCATGGAGAACCCTGGCTTGGCTCCCTCTATCATAAGCCAATGGCTCTCCAACAACTCACGATTTTCTTTTTGTACAATGTCTTTCCAGGTCCTTCAGCTTTTCTCTCTCCTGTTCCCGTCTCCTCTGGCTGATTCAGGATAATGCACTGTGGACTGCACTGGCATCTATAAAGGCTTTGTGTTTCTCCCTTGGGTCTTGGGGACCCCTGAGGATTCTGCATAGATGGATGCAGATCTTCCGAATACAAAATAACATTAAGGATCAGCATCCTTTCCAAACTTGGCCTGGGTGCCTCAGTTATCCTCAGTGGAAATGCAGGGGCCTGGAAGTATCATGGGAGATGTCTCAGTGAGTCAGGTGGTCCTTCACTCCTCTCTCACACAGCTGCCATCTTGCTTAGACAATACATTGGTTGAACCTTAGTTTTTCCTCCTCCCCTTTCTGCAACACCGCCTTGAGATCCTCCTGGTGATCATTCAATTAGCAACACTCCTGAATTCATCAATTAACTAGAGATTACAAGGCTGCTCAGATATTTGGACACGAAAATCAATAAGATAGAATCCCTGTCTTTGAGAAAACAGGCATGCTTTGTAGGAAACAGACGTGGTAATGAACTACTGCCACTGAATGGGCAAAAGCGGGTTTAACAAGCAACACAAGTATTTAGCAGAGCCTCTTTATGAGGATGCTCCCTTGTTAAGAGTTCACACGACACATAAAGGAGATGTGCTCAGTAGCGAGCACAAAGTAATACACAAAGTGATGTCACTATCAAGTACTTGAATGATTATGTCTTACTGAAGCAGTGTTGCCTTCAAAAGCTTTTAAGAATCCAAATGATATTAAGCAAGACAAGGAATGGTCTAGACCATTTACAACAGAAAATCATTTACAGAAATAAAAGTGCTTATGATAAATTTTGTTTGCTTGTGTTTTTAAGCATAGTGACATAAAATCACAAATTCTGCCATCATATAGAATAATTTCATATTCTGTTATTGGGAAAGTTATTTTGTCTCTGGGCCTCAGCTGCTTTGACTATAGATTGGCTATTTAACTGTACTTATCTCATAAGGGTATTTATTGTCTAGTTTAATGATACGTAGAGTTTGAATTGAGGCTAAATAATGATTCCTAGATCATGATATGCATTTAAAATAGCTTCTTGCCTCAATAGTGGTGTATACCTGTAACTGCAGCTCTCAGGAAGCTGAAAGAGGAAGATCATGGATTCTAGGCAAGAGACCATGATACGGGTCTCTCTACAAATTAAAGTTACCATATGGGAAATATTTGTACCATCCATCCAATTTTCTAGGGAATTTAGTATTGCTCTAAATAAGTATACTACAAACCAACCATTTTTTCCTTGGTAATTTGTTCTTTTTTCTTTCAATTTTGTATACAAAACCAAGACACCCATAATACCATATGGCAAAGGTGAATCATGGTTAAGGGCTAATAGTTGGAACTTCTTTCACTACCCATAGCAGATCTTGAGATGAAAGGTCTTATTTGGAACAATCTAAGAAAAGCAGTCAAGTTAGATTGCCTCTCAATTCTGGAATCTTAGAAAATTTTCTGAGACAGCTGGATATGGTGTTGTGTGTCTGGAACTTAGGTCAGCACTGGAGAAACAGAAAAATGAGAATGAGTCCAAGGTCATCCTGGGCACTACAGCAAGTTTGAGACCAGTGTAGGTGGCATGAGACCACTACCCTGCTAATGTTCAATAAGAGCCAATACACACTGTCATTGTCATAATCACCAACACAGTCATATAGGACCTTTCAGAGTCTTTGCAAATACCTGTTTCAGTCAATGCAATTGAGTCATAATCTTAGAAAAATTGGATTATGTGAAATATAATGAAATAATATAAATAAAATTATATGCATCAGTGCTTTTTCTTTTGTTTTTGTTTTTGTTTTATTTTGAAACAGGGTTTCTTTGTGATAGCCTTAGCTGTCTTGGACTCACTTTGTAGACTAAGCTGGCCTCGAACTCACAAAGATCTGCCTGCATGTGTCCCAAGTGCTGGGATTAAAGGTGTGCGCTACCATCACTCAGCTGTCATAAGTACTTTTTCTAATAGATATAAATGTTATGGAAACTTGTACTTTATGATTTTTTTGCTTCATGTCAGTTTTCTCTTTTTTTGATTTTGTCACTTTTTTTTTTCAGTGAGAGTCTGGTTATGTGGCCAAAGTGGTTCTTGAGCTCATGAGTCTAACTTCTGGGGTTCCCAACAGGTAGTTTCCTAAGTATAAATATTATTTTAATAATCAATATTTTATTAAATTATCTCACATCTTTTCTAACATGTTTGGATTGAATATTTAAGGTGCTATATTATTTATTATCATGAACAATGTACCTAACTTTTTATAGTTGCTTACTGAGTGTTCAGATTATTTACTAAAGACCAGTCTAGAAACCAGAGCTAGGTTTGTGAACAGAGGTCTTGAACAAAGTTCAGAATAAAATATATGTGTAAGAAGTATCCCCCTCTAAAGCTGCAGGAACTCAGGCTTCATGGACTCTAAACATTTGTAATTATCACACAAATATCCATCTGCATAGCATATGTATATGTATACATACATACATGCACATAGATGTAAACAAGAAAACACAATTTATGCACACACACACATACACACAGACACACATGCACATACTCAACAGCTCAACTAGAAACTAAGAGATCAGGATCTAGAATATGACTCTTGGAAAGTCTTGTGTTTTATTTGATGTTTCTGGATCAACAAACTATTTTTTTTTGTGCGTGTGTGACTGTGTCTCCTTTGGTATGATTGACACTTATTACTGAAGATATATTATACATCAGTCATTGAATTTATAGCACATATATTTATTAATGATAGAGTCATGCATAATACCTGCAAGGAGCTTAAATTAGCCTTATATCCTAATGGATGCATACACACAATACACAAACATATAAACTATATGCTACTTTTTGACAAACATTAACATAGTAAATATGTGGTGCTGGAAAAGCAAACAGAGTTGTCTGCTCTGTGTTTAGAAAACAGGCCTGTCCTTTAGGAAGTAACATTCAAGATGAGACTGCACATGGATTGTGATCACCTGTGGCAGGGCTGGATGCTCTGCTGATTTTGAGCTCACATACCCTGAGCAATGGAATTGTGACCCAACATGGCTGTGGCAGTTTCCTTGACTGAAAATGTTCCCTTGCGCATCACTGTGCCTCAGCTCACAACTACAGTACAGATGTACAAAATGGCTTCAGCTTAACACTGAATAGAGTTTCAGGATTCAAGAGCTTACAAAAAAACCAAGCAAGATAAAAATCAGAGATGAGCAGAATCAGGAAGAGGACCAAGGGCTTCTGTTAGATAAAAGATCATAGGAGAACAACTTGAGGAAGAGTTGAGGGAGTTTTCCTAAACCACTGTAGGAGATGTGTATAGGATTTTGATGAACTGATGGGACTCAGGTGTCTGACAGACTCAGAGGAGTCCTTGGCTTAGCCAGAATAGAAAGAGATAAAGGAGACTTTGGCCAAGCAGAGAGGGTGGGAAGGAGGAGATCCGTGTTCTTGAACTACAATTTGAAAGAAAAAAAGCATACTTATATTTTATTTATGACTTGGAGGTTGAAGCTATCATGATGTTGGGTGTTATAAAAGGTACTGAATGTGGTAGAGTTTGGCTTGTTAGAGCAAGGGTGTTCAGTCTCCCTAGGATTCAGAATTGACCTTTCTAAAGCCAAGGAACTTGATGATTGCTCTTCGTATCTCCTTAGTCTTAATACTGTATATGACTGGGTTAAGCATGGGTGGTACAAAGAGATAGATGTTGGCCATGAGAAGATGTACAGCAGGCGGAGCATTTTTCCCAAACCGGTGTACCAGAGACAGCCCCGCCATGGGCACGAAGAACACGAGAACAGCACAGAGATGTGACGTACATGTTTGGAAGGCTCGGATCTGTTCTTCTTGGGAAGCCAGTCCTGCCACCGTGTACAGGATGAATCCATAGGACAGTGCAATGAGCAGTAGGTCCAGCATCACGGTGAATACCACCAGTGACAGTCCATATAGGTTGTTGAAGGTGGTGTCCACACATGCTAGGTGTATCACTTCCTGGTGTAGACAAAACGAGTGGGAGAGGACAAGAGGCCCACAGTAGGGAAAAGCCTTCAGGAGGAGAACGATTGGGATAAGGGCTACAGGCCCTCTCAGGATAACGCACAGGCCTGCTCTGATCAGTCTCTCACCAGTGATAATGACTGAGTACCTGAGGGGATGGCATATGGCCACAAAACGATCAAAAGACATGACGAGGAGCACTGCAGACTCCATGAAGGAAAAAGAGTGGATGCAGAACATCTGGATTTGGCAGGCTCCAAAATAAATGCTATGGTAATTGAACCAAAAAATACCTACAGTGGTGGGTAAGGTAGACACTGACAGCCCCAGGTCAGTGAACGCTAGCAAGGAAAGCAGGTAGTACATGGGTGTATGCAGACGAGGGCTGGTCTTAATAATCATCAGAATGAGACAGTTGCCTGAGATAGCCACCAGGTACATCATGAAAAAGGGGATGAAAATCCAGTGTTCAAAGGCTTCTAAACCAGGAAAGCCACTGAGGTAGAACATGGGGCTAAAATGAGTATTGTTGGACAGGACCATGAATTGAGAAGTAAGAAGAAATTGGCCTGGTAGTCCTCAAGGATGCAGCTGAAAATAAATGGACATTTCTGATTATTAATTAGTGCTTCACAAGCACATCTTTGTCAGGAACTTTGCAGTTATCTCTTCCTTTACATTCTCAACCTCACTCCTCAGTCACACTCTTTAGTCATTCATACCATATCATTTGCATATATATATATATCACTATATATATATATATATATATCACTGGGCTTCTTCTTATATTTCTCTTTGTTTCTTTGTTGCTTTTGTTTCTTTGTTTATTTTGGTTTTTGTTTGTTTGTTTGTTGGTTGGTTCTTTGAGAGAGACAGGTTTTCTCTGTATAGCCCTGGCTGTCCTAGAACTTGCTCTGTAGAGTAGTATGGCCTTCAACTCAGAGATCTGCCTTCCTTTGTCTCCAGAGTGCTGAGATTAATGGTGTGTACCACCACTGCTAGATACTTATATTTATTTCTAGTCTTTTCTACTGGCTTTAAAAAAATCATGTCCATTCCTTAACTATGACTATTTCTATCCTTATGCATTTTTCAGAATGTTCTAATATTTCCCCTCAGACAATATAATTTACTCTCATGCTTTCATTTTCCATCCTTGTTCTGATAATTAAATTTGTGACTCTAGAATTTCTCTTTTTAATTCCATATTTGTATTTAGTAGCATATAAAACATCTGTAACATGATATTTCACAGCTCAAAAGAAAGATAAAAATTTATTACTATTTTATGTTGCTTATCTTAGGGATATAAATCAAATTGTTAAATTTTTTTTTTAATTTGTAATGCTGGCAATATATTCTGATTATGACTTCACTTCACCCACCTCCTCCCAGAGTCTTTCTGACTATTTGCCCCCCCTCATTCCCTCTCCCATACACTATAATACAAACAGGTATCCAAACATAATAATAAAGCAATATAAAATAAAAACAAACAAACCAGAATAGGATGAAACAAACAAACTACCAGGAGCAAAAAAGCCAAGGAACAAAACACAAGAAACACGTACAGATGCAGACACACATTTACACACACAGAAATTCCATAAAGAACATAACACTGAAAACCATGATACGTATATGCAAAAGATTTTTAAACAGAAAGAAAGAAAGAAATGAAAGAAAGAAAGAGAAAGAAAGAAAATGCCCAAAGTATTATGAGACATGGAACCTCCCAAAATGCTCTGGAATTTGAGCAAGGACATCTTACTGAAATACATTCTAGCAGAGAAAGAAAGGGAATGTCTGAAGTGGATAGCGGTGTGATTCACTGGAAAAACAAAAGGAGATGCATAGGCAATGGAAGAAGTAGATAGGTCCTGGTGAGACAAATGTTTGATACAACAGCTTAATCTAGATTATGTATGGCTTGACAGATCATGAGGATTGTCCTTAACTGTTTTTGACTTTTATTACATTTATGTGGGGCCAAGTAGAAGCCAAGAAAAACAAGCAAAACAAAGCAGAACAAAACAAAACTACAGAGAGGAAAAATTTCAATAAGACAGGAAGGAAGCCAGGGAACTCTGTTTGCCATGCATTACAGTATCCAGTGGGTATCTACAGTGCTGTTAAGAGGTCAAGCTAACAAGAGCTGAAAAAAAAAAACCCTAAAGCCTAGCCAACACAGAAGCCATTGATGATCAATACAGGAGCAGTTCCAGCATGTGGTTGGAAATAAAATCTAACTCGAATGCATCAAGGAGAAAGAGAGAAGAATGAAAGAAGTGTATCAGAGAAATAGGATAGAATTCATGATGCACATGGGCTTTTTCAGGTTTGCATATCAGAAGCGTAATCAGTAAGTGTTCACACATATTTCCCATCACTACATTTAGCTACTCACATGAAGAAAAAAAACAATTAGAAAGATAATTTAATTTAACTAGATTGAACTTTGGCTAAGTCAGCTTGATCTAAATGCAGGGTACAGGCAAATAAGTTATTAATTATAATGATGTACTTTGGGAAAGTCATAGGTTAAAAATCCAGTTAAAACATGAGAGAAGGATGAACAATGAAAAGGGAGCAGAGTTTCTAGATTTTGAGTTAGGATTGGTCACTGATTTTAGATACATTATACAATTCATGATGAGAAGCTGAGGGCATAGAAACAACAGTTAAATTACTAAGAACTATGTCTAGATGAGTATGACAAAGATAAAAGGCAGTCAGTACTAAATTCTACAGTGATATGCCTGGGGAAGTGAATAAAATGAGGAGGGAATGTGGTGACAATGAGTAAGGTGAAGCAGAAGATGTCATGGGAGATACTGAAAACAAAACAACAAAACACCACACATAGCCTGTGGTTGCACTCTTAACCTAAGAAGGAGGCAGAGGCAGGCGGATCTCTGAGTTCAACGCCAACCTGGGCTACAGAGCAAGTTCCAGGACAGCCATGGCTACACAGAGAAACCCTGTCTCTCATGCTCACTCAAATATGTACATTTAAAAACAAATACTTTATAGGGGAGGGGAATAAGGGGAAAATGGGAGGGAGGGAAGAATGGGAGGATACAAGGGATGGGATAACCATTGAGATGTAACAAGAATAAATTAATAAAAAAAAAGAGAAAAAAAATCCTTTATACAGTATAAAAAAAAAAAAACCTATTACTGTTTCCATTTCCTGAATAGATTAAAGAAGTCTACAACTTGGACAAGTTCAGAGAATTTGTCTGACTAAGGACTTTGGGCTTTTAAATCTGTGGTAGTCTAAATAAAAATGGTACCTCTAAGCTCATATATTTGAATGCTTGGTTAGCAGTAGGTGGAAATGTTTGGAAAGATTAATATGTGTGGCTTATTGGAGGAGGTACATCACTACAGATGGGATTTAATTTCAAAAACTTACACCATCTCTGCTTGTGGATCAGATGCAAGCTCTCAGCTCTTGTGCCAGTGCCATGCCTGCCTGCCTGATGCCATGCTCTCTGATATGAAGGTCATAAATGTACCCTTTGAAACTGTAAGCCCCCAATAAACTCTTTGTTTAAAAAAAAAAGATGAACAAGACCGAAATGAACGCACATCACTTCAACCAGGGAGTGAGACTATTCTGCCCGTTTATCCTCTCCATTTGCTTAGTAATTCTCTACTCAAGTAGATATTACACAACTTATTATTTTTTTATATCCACCTAGTCAGAGAACTGCTCTTTAAACACATATGTAGGGGCTTATGTTTAGCAAATCTTTAAAATATCTGATTTAATTGTATTAGTTATATATACTTCTGACCATGCCTTTACCTCCTTATCTTTTAGGTTCCTCCCTTAGAAAGTTTGCTAGCTTATTGTCTGGTTACTTTAAAATTATTTTTTTCCAAAATTATTTAATTATTTTCCCCTTTAATTTACCAGTAACATGTTTCTTTTTTTACACCTGAAGTTTGATTAGTTGATACACATCCATAAACAAACTGTTTAGGTGTGGTTTTACTTTGAACATATTCTGTTTTCCTTAGTCAATGAATTTACAGGTAAAATTTAGACACTGACAGTGTTTTTAAAGTGAATGTGAAAAATGGAGAGCCTTATTGCCACTTGATTATCCGACAATGATTTATTCGCTCTCTAAAAGTCTGTAACAGGCCTTTTAGATGATGGGTATTGATTAGGCTGCCACAAAGCATTTAAATGGTTAAAGTCCTCATTTTCTTATTACTTTCATATCTTGTTAATTACCTATTCCTTTATACTTGCCTAGTGCATTGTGCTAGATGTGAATGTGTATATAAATATATAAATAGTAAAAAAATATAAATAGTTTTGCCCCAAAATATACCATATATTGCTATTCTTGTTACAGTTCTTTTTGTGCTTTTCCTTCCCTTACTCAAGGTAGTCATGCTACTCCATCTCCTGACCATGGACATCCTAACTTCTCAGTTATTATTTATGAAGATACCTGCAAACATTTGTCTCTAGTCTATAGAGCTCCGTTAGATAGCCAGCCTGAATCACTGTCTCTTTCTGAGTTGCTTGTAAATGTGTAACAATTATACTTAACATATGGATCACTGAGTTCGAGTCCATCACTCCACACTTTATTCTCCCCTACTTTTTTTTTTTTTGAGGATTTTTAGATATCACTTACTGTTTTCAAATATCCACTACAATTTTTGACTTTATTGTCTATTTTTTTAAAACTGACTTCAATCTTTCTTACCTTGTATCACTTCATTGATTCATTTATCTTTATCTTTGTAGTCATCATCTTAGTTCTTAGTTTTCCCAGAACCATCCTAGCTGATCTCTCTGGTGCAACTTGCAAGGTCTGACCATCCATCTCCAGAGTCTACCTCCTATTGTCACAGCATCACTTGGAAAATGCTAACTCTGAGCCACTATAGCAGACCGTCACCAGCTTCCTTTTCAGCACAGTAAAGAGCTGTGGCAATTAGGCTCAGTTTCTTGAGGTCAGGCACAATTCAGAAAGAGTATAATACTTTACACATCTGTGTTTCTTATAACTATGAATATTTTATCATTATCTCACAGATGGCTCATAAGCTATGCCTCACTCCAAAGTCTATTGTCCTAATGTCATACAGGAACCCTTGTCTGTATCATCTGTATCTGTATCTACATCATCTGCATCTGTGCCTGATTCTGCATCTTTATCTGCATCTGTATCTATATCTGTGTCTGTATCTGTATCTGTGTCTGTATCTGTATCTGTGTCTGTATCTATATCTGTATTTGCAACTGCATCTGTATCTGTATCTGCATCTGCATCTGTATCTGCATCTGTATCTACATCTGCATCTGTATCTGCATCTGCATCCGCATCTGTATCTGTATCTGTATCTGTAGCACTCTACCCTGGCAAGGCTCTTCCTCTTTTGACACCTTACCAAATCCATCCTTTATTTACTCTGCTTAACATACTCACATTACTATTTCTTGATGCTCTATGCATAGGTTTTTTATACTTTATATTTCTTGCCTTCTTAGCAAACAACAGCCCTTGTTTTTCCAACTAGTAAATGCATGCTGATTGTTTAAGACTGAGTACAGATGTTCCTTCTTTCAAACGTCTCCTGCCTTCATTGTGTAGAGTTAGGAGAGTTTTCAGCATTTACACCATACCTTTTATGTATACTACTGAAAAGTATATACTTTTTATAGTTAGATAGGAAATATATTTCTGTGTATATGAGAGCACACACATATTAGCCTAAGTACAAGCATGTACAAATAATATGTTTTATAAACTTACTAATAGCTTATAAAATATACATTACTTATCAATACTTAGTAGTCTTTATATATTATAGATTTTATTTAAAATATAATATGTATTAAAAAGAAAAAGACATGCATATAAATACAAAAATATTAAATTATGATTATCTATCCATACATATGTCTATACTTATGTATACTTCACAATTGTTCTTTGGCCAGAAGGCTAAGAACAATGTCTATTTATATAAACTTTATGTGACATGAATTATTTATATATTCTATATAGCACTTCTCTGTATTTACATGTCATTCATACACATGAATTTAAAGGTAATAAATCTATAACTCTTCTTTTTTCAACCAAGTAAACTAGATTCTTTAAGAACCCAGAATTCCAGGGTG
Organism: Acomys percivali; assembly: GCA_907169655.1. Lineage (NCBI taxonomy): Eukaryota > Metazoa > Chordata > Mammalia > Rodentia > Muridae > Acomys > Acomys percivali. The sequence continues at coordinate 119,446,101 of OU015752.1, read as the reverse complement.
CTGCTTATTACATGGTGAACTCCACCATGCAGTGTGATGTGGCACAACAGACAAGGCAGGCATCTGGTTGAAGCAAGAAGCCCATAGAGACAGTGACAGGTCTTGGATCACTATTTTAGAAGGGAAGTTATGTTGGAAATGTGAGACAACTGTCCTTGAAGGGAGAGCAATACCCATATCTCCATTTCCACAGAGAAGTGGAAGTGTCTGTCCGCCAATACCCAGTCACACCTAATGACTGTGCAGCTGCAGCATACACAGAAGAACAAATATAGGTGAAATCTGAAAAAAAAGTTCTCAAAAAGGGGATTTCTAATACACCATGAGCAATTAGCTACCTTTGCTATACTTACTTTTTTTTTCAAAATTAGCATTTGCTATTTCTACAGTGAACTGTTAGTAGAAACACTGCTTCTTGTGATGTGAACATAAATATTCTGACAGCATTCCTTATATTGAACTCTAGAAGAACATCCCCACAATGGTGGAACATACCTCTCTTTGAGTAGGGTAGAGGGGGACTGTGGAGACCATGCCTGGATAATAAGATTGTCACTAAAGGTTGTTAGCATCAACACATGTACAGCAAGATCTGGATTCACTGGCCGGAGACACAGCATGCACTTAGCATCTGTGTTAGATAAATGAATAATGACTTTTGTTCAGGAGACAAAGAGGCATACTGATTGCAGTTGACTGCTGGGTAAGGAAGGGTACATACAGACCAGAACGCTGATCATTTAGTGCCCGTAGGAGGCTATTTCTAGGCTTGACCCAGGAAAGGCCTGGCTGGCACAGAACCCACAGTGGTGAAGGTGAGGCTGCCCTGTTCCCTAACCACTACAGTGCTGGACGGTCTCCTGTCTTCTCCAGTGATATCAGCTCCTTCTCTCTGACCCTGACACTGGCTTTCTCTGAGGACATCAGAAGTAGAGAAGATTCTGTGAACAACTCAGAATCTCAGATTTCACTTTTCAATAGAAAATCAGCTGAGCTTCAGTGAGGGTAATATGGTTATATAAGGGAAATAGTTATATAAGGTCACTCAAAAACGTAGGGGAAAAGCCCAAATTAGAGCTGAGAACACTTCTTCCCGTGGACCAAGTTCCTTCAGAACACTGGTTCCTTCCCCCTCCCCCACTTCCTGCATGTGCTCCACCCTCCCTTGCACGCATTCCCATCACACCACCCCCAAGAGAAGATAATGGTGGACACTCACTGGCTGCTGTTAATTAAAAAACAAAAAACAAAAACGGGAATAGTACAGTTGGTACTGTAAACAAGAATGGCTGCAAGGTCAGGAAGCGGCTTCATGATGGTTTCTGACAGGGAAGTATTTATCCTCCATTCCTCTCTGTGCTTGCGCAGCACTTAAAGCCATCCGGGAGACTCTGCACAAACAAGGAGTCCCTAGGGCTGCACATGTAGACCGAGGTCTTTCGTTACCCCACACACCCCTCCTAACACAGAGTCGCCTGAAGCTGGAGCACTCTTTTTATTTTATTTTTTATTTTTTTAATAGAGGGTAGCATCTTTACTTTCGTATTGGATTCACAAAATGAATTCAACATTTTTCAGCATATTGAATATTTAAATTATTAATCACGTGCATAGTCCAAAAGCACAGGCTAAGTAGGCCACGTATAATACAGAGGGCAAACTACATCCCAGTGTCTGATGTCTCTAATGACACGCTGGAGCACTCAATGACACGCTGGAGCACTCAATGACACGCTGGAGCATTCAGTGACACACTGGAGCACTCAATGACATGCTGGAGCACTCAATGACACGCTGGAGCATTCAGTGACACACTGGAGCACTCAATGACATGCTGGAGCACTCTTATGTCCTAGATTTGGGTCCAGCACTGAAAGTCATTTTATTTCATTTCTTTCTTTTTTCTGCTTTATGAAGAACCAACCTTCCTAGCTGTGACTTCATCTCCTCCCTTTGACCACAGCAGAGGACCCATAACTGGCTGCAAAGGCTGAGTGTGCTGTGTGAAGGGGGCTGTCTACGTCACGTCACGCTACCTTCTAAACTTCTTATCTGTTTTGAAGCACAAATTCATAATTACCTCAAATATCTTATTTTCTTATACTCGTTGTGTATTTCTGCTTTTTCTATTGCTAAACATTTCATTTTTCTCTACCACCCACTCTGTTTTTGAGCCTGGAGATGACACTACTTAAATCGCTTCCTTGTATAAGTGACCTCAAATTCATTTTCAGGCCCACATCTCAGGCTTTCTTAAGGTTCTCTACTCAACTTTGAATAGAATATTTCCTGCACCACCAACAGCAATTAAATTTCCTAACTGCTCTTGCTTTCTTTACTCTTTTGTTGTGAATCTCATATTTTTTCTTAAAAAATTCAATTTTACCTCATGATAATATCAGTCAATGTGCTTGCTTTTCTTTCCTTTCAAAACACACGGGGGTAGTCTTTTAAGGGACTGGCATGAAAAATGTGCCATAGCCTTCAATAGGGAGAGTAGAACAGAACTGTGTATGCAGTCTTTAATACTGGCTTTATAATATTTATAAAACCCATATAACAATGTTTTGCTTTTCTTACTTAAATTATGTAATTGAATGTCTAGAGTCAAACAGTAGCATTTGACAGTTATCAACAAACAAACAAACAGAAGCACTCTGCGTTTCTACTTCTTTGCTCTCCCAATTGATATTTAGGTTTATTTTTATCATACTATACATAACCTATTTTGAATGTTAACTAAAATCAAACTTTCCTTTGTGTTTTTAGCCAAATGCATGGATTTAGTGCCCACCGTGAAACACCCTGAGCTGAGTTCTGTATGTACATATAGTAAGAAAAAGATAGGTGGTCTATTAGAATTTGTGAAAAAGCAATTGGCACACAGTATGAAGGCAGAAGTTGTTCATGAAAATTAAGGACAAAATGAGAGTCGTGGGGACCATAAAACAAACAGCCTTAGTTCTTTTCCTATTTTTCTGGGGACTGTTGGGGTCTGGGACGGTGAAATAAAACAAATCAGGGTGGAGTCGTAAGGGTCATGGCTACCTCTGTTAGGGTTGTTCACTTAAAGGCTTTAACCTGGAATGGATTGCATTCTGTTACTAAGGTATCTACATTTGTTATTATAAAGATATGTACAAGATCCAGTTAATGCAAAAGTCCTATATTATAAATATTGAAAACAAGAACTTTCTGTTTGCAAACATGTTAGTGCATTTTAGTACATGCAATATTTGGAAAGGAGAGAATGAGAGAATGCAAGAATGAGAGAGAGAGAGAGAGAGAGAGAGAGAGAGAGAGAGAGAGAGAGAGAGAGAGAGAGAATGTATTAATGAGACAGAGACCTCAGCTACCATGTTTCTCACAGATATTGTATCAATTATACTTAAGCAGGCCCCTCCCAGAGCTGATATCCCGGCTAGGTGAGCCAGGCTTGGTTGGAACCCGAGGTTCCTCCTAAACAGAAGCTGGTGAATGCACATGATGGAGTTCTCTAGAATAGCCATGGAAGAGGCATAGGGGGAGCAGGCCAAAGATAAGTTTAAGTTCAGGCCAGCACTAAGGTCCTGTTCACCTCCCAGAATCCTTTTTCTTTCAGCTGTATCATCTATTTCTGCCACACAACTGAGAACTCCAGACCCATTTGTTCTTTGAGAATGATCTGTATCTCTCTCACATATACTCACATCCCATATCCAACAAACCCTGAACAAAAACTCTGACATTGATGGAGACAAAATAATTCCCTACTTTATTTAGAATATAAAAGAAGTAATCTATCAGATATAAATTTCTCCAGGTAGTTTTCAACTTTGCAATACTGACCAGGCCTTAGCTCACACTCTGACTTGACACAATCAGACCTAAAAGAAGCCTTCACTTACTGTCCTCAACATCCCCAAACTATTTGTTTCTTGTCAGTCTCTGCCATGAGAAATCCCTGCAGAGTCAACTCACTCTCAGTCAAGGCCCAGGTCTGGTGAACTCCAGTGTGTGATGGAGGATTAATATGGGTCTGTAAGGCTAGAATAATACTGCTGGAGTCTACATTAGTCCATCCTGCATTTCCCTGTATATCTATATATGTATAAGCGTGATGAGTATAGAATATTAAGAGAGCGATAGTTGCCATGTTGTGCAGCAGAAAGCTCTCCATTGTTCCTCAAAGTCCACACCGCCGAGTCATTCTGAAGAGGAACCCATTTTCTGTCTTTTGTCCATTTTATGTGTGAATGTGCTGGGTAGTTTTATGTTAACTTGACACTCAAACTAGAGAAATACGAAAGGATGGAACTTCAGTGGAGAACATGCCTTCATAAGACCTGGCTGTAAGGCATTTTCTTAAGTGATTAATAGGGAAGGACCCAGACCACTGTGGGTGGTGCCATCCCTGGGCTGGTAGTTCTGGGTTCTATAAGAAAGCAGGCTGAGGAAACCATGGGAAGCAAGCCAGTAAGCAGAGTTCCTTCATGGCCTCTGCATTAGCTCCTGCCTCCAGGTTCCTGCCCTGTTTGAGTTCCTGTCCTGACCTCCTTCAATGATGACCAGCAATGTGGAAGTGTAAGTCGAATAAACCCTTTTCTCCTCAGCTTGCTTTTGGTCATGGTGTTCTCTCACACAGAAACCCTACCTAAGACAGTGGACCATTGAGCTCAAAACTCTTTAAGGCCTGTTTTACTAAAGCAAGCCTGTTACTTCCTAAATACATATTCCTGTTTCAGTCCCTCATCTCACAGAGAAATCATTTTAAGAGGGAGGTAGTTACTCTAAGGCCTGGATGGTTTGTCACTATCAGTGGCTGTAAGTCTTGTCACAATCACAGTGCAGCTCACTGCACATCCATTATTATGGTGCACTGGGATAGAAAGGTTTTGCTCATACTGAGTGGACATTAAAAGAATTAACAAAACTTTTAAACAATTACTGCTTCTATTTTTTGAGATAATAATGATAATAATCATTTCTCCCACCTCTTTCCTCCCTCTAAGCCCTGCCATATATTCCTCCTTGCTTCTTTCATATCCACATCTTCTTTTTTCATTAACTATTATTTCATACGTTATATGTATACGCATATATATTCTTAAATATAATCGGCTCAATTTGTACAATGGTACTCTTGTGTATGTTTTCAGAGCTGTTCATTGGTATTGGATAACCAACTGGTGTATCCTTCCCTGAGGAAAACTAATTTTTTCCCTTACAGCTTTCCTTAGTTGCCTGTGGTTCTTTGTGTAGGGTTGAGCCCCCTTGTGTCTCCCGCATCCACTTTGCCATGTCTAGTATTGTTGTTCTTGTGTAGCTTGCTCATGTTTTTGCAGCTTTGTTGATGAGATTTTATGGGTGTGGCTTCTGATATTCCCAGGAGACACAATTCACAGCACTTTCTCTGGTCCTCTGGCTCTCACAGTCTTTCTGGTCCCTCTTCAACAATGATCCTCAGGCCTAAGGTTCAGGAGTTAATTTGAAGAAGTATCCTTTGGGGCTGGGCTCCACAACTTTGTATTCAGATTGGTTGTAGTTTTCTATAGTGGTTGCTGTCTGTTTAACAAAATGTTTTAACATGACTTAAAAGGAATGATAGAAATAGCCGTTGTATTTAGAGAATGCTGTAACAGAAATATTTGATAATCTCAATGAACCTGCAAATTGAAAGGATTTTGATCAGGTGACTAAACAGCTCTCCAGAAATGGTAGAATGCATTCTTCTGAGATTTTGAAAGCAGATCTTTAAATTCCTTGACAGTCAGGTCTTACTTTTAAAGGAGGGCTCTGTAAAATTCCAGAGTTGGGCTCTAGTCAAGCTATAACTTTCACACTAATTTATTTTGATGCCAAGGAAAGCCATTCATTTCTGAGATCTTTCTTAGCATCCTTTGTCATCCCACATTCTTCTAAATCATTTCCCTTCATTCTTCCTTATTAGCTTCAGAAGTGTATAGAAGAAGGTCCCCATAGAACCATAGTCAAGGAGGTGACACTAATTTGTCAGGTTCTACAAATAAAGTTGAAATTTCCTACAGAGAAAAATTTGCATGTGAAAGGACAGTTTTCCTTTTTCCCTTCAAATACAGCATCAGAACAAAGCCCAGATCAGAAAGGCATGCACCTAGGTGGAATTAAGGAGTCATCAGTTTTCAAATCCTGCAAGAGTAAGACAGGCAACCTTAGGTTTCTGATGTTGAGTTCTCCTTAAAACCACTGTGTCCCTTACTTTGTGCTAGTCTGCCTGGAACCTGGGGGAGTAATGATTAACTATAAAGCAAGAGAGAAAGAATCATTAAGAAATGGGCTTAGAGGCAAAGAGAGGGGCACACATGGGTAATCTTAGCACATGGGAGGCTGACAGAAGAAGACTGCAGGTTCCAGGCCAGCCTGAATTTTATGAGAAGTTTCCTGCACCCTGGGCTGCGCAGTGAGACCTTGTTTTAGAAACAAAAACAAAAACAAAGAAATGGTCCTGAGATCACATGTGCTTCTGGGAGAGAAAGCAGTATGTTGTGTACAACAGAATGGAATGATTGCTCCACAGAAATAAGATAGTGTAGTTAGAAGTAAGAGATTAGAAAAAAAAAACATCTTCTCAGATGAGTAATCAAAGTGAATTAGTATATGGTATGATATTGAATTAGCCTCAAAAGAAGGGAAAGAGAGAGACATAATTTTCCAAGTCTACAAGTTTTCACCAGGATATTTTCCAGTGATGAGCTTCTGTCTTAGTGGCATCTCAGGAAGAAACAAAAGGTAAACTCAGATCCCTGGCCGGAATCCCAGCCTTATTAATTCAACGAGGTGATTAATTTTTCCAGGCTTCATTTCCCCCAGTGAAATATGTTCACATTAATACACGATTCAAACAGGTCTTGAGGATACCAAGTGTGGTATAGGAGTGATAATTCTTTTTAAGTTTTAAAAATTTAATTAAAATAGAATTGTGTCGCCCCATCCTATATTTTCTCCTTCCTACATCTCCCATGTCTCTATCCACATCTCCTTCCCAAATTCACAATGACATGTTCTTCTTTATATATTGTTGCTATCTACACATATACAAGAACACATATATAAATACATGCTGAGTATGTTTCATGTTGCTTGCATGGACATGTTTCTAGGAATGATTGCTGTGTATTGAATGGCTAATCAGAGGGTGGTCATTCTTGGAAAAAATTAAGGCAAGAAGTTATTTCTAGAAGCAGCACCTGCCTTTCTGAGGCAGGCTAGAGAGGAAGAAGACAGAAGGAGGGGAGTGAAGACCCTTGTTAACGCCCTTGCCAGAAGCAAAGCGAGATTTTCAACACGATGAACAACTGCTCACAGCTCTTGTCCTTTCTCAGATACAAACCTCCAGTTTTCTAGGAATCTCAGAGTTTTACATAGAAAAGACACACACTGAGCCACTTGTGCAGCTTCACAGAGCATCTTTATAGAGACCTTACATAACTTCTATATCAAAATAATGTCTTTTTCAAAGTAACCCTTTGAGATGTAACTTTAGAGTCATGAAAATGGTACTTATAGCTAATTCTAAGACAATTAATTGTTTACTCTTGGAGAAGCCAGTGTCTGCACTTAAGTGAATCTCACTTTCATTTTATTCCTGCCCCCCTCCCCACTCCTTTGGGAAACACCAGGCTGACTTGAGCATGACTTACTTTCTTCCAACTGCCTATCTTTCTTTCTTTCATCCTTCATGCTCAGGCTTATATTAAAATATCTATAAAAAACCATCTCTGATTCACTGAACTATCTAGTCCTGTAAATTGTTTTGAGAGTTGAAGCCACAAACTCCCATTTGGCCAGAGTCTAAGTCTCTAAAAGCCTTAGGGGAGCATCTCAGTCACCAAGGCAGTAGTGTGGAGCTGTGCTCCTGTCCTCTGGCTGGTGGCGGTTCCACCTCTCAGGAAGCCTCACAAAGTGGGAGAGCTGGAATACCTTGCTTGTATGTCTCCAATGCAGCAATATAGTTGGAAGAGTGAATTTACCTGTCTACAGCATGCTGGTTTTGTACAAAAATAGGAGTGGAATAATTTATTTCAGTGCGTCTCTGCTCCATCTGGGCCCTGGAGGCAGGGGCTGGCCTTATGAACTGACAACAATAGAGACTAAGCTATTACTGTGTTTCTTGACAGGAATTTACACTGCTTGTTTAAGCAGATTTCCCACTATTATTCTGCTCTCAAGCCTTAATTTATGAACTAATCTCAAAACAAGTGACTAGTTACTGTTGAGCCCTTAACTTTATCTAGGAACATATGGCTTCTGTGTTTTCAGCTGGCCTCTGCCAGGAGCTGCACGCTGATGTTGACCCCGGGAGCTTATCACGCTGTAGCAACTGTTCCTACAGACATCTGGCCCGTTCCCCTATTTGAGAGTGAGTCTGACATTTCAACATAAGAAATGACCTTGTTAGAAGTAGAGGATGACTGTCTGTATTGAAACCTGGGAAATCTAACAGGTATTCACATGTATCAGGAGATATGAACAAAAGCTTTCAGAGAGGGCCCAGAGTGCTCATGGAGTCCAAGGTTTTAAAGTGCACGCTGCATATTACAGAGATACAGCTGTGAATGAATGATAGGTTTTCAATTTTTCTGTACTTTGAAGTATACAGAAATATTGCTCATTACATCACTGCATACAGATAAATATTGCTCATTATATCACCTGTGTACAAAGGCAAAATGGTGAAAACCAAGAGAGAAATGCCCTTTCAACCATAATACCAGATGAGCAACAGCCTTGTGAATGTGCCCTAGTGTCAGAAGAATTAACCAGACTGTCTCCATTTTCTGGAGTGAAACATCTCCCTACAATTCCAGAACATCATGAATATCTCCTGGTTCCCCAACTGTGAGAACTGGTTTGGAGATCTTTTGTTACCTACTTACACTATGCATAACAAAGAACACTAGAGATTGTGATTCCACAAGGTGTCCTCTTGTAGAATTTGGGACAGTGACATTCTGCTTGTGGCTATTAAGCTTTGATATTTTATCTCAAGTTCTGCTCCACAATCTAGGTGCAGATCTCACTGCATTTTATGTGGCCACTGAATATCATTCTTTGGTTCTATCCTGTCTCAGTATTCTCCCAAAAGTTTTACAGAAAATTTCTCATAGCCTGACATGTTTTCATCTTGCTGCCTTTCACATCCACTTTTCTGGGATGAAATACGGAAATACCTAATAAGATTTAGAAACCATGTAAAAGGAAAAATGGAGAATTATAGAAAATGAAAATGATAAAGTCACACTCAAGGTGTAGCCATCATATATATTAATTATAGAGCTGATAAAAAATACTGTTATCATACTATCCCTAATAGCAGGATGGAGCAGAGCTCAGGAGCACATTAACTACAGGGAGAATGGAGCAATGAACACTTTGATTTAGGATAGATTTCCCCCTGAACTTGTTCTGAGAAAGGAAAAAAAAAATCAAACTATTTTTTTTTCTGAGACTGGATTTCATGTTTCACATGCTGGTCTGAAGCTTTCTATGACTTTGAACTATTGCTCACCCTGATACTACCCCCTAAGTGTTGGGATTGTAGGTGTGCATCTCCACACTGTGCCATTTTCGTGCTGTTCATGGTTGAATCAAGGGCTTTATGTATGCCAGGCAAGTACTCCACAAACAGGGCTACATCCCAGCCCTGGGAGTTTTGAAGTTTTTAGATGATGCTACCACTTAGATTGTCCATATTTTGGAAAACATTATAAGACAAATAAAAGAGACAAAGGCAAGAAGTAACAGACAGACACACAGACAGGGCTTAAACTTACTTTCATCAGTTTAATAAAAATTATATTTTATTAAAAATAATATATTTGGTAAAATCTGTATCACGGTTATAGGGCTTATATTATTTTGCCCTGTCTAAGGATCAAACTCTTGTAGATATTAAAGAAAAAAAAACATGACATTTACAACAAAAATCCAAACATAAAACCAAGTTGCAGAAGCACAATGTAAAATAAGTAGTTCAATGGACAGATCAGATAAAAGTCCTTAGTAGATTGGAAACTGCTCTAAAGATTGTTTTCCTTTTCTCCAAGTTACTAAGTTAGTCATAAATCCCAGAATTTCTAGAAAATTATCACTTTTTTTTTTGAGAGTAGATGTTGCCAATATAGGACACGTTGAAGGCTTGTGTGACAGAGCCTAGAGAGTCAGTGATTCATCTTGGGAATGGCTGTGTGTCACCCTACCACTTTATGCCTCATAGGCTGCTCATGAGAATGATTTTTGGGGGGACCAGTAAATTTAAAGGTTATCCTTTTTATGGGTACTGTTTCTTTAAGGGTCATAAACTCAGAAAGATATTTGAAAAAGGAAAAGAAAATGTCTCTTTCAGTAATAACCACTGACCATTTTCTCCCTCATCTTTCCATCCCAGACAAATGAGGAGCCATGCCATGCTCTGGAATTCTGTGTACCAGATCTCACATCTCACAAGCTGTTCTGCAAATAGGGCTTTTTGTATCACTTTAATAAATAAAAATACCTATGTCTATTCAGTAGTGCTTGAGATAAAACTTAGGAAGATAGTGGTTATCTTGACTAGAATTCCATTTCTTTCATAAAATAGTTATTTTTTGTATTATTACTTGATAAATAATTGATCAGTACTGAAACTGAGCAGAGCTTTCAAGGACATGCTTTTCCCAGATCAATCATCCTGAAATGCAGCCAAGTTTGGCTAATTTCACTCAAGATGTTTTTTTAGAACCACTAACCAGATCCATATGAACAAAATTACTAAATCCTTTAGCTATAGGGGAGACAGTGTGTGAAAACCACATGGAAAATGATGCACTTTAACTCAAACAAATATGACCTATACTGTATGTACATGTCATGTGTCACAAGCTCAACAAATGGTGTAAGTTACCGAAGGGGAATAGTTTACATCAGAGTGAGGTCTTGACATAGCATTTAGTATTGTGAATACATTATGTCATACCAAATCAATAATAAATAGCAATCAAATAGGAGAGGCCTTAGTAGGCAATTAGTAGGGAATCAAACAGCAGAGGCAATCTACTAAAGTATTTTACATGGTTTTTTTTTTTTTGTTTTTTTGTGTTTCTTTTTTTTTCGAGATCACTCTTTATTCATAAAATTATGTTCATTTTACTTAATGGAGGCTTAAAAGGGGCAGTCGTTATATACATTGGATAGCAATAGCAAACTAACAAATCACTAAGAACAAAAGAAACAAGAAATAAATAAAACCCCAACGAAATAGAAACACAAAAATCCAAAGAAAACAAAACTCAAACCTGACCACCTTCCAGGATCCGTTTCTCAGAGAGCAGTCAGAGTCATGTTCTAGAACAAGGCAGGGAGAATAAACGGAGCAAACCACTCTGAATCTGTTTGGTCTTAATACTATAGATGACAGGATTCATAAAAGGGGGGAAAAGGAAATAGATGTAGCTCATTGTGATGTGGACCACATGAGGAACATGCTTTCCAAACCTGTGAATAAATGTCAAACCAACCACAGTGACATAGAAAACCAGGATGCAGCAGATATGGGAGACACATGTGTTGAGGGCCTTGGCCCTCTCGTCTGTAGAAGCAATGCCCATTACAGTCTTGAGAATCAAAACATAAGAGAAGAAGATAACCAGAAAATCTAACAGAACCATTGCAAATACAACCACAACTGGATAGAGACGGTTGAATGTGATGTCAGCACAGGCTAGCTTGATGACATCTTGGTGCAGACAGAAAGCGTGGGAGAGTACATGGGATCGACAGTAGGGAAACCAATGCAGGCGAATGATTATGGGCATGATTGACAGTCCAGCCCTTGTCAACACACCTATGCCAATCTGCATTACCCTAGTGTCAGTAAGGATGGTGGTATATCTTAACGGGTTGCGAATGGCAATGAAACGGTCATAGGCCATGGCAAGCAGGACCCCTGACTCCACAATAGAGAGAGTGTGGATAAAGTAGGCCTGAGAGAAGCAGGCACCATGGCCAATCTCCCGGTGATTTAACCACAGTACGCCCAGCACTGTGGGCATGGTGGTCAGTGTTACTGCAAGATCCGTAGCTGCCAGCATCCCTAAGAAATAGTACATGGGCTCATGGAGGTTACGGTCATCCTTAACGAGGAACAGAAGGGTGCCATTGCCAAGCAGAATGGAGATGTAGGCCAGCAGCAATGGGAGGGAGATGAGGTGATGGGCTTTCTCCAGACCTGGGAACCCAGTGAGCAGGAATGGGGAGGAGGAGGTGTTGAGCCACATTATAGGCATTGCAGAGGGAAATATCCCTTTCAGGTAAGGTGATTGAATTCAGTTCTTTAGGATTTACCTCCTGAGGATGTTATGTGGTGTGTGGATGTTCAGCGGTCCTGCTTTCCAAAAACAATGGTATTTCATTGACTCCTGGTAGCTTTCTAGGGGAAACAGGATATGTCAATAACAGCTCTGTACATTATTCAGAGCTCACATAATTGGAGTGTACATTATTTTGAAATATGTATGAAGAGAGGACTTTGATGAAATCTTTGTAAATCCTATCCTCCGAACAAAATGAAGAATAAAATCACTATAATTGATTTATAGTGCTTTAATAGTATTTGTACTTACAGGATTTTTTTTCATGGTACTCCTCATCCTGAATGCTGGTATTTAGAAAAGACCCAAAGATTTTTCCCAGGAAATGAAACAGAATGCCAGAAAGCATCTATGCATTGTTTGAAGACCAGGTGTGACTATCTGACTGCAAAACTGTATAAAGAGAATGGTAAATAAACAGTTAATTTTAGGGGTGGATGTATCCAATAAGTCTATAAGTAATCTTCACATGATAAAGATCTAGAGATTCTTGGGGGGGGCAAAAAATGACATAAGACTGACCTGTATGTTTGTTTCTCCAAAACAAATGAACCTCTACATATTGACCTTTATAATACTTTAGTTTCCCATGAGCTCTTTCCAAAGCTTCAGAGTTTTATAATATACACATAAAAATATACAAAAAAACAAGTCTATGTTTTTTGCTTGAAGTTGCTTGAAGGTACTATTGGTAACATTTCAGGTATTTACAGAAACCAACTAAAACCAGATTATTTAGACATGGGCACATGGATTATGCTTCAGTAACTGAAGAATCTGATGATATTCAAATAAGCTGAGAAGGCTTTGTGACTCAGGACTCTACAGTAGCATTGGAGGCAGGCAGTTATCTTCTGGAATCAGCTAAAGGGAAAGTGGCAACCTTCTTTTGCATTTTGTGAGGACTGTGCATCTCACATTCTGTGCAAACCATATCTTGGTGCACTCGTAGACATTACTCATGTACCACACTGTCATCATGAAAACATATCTCCCAGATCTCTGAACTTCACTCCTCAGAATCTGGTTGCTGTTCCACTACTACTATTTCTTAGTAATAGTAGTGAACTTGTGATTATAGGAGCCACATGTGATCTAAGGTTATCATTAATAAAGTGTGCTAATGAGTTCCATCTTCATCACGCTTTTGACACTAAGTACAAGAACAGCTTACAACTGGCAAAAGAATGCTTTATCACTTTGAAGTTTTGTCACTACACACATTGCAGTAGACACACATCTGTAGCATTTATCCTGAGTCTTAAAGTGATATTCTTATGAATCTTATTTTTTTATGAAGCCTATGTGGGAATATAAAACAACTCAAGGAGGTTTGACTTTAAGAAAAAGAAACACTACACTGGACTTTATTTGAGCAACAAATAGTGTGCCCAGATGGCCAAATATAAGTTGAGGAGTGTTGAGTGGGATGATATTGATCTTATAACGTTTACATTAAGAGAAGTTGGGGCAGAGAGGGGCCATTTCAATATATGAGAAACACAGAAACAGCTAATTCCTGCCTGTCAAGCAAAGACTCAGAAGTATATAGAGCACGGAAGGTTAACATTGCAAGAGTGGTGAATAAAACTTTTATGTGTTTGAATTCCACAATATTGTGATTTAATATAAGTGTAACTTACGACATGATTACCAAAGTGGATCTAATTACTGTATCTATTATCTACACAGTTACAGTTTTCTTTGTTGTAGTGAAGATATTTAAATTCTTTTGCAAATTTCAAGTTCATCCTAATACAATTGGGGATGTTGCAGTAGAACCATTTCTATTGTTACATTAATACCATATAAGCATCAATAGAAGGATTAACAAGAAAACATAGAAAAAGAACAACAAAGGCAATATGGAAAAGATACTACAAAGACATAAATGCAGGGAAGAGATAATTCTGGATTTCATCTCTCTCAGCCAACTGCGATATCACACACTGTCACTTTATTTTTTAGAATACTTACACAATTCTATGTCTTCCGGACAACAGGTTCATATCACTTATGAATGGATGAGACTTACTAACCAAGCACCTGCGTCCTTTTATCCATTGTGCATCATGCAGGCTTATGGCATAGGTTGGATCTGTAGCAGTAAAAACCAGCTTGCTGTCTTTCTCTTTTTACTCAAACACTGAGCACTTCTATTCACTTTCCTCCTTGCTGTCTTTGTGGTAGACATGCTGATCTGTGAGGTCTGGGCAGAGCAGAGGAGTTGTTAAAAGGTCCAAGACTTTTTTCCTCAAGCCCTCAGCCACTCACTCTCTTTTCCAAGGTATCTTCTTCAGAGAGGGATTGTTTTGTTGATGAGGAATTTCAAACTCTTCCCCATAAACTATGAGTCTCCATGTATCCCTAAGGACCTCTCTCAGGCTTGAACATCTCACATACACACCAACTTTTCCTTTGGTCTCTTTACCTCCCTTTGTCCTGACACTCTCTCCTCTATTCAAAGCACCTCATCCCTCCTCTGAGTTTTTGTTCATTTTCTCACTCTCCTTTTTAAAACTGTTCAAACTTATTTTTTGCTTCCCAGAACACTCCAAATACTTAATAAGTAGTCTAATGCACAGGATACAGCTTGTGTCCTGTTTAAGATCATTGATGAATTAGCTTTCCTGTATTCCCAACACTATCTGATATCCTTAACTTAAGCATTTTTCTCAGATGATTGAACTACACAGGCTGTGTGGCACATCATTTTTAGAAGCCAATTTCCTCTCAATGTAGAGGTGTTTGAAAGTTTTTAGGACTCATGACTATTGTCCTCAAAGTTTGGCATGCACTAATATTCTTTTTTTCTAACAGAGAAGCCATCTCCCTATGCCCTGGTGCCTGAAGTAACACTCCAGAGAGGAAAATATCACTGACCTGAGATTTTGACCTTGTCCACTCTTTGGTGACATTGTCAGGAACTTCAGATATTTGGCTTTGGGAAGGATTTGGTCATAACATCTATTTTCTTGTTGTTGTTTTTTTTAGAGGCTGCACAAAAGCCTGGAGAGTAGGGGTATTTATTTTAGAAACATCTCCTCAGGGATCATTTGTAATTTGGCCTGCTTAGCATCTCCTTCACCGCCCTCCCCACTTCTCATGTACTGCCTTTCTTCTGTATTTTTCTCCCTTGTGTGTTTGCTGAACCTTGGGGGTATGAGACTTTTATTAGCAGTCTCTAATGTTTCTTCCTGTGTTCTAGCATTGACTTCATTCCTGTTGTTAGGTGGGTGATTTATTTCTAGTATGATACAGAAACATCAACAGAATTGTCAGGTATCTGGATTGCAATGGAGTTTCGGGAAAGTCTGTTTCTTCCTGTTTTTAAGAAATCAAAATCCTTCCCTCTGAAATGGAAAATACCTGTAAATTAACAGAGAGCAAGGATTTGTTTTGTTGAAATAAGAGTTACCTTATAATAATACCCTACCCAGACACATGTACTATTGTTATGATGACTAAGCTATCAGACACATTCCTGCTACAGGCTGAGTTTTTATTTTTTTTAAAGTATATGTGAATGAAACAATTTGAGCCAAATTGTGTTTACTAAAGAAATAGGTGTATTAGAATGGAAGAGTATTGAAGTATTACATCACACTGGGATAAATGGTTAGACATTTAAAATTCCTCCTCATTTAGTCTTCACTTAGTGACTTGTTCACACCAGGAGGTTGTAGCATCGAGCATAGTGGCTCCTATGGCTTAGAGGAATCCAATGTAAGATGAAAGTTAGAGGCTGGATACTGATCTCACTTTTGGTTCTGTTTATGTACTGTTCATATCTTCTGTAGCTAAGCATCCAGGAACACACCAGTATTTCAGCCAGAATGCCAGGCTGGTACAATAGGACCATGAGTTCAGGACTAGCCTGAGATACCTATCTAATTATTGGCCAACCGGGAATGGACTACATAGAGACATCATGTCTCAAAATAACAACAACAAAAATGTCATTGCTGATATTCGGGACTGAGAACTCATTTTCGAAGACTTTTCACATTAATATCCTCATCTAACTTCAGTCCCTGCCTTTCCCAGGTCAATTGGCAACTGGAGTATATCATTTCACTAATACATGCAAATTTCACTGTTTTCTGCCAATTATGCTTTAAAGAAACAAATGTTTACAGGGCTGCACCATACAGATTGTATTGTTATCAAAACTTACTGTTATTTTAAATTTAACTTTTATTGAGCTTCTTCTTGACATTTTTATGCATGTATCATATGCTTTCTGATTATTATAACATACCCAATATGCTTCCCACATGGAATACTCTCCCATTCAAGGATCTTCCATCTCACTGAAATTCTTAAGAGACCAGAGGTGTTGAGCGTGCTGAGATACTCCTTTAAGATCAAGGATAACGTAACATATCTGGCTGTTCCCACCATCAAGAAAGAAGTGCAACATTTAGTGGGCCTATTTGGATTCTGGAGACAGCACATTCCTCACTTAGATGTGTTACTCTGGGCTATATATCCAGTGATGCATAAAGATGCTAGCTTTGAGTGGGGCCTGAAATGAGAGAAGACTCTTCAACGGGTTCAGGCTGCTGTACAGACTTCTATAGCATTTGGACCATATGCTCCAGGAGACTTGATGGTACTTGAAGTGTAAGTGGCAGAGAGGGATGCTCTTTGGAGTCTTTGGTAGGCATCTATTAGTGAATCATAGAAAAGACCTTTGAGATTTTGAAGCAAGGCTCTATCATCATCTGTAGACAGCTATTTTTTTCCTGCTGTTAGACCTTAGTAGAAATTTAACATTTGACATTGGGCCACAAAGTTACAACTGAACCTGAGCTATCTAACATGGGCTGTGTGTTATCTGACCAATCAAGGCATAAAGTAATATGTGTTCAACACCAATTCATTATCAAATGGAAGTGGTATTTACATGATCTGGCCTGAGCAGCTCAGAAAGGCACAAGCAAGTTGCATGAAGAAGTTGCCCAAATGCCTAAATTTTTACTGCTGTTACAATGCAGTCTGCTGCCAGTCACATATGTTCATACAGCTAGAGCCTCATAGTGTGTGTCCTATGACAAGATGACTGCTGAAAAGAAGACCAGGGCTGATGGTTCCACATGTTATGCAGGTGTGACCACAGAGTAGACAGCTGCAGCATTACCAACCCTTTCTGGGACAACCTTGAAAGGCACAAGTGGTTCTCTTATCTAGAGTCCCAATAGGATGTCCTCCCCTCTGTCCCAGTTTCCTGGTAAGGGAAGGCTTTCATGGGACATGCCCCTTGGGCTAGTATGCAGATATAAGTGAGTATATACCATTTGAGTCTTTCTGCTTCTGGGTCAACTCACTCATTATGATCATTTCTAACTCAATCCATTTATCCACAAATTTCTGGAATTCCTTGTTTTTAATAGCTGAGTAGTATTCCATAGTGTATATGTACCACAGTTTCTTTATCCATTCTTCTACTGAGGGACATTTAGGCTGTTTCATGATCTGGCTATTATGAATAAGGCTGCTATGAACATGGTTGAGCAAATTTTCTTGTTGTGTGCTTGTGCATCTTCTGGGTATATTCCAAGGAGCGGAATAGCTGGGTCTTGAGGAAGCTCTATTCCCAGTTTTCTGAGATAGCACCAGTTAGATTTCCAAAGTGGTTGTACTAGTTTGCATTCCCACCAGCAATGAAGGAGTGTTCCTCTCTCCCCACATCCTCTCCAGCATGTGGTGTCGCTTGAGTTTTTGATCTTAGCCATTCTGATGTGAGAATAGCAATGTAGAAGGATCCAGTCGTCCTAGAAACCTACAAGTAGAACATTATGATAGGCAGATTTGGGCCAAAGGGTCCCGCTCAAACTAAGGCACTATCCAAGGACAATACAGGCGGTAAAATTTAAACCCCTACCCTGATCTAGCCAATGGACAGGAGAGTCTCCACATTTGAGTGGAGAGTGGGATATGACTTTCTCATGTACTCTGGTGCCTCACATTTGACTATGTCCCCTGGAGGGGGAGACCTAGTGGCACTCAGAGGAAGGACAGCAGGTCACTGAGAAGAGACTTGATACCCTATGAGCACATACAGGGGGAGGTAATCCCTCTCAGGAACCGTCATAGGGGAGGGGAATAAGGGGAAAATGGGAGTGAGGGGAGAATAGGAGGATACAAGGGATGGGATAACCATAGAGATGTAACAAGAATAAATTAATAAAATAAATTTAAAAAAAGAAAGGCACAAGTGAAGGAAAATCTTCAAAGTGTGCAGAACTTTAAGCAATATACATAGTCGTACATTTGGTTTAGAAGGAGAAATGGTCAGAAGTGCAATTGTTCATTGATTTATGGGATGTAGCCAATTGATTTGCCAGATGGTCAGCGAATTGGAAAGAGAATGTTTGGAAAAATGGTAAAAAGGTCATCTAGGGAAAATGTGGACAAATCTAAAGCTATCCAAATGAGCAAGGATATGAAGATACTTGTGTCTCATGTAAATGCTCATCAAAAGGTAACTGCAGATGAGGAGGAGTTCAATAATCAAGTAGTTAGAATGACCTGTTCTCTGGACAGTGAGACTCTTTCCCCAGGCATCCCTGATATTGACGAGTGGACTCATGAACAAAATGGCCATGATGGTACAGATGGGTTTATCCATGGGCTTGTCAACATAGACTTCCACTTAACAAGGCTTACCTGGGTACAGCTGCCACTAAGTGCCAGATGTGCGAATAGCAGAGGCCAATACTGAGCCCCAAATATGACACCATTCACTGGGGGTGACCAGTTAGTGACCTGAAGGCAAGCTGATTACATTGGGCCACTTCATCCATGGAAATGACAATGCTTTGTCATTACTAGCATAGTTACTTATTCTGATTATGGGTTTTCTTCCCTGCATGTAATGCTTCTGCCAAAACTACCATGTATGGAATTATAGAATGCCTTATACACCATCATTGTATTTTACACAGAGTTGCTTCTGAATAAAGAACTCAATTCACAGTGTGACAGTTGACCCATGGTAATGGGATCCACTGGCCTTATCATGTTCCTCATCATCCTGAAGTAGCTGCCCTGATAGAAAGATGGGACAGTTATAGATTGAGGACCATTCCTTCCAGTGTACACAACAAACATTCTATTGAATTGGAAGCTCTGACTTCTCCCTGACCACTTTAGGTTCTACATTCTACATTCAAGCCAACATGAAAAAAAAA
>OU015752.1:119369124-119398691 GCA_907169655.1 Acomys percivali | reverse complement strand
AGAGAGAGAGAGAGAGAGAGAGAGAGAGAGAGAGAGAGAGAGAGAAAAGCACAGGCCTGCTCAATATGTTTATGTTTATGCTCAGTTTATGTTGTTTACAGTGTATTCCGTGTTTTACTCATCCTTTATGTTCTAGAAGGCATCTGCATTGAGAAAGACATGCATTTCCAACCTTATACTCTCTGTAAAGTACAGAATGTATTGTAATCTTGCATTGTAACTAACTGCTAGGTTTGACCAGCACTTCAGGCACACAAGTGACATCTGTTAGTCTCACTTATTCCTCTAGCATTGATAGTAGTGTCAGCTAATTGAAGGAGTTCCACAAACATTTCCTGAATGATTGTTAGGCTTCCTACAAACTCACGCCCCTCTATTTCTTCCTCCAGCCCCCATCTATGATTTATAAACTCCAGTTTCCATTTCTTCGTAGTCTATTTCTAGGTCTCAATTGTTGCAGTCCCATAGTCCAAGCACAGAGGTGGTTGGATGGGCCCAGGCTGAGTCAGTCCTCTGTCCCACACCCTTTGGGTGTGTTTGGCCTCTGAGCCAGCATCTGGCTTGAGCATGGCAGTGTTGAGTCATGCTGAGTCATGCTGAGGCTTAGGGCGTGTGTGGCCAGATGTTTTCAGCCTTGAGTGATGAGTGCTATCTGGGTCTCCAGCAGGAGGGCCACAGGGTAGGTGGCAAGAAACACAGAAGTTTGTTACCTGCAGAAAACATTGCCTCCTCCGCCAGAATCATGGAGAAAAGGGAAACCTGACACACTGTGTGACATATCTTAGAGCATTTTATTTTCTGATTACAAATGATTTCTCATCATCCTTACTAGATGTCATAACACTGTCCGTTCTTTGGAGTCCAATGCTCATATAGTTTCATACCTAGAAGCAACAGAATCACACAGTTTTAGCACACGCGCACACACACACACACACACACACACACACACACACGAGTTTTGTTCATAAAATATGCAATAGTTAATTAAATGGTATTAAATTAGGTTGGGTCAATGGATCTATACTAGGTAGTTCCTACATAAGTTCTCATGTACCCTGCATTCTAGTGCAGAACCTTAATTTAGGTTAAAATCAGTATTATAAATAGTGATTGAGGGAAATTTTATCTTCTCACACTAATTTGAACATAAGAGGCATTCATCAGGGATGTAGGGATACCCTCTGAGAGAGAGAGAAAGATAGAGAGAGAGAGAGAGAGACAGACAGACAGACAGACAGAGACAGAGAGAGAGACAGAGATCAGAGAGAGACAGAGATGCATAAAGAGAGAGAATGTCTGGGGTACAAAGGCACCTGGATCTCCTTTGTTAATGTAGAGGCCACAGCCTCTGGACCAAAGGCCTTCACTGCACAGATGTATTTCTTCTGATTATTCTGACATCACAAGGTTTTCTCTCCTCAAAGAAAGTGTAAACTTTTTCCAGCTAAAAAGTCATGGCTTCTAAGCTACTGATTTCCATCTGTGAGGCATGTTGTTTGATGTTATTTTGGCTAAAGGTCTAATATGCGGACAAATTCCAAAGATGGCTTCTATTTTCTTTAATTTCCCATCCAGTAGAACTTCCAGGGTATTTCTGAGGTCATGATTATGATGACCACAGGCACACATAGAGGTCAACACAATGTTACTGCTTAGTCAGCCTCAAAATCCTTACACTGCTACACACTCCAACTTATAAATTAGTGTGCACTAGTGTGAGCAAGGGTGTGTGCACACATGGCAGCCATTCTGCAGTCATTGAGACTGTCTCTGTGCCAACAGCTCAGCTTCGGCTTTCATTCATTTCCCTCAGGGAAAGGAGAGCCACGGCCTGCAGTAGCATGTGATGTTCAAAACATCTCTAGGGCAGTCAACAGGAAACCTTCCCTTGCTACAGTTTCCTACTGGGCCAGTTCCTTAAGTACTAACTTTTAAAAATTATATATCAGAATTTTATAAGACTACAGTTGAAACTCTCTGGTCCTGAAGTCTTGTTAGCTCCTTCATAACAATTTAACCCCACCTTGTGAGCTCTTTGTTCATTTGTTTTCTTTTTGAAAAAGGAAAACACAACTCAGTTTCTTGAAGATTGAGAATGTAATTTATTTAATTCTTTGGCTCTTTGGGCTCATTAGTTATATAGTCATGGTATCACTGATAATTTTGATTATAGCCTCACATTTGTAACAATATGTATAAACTTATGTATATATTACACAAAGCATAATTATCAGGCTTTCCCACACCAGATCCTAGAGCACTATGCCATAATCAATTCATGAAGGAGCAATGATGGGACACAGGAGCCAGGAACCTGAACACTTTGGCTCTCACCACCTCAAGGAGGCCCCAACCTTGACTCAGCACTGTGCATCTCTGGCCCTTATCTGTCCCCACAGTCTCTGACCTCACCCAGCTGTCACCAGCCCAAGTCCCTGAAGAAGAAAAATACAAGCTCTTTCTACTTTCATTTATTAGAATAAAATAAAAGGAAGCCATGAGCCCCTAGGCAGATGAACACATATAAAGAGGAAGAAGAAGGAAAAGGAGAAAAAAAGGAGGAGATGGAGAAAAAAATGTGTCTAGTGAGAAAAACAGGCCTGAGTGAGGCTGGAGTTTAGCAACATGTTCTCTCAGCATCTTGGTCTAGGGTCCTGACAAAGGAAAGCTTCTCCAATCATAGATGTCTTAGACTCAATAAACTGGAGGCTGAGATGACTTCCAGAATAACTCCTCTGTACTATGAATTTGGGGTGAGAACAATCATTAAATATTGCCAACCTCAGTGACAACAATCACAGGGTCCCAGTTTCTCATAATCTCCATTAGAGAAGATCTTGCTAAGGGATGCTAATGGAGTCTGGCCATTGTCAGGGTGGCTTTTAGTTAATCTCTGCTTACTTGGCCAATCTTCACATCTCTATCTTTTTCCACAGAGATGTGAGTTTACAGTTCAGAAATTAGCCTAAGCTATAACTTTCACACAGGACACTGCAAATGCTGAAGAGGTATGCCTAGGCAAGATATAGTATGTTTCATTTTTCTTAGATATCAAAAATCACCAAATTTCGAAGACAACTTTCACTTTTCCAGGTAGAAGTATAGATGGTCCCTAAACACACAGTAGGACTATTTCTATCATATTTAGGCATATAATTCTAACCCTGCATCTCAGCATGGCTTTTGAGCCAACTTTATTTATAAGTTATACAAATATTTAGTTAGTGTATATCTAAGAGGAGCTACATTTGAATAAAGTTCACCAGTTACTAATTGACTTACTTAGTTAGCTAAAAACAAAGACTAAGGTGTCAACTGAAGTGCTGTAAACTGAAGGGGAAGACTGAAAACAAAAAATACTCACCCTAATAAGAGTGTCTGTCTTTTTGACTATGTCAGAGTGTTTTGATGGGTTTATAGAATACACAAGGTGAGATTATTCAACATAAAAAGACATGAGTTCTCCAGCATTTTGATCTTGAAAATAGGCAACGTTATTTACCCAAGGATTCAAATTAAAATGACATACCAAAGAAACTAAAAAAGCAAAGCGACTTTTTGGGAGAAAATAAGGTATTTATGACTTTTCTGGGTTGCCAGATTCAAATACAAGCTTTAAGTTCCATAGATGAAAGAAACAGAATAACTGGCTGGCTGGGGTTTTCTATTTTCTCGTCCTAGTAAAAACCTTCTTTGGTAACTAAAGGATCTACATCTCTGCTTGGTTTGCTCAGTGCAGCTCCAGAGGCCACTCAAGCAGGTGTGCGTCCTTAACCAAAAAAGGAGGGAAGTCACACTAAGAATGGGACATGGCTTTCCCTACAATTCCTCTGAAATTATGAGGCTGGTGTTTTAATTGTATCGGACATTGTCTATGGCATGTCTTTTTCTGCAGTGAATGAGGGAAAGTTTAGATGCTTTCTGCAGAGATATCACCTTGATGTCATTAGTAGATAAGTCATTCCTGGCTAACACATCACCTAGTAGAATTATTCTATCCCATCTATTACTGTCTGGTAATACGAATGTAGACACACAATGGAAGCAGATTAAGTGACTGTTTCTTTCAGTAAGATTTGCAAAACACTTTCTCCTGTTAAGAAACTCCACTCATAATTTTTCTATTTTAAAACTACTTATGGTGAAGAACAACAATAGAACAACTAATTTTTTCTTGACTAATACTAAAAACTTTGCATAGAAGAACCTATTTTACTACAAACATTGCATTTTCAATTTTACATACTAATAACATCTAAATAGCACAGCATTATGATTCTTTCTTTAAAAAAATGTGGGCAGCCACAAGGATTGATTCTGACTCCAGGGCTTTGTACATGCTAGGTAAACACTGTATCACTTGAGCCTGTCACACTTTGGGGATTTGAGATAAGGCTCTTGCCGTGTAACTTGGACTGAGAGCTAGCTACTTTTATCTATTCAGTCTTAAACTTGAATAATCAAACACCTTTCTCATCCTCGAATTATGTTTTCCTAGGCTTTCTGTCCTAGGCAAGGTAATCTTAAACTGGGCCCACAGAGAACTTTGAAAATGTCATGATATAGTTGTTAGAAATATCCTTACCATCAGTCTGTATGATGTGGATGTCATGGTAACAGTGGATCTACCACTTAATCCAATGTGTTCATGTGGAGGTGCATGCACCATTACACCAAAGGAAACCATTTCAACGTGTATAGTTACTACATTGACATTTTTGGCTATCCTATGAATAAAATTTTGTGCACACTATTTAGTAGTTCACAGAATTCCAAATTAGTCTACTTCATGAAAACATAAGTTCACATCTATATCAGCCATGGTTTAGAATCTGTAACCCAAAAGATAATGTAGTATGAAAACTGAGAGTTGGGTGGAGATTCAGTGGTTTGTAATAATGCCAATTTAGGGACACTTTAAATTAGATAAAGCTTCTGCAGTCATAAGAGAAAGAAAAGGAGAAGCATTATCATGTGTTATAAGTGGTTATTATACACATATGGAATTATAAAAGTCGAGGCAAGTCAAAGGTTATAGAGAAAGCCTCTGGGTAAACTTGGAACATGAAGATTCGAGACACAGAATCTACACTGCTAAATGAAAAACAATCTGTAACCCTTGAGCCCCAGAATACAAATAAACAGTTGAAAAAAAAACAGAACTAAACTAAACAAAATCAAAACTGTTGGAAGAGAAACTCTTAGGATTATTGGGACCATAGGGAGTAGTACAGGAGGTAAAGGATAGAAATGTGTGCAGAACTGGCCAGGGGGTGGAACTTGGAAGGGCAACTAGACATGGCAATGTAGGAGAACTTCCCTGTAGATAGAAGGGCTGAACAGTGCACAGTTCTGCAGCATTCTTCCGCCAGTAACCACCAGTTCTCTCACCACACAGTTATATTACTTTTGTGACTTTGTTCCTTCATTTAAATAAAAGGTGGATAATGATAACTGTATAACTATTACCAGATTCAGATTAAATAGGATGGCATAGAAACTATTGCACATGGACGCAATTAAACACATGCAAATGTAGGCTTCTAATTTCAAGCCCATCATATAAGAGCTAACAAGTAATCCCGAGAAGGAAGTAGAAATGAAGGACACCAGTGAACCGAACCTTTGGCTATAAAGAATGCTGATTATCCACAGATGTTTCCTTTTTTTTAAATTAATTTATTCTTGTTACATCTCAATGGTTATCCCATCCCTTGTATCCTCCCATTCTTCCCTCCCTCCCATTTTCCCCTTATTCCCCTCGCCTATGACTGTTCCTGAGAGGGATTACCTCCCCCTGTAAATGCTTCCACAGATGTTTCTTAAGGTGATTATTGTGTCAATTCACTTAGACCCCAGTTGGATCACAAGGCTTTGTTTAAAGTCATTTCAATTCCTCCTAAAAGCTGAGAAATAATCATATGAGAATATGAAAAGGAAAAAGCCTGAACAATATTTCCAAATGATCTAACGCCTACAGAGAGTTGCTCAGAGGATTCTCTAGAATTGTAGATCACAAACTTGTTCTAACTATTTTCTCTACAGTGTCACTCTCTGCTGTTGTATTTTGGAACTGGTCCCATTGTCAATCCTTTGCTACTCTATTCATCTGCTAAGTGCAAACATATATGATTCTTGTCTACTTGAGCAACACATACAAAAGGTAAAGTTATAATCTACACATCCTAAGACAAAGAGAACTAGATGTAATGAATGTGGATACTTCTTGAAATTTTCCCCTGTAGTGGGTTAAATTGCTTTCTCTGTGCCTTTGTTAGAAAATATCATGAGAGAGATGAGTTCTATATTGGAAATTTATATAGGGACAATGGAAAATGAAGAAAGAATACATAAAAAAGAATGTTTTGCTGAAGGAGGAGCCAAGAAGAAAGAATGCCTCCATATCTATAGTGTATTATCATAAACTCAGTGTACAGTTACTGACCCTCCCATGTCCTGGCTCCACCCATTAGAACCACAGGTCAAGCTGACCAATGGCTTCAACGTATCATGCAGAACAAAGGTCCAGAACATCGTCTGTGAAGGATAAAAGGCCACCATTTCTAGCAGCAGCATGTACTCGCTTCTGACACTCCTGTGATCACTAGCAAGCTCCCAGACCTGACATCATGGTGAACTTTACTGCTGAGGAAAAGACTGTCATCAATGGCCTATGGAGTAAGGTGAACATTGAAGATGTTGGCGGTGAAGCCTTGGGAAGGTAAGAATTGGTTGTTGATTTATCTGGGAGAACGGTAAATAGTATCTTGGACAACTAGGCAGGATAGTCAGGAATTCAGAGGAACCCTAATTTTTCCACTTACTTTTCTCCATTTCTCAGGCTTCTTGTTGTGTACCCATGGACCCAGAGATTCTTTGACAGCTTTGGAAACTTGTCCTCTCCCTCTGCCATAATGGGCAACCCGAGGGTCAAAGCCCATGGCAAGAAGGTGCTGACTTCTCTTGGAGAAGCCATTAAGAACCTAGACAACCTGAAGTCTGCCTTGGCTAAGCTCAGTGAGCTGCACTGTGACAAGCTACATGTGGACCCTGAGAACTTCAAGGTGAATCCAGAGCAAGCTCAGAAATAATTCATTCTGTATTTGTCTTGGGGACAAAAATGGAGGCTGAGCGTATGAGTGAGGGTGATGAAAACATAGATCTCAAAATACGCTGGTCTAGGCAGGATGACAGTGAAGGGCTGTAGGAAGCCTGAATTAGTTTGCAGGCATTTACAAAAATTTGTCACGATAGAGTTTTGTTGTACTGATCATGGAGAGTAATATGAAAGAATAGCAGATCTGTGCAAGAAGGAATAGAATCTGGAGAAGATAAGTATCTTACCTTTCTGTAGGCCATAATGATTGATGTTAAAGAAAATATTTGAGAGACAATTTGATGATGTAATTTCTCCATTAACATTATAAAAATATATTTAATTCCCCAGTGAATATCACGACAAATAGAGCCTTGTTTCTATATTGGTGACAGTTTTAAAGCACCACCAAGAACGGTTATAGCACAGAAATTATGTATCTAAAGATATTACACAATTGGTGAATGAGGAAAGTAACAAGGAAAACAAATAAATATGATGGGAAGAGGAGGTGTGAGAATTCAGGCAGGACAGTGGTGAGTGGGCAGTCAGAGGTATGATGGAGGTATTGAACCTATGCTCATCAGAGATGACCGAGTAAGAACTGTTGCTGAATGTGTTAAGCAGTATAGGTTCAAAACATTTCTTTGTTTTTTATGCCTATTATTTTCTGATTCTTCATTTAACATACCAATCTGTTTCTTTTGCCCTTTAACAGCTCTTGGGTAACGTGTTGGTGATTGTTCTGGCTAGTCACTTTGGCAAGGAATTCACACCTGAGGTGCAGGCTGCTTGCCAGAAGCTGGTGGCGGGAGTGGCCACTGCTCTGTCCCACAAGTATCACTGAGCGCTCTCTCTCTCGCTGCTCTCCAGAAATCTTGTGTGTCCCCACTGCCCTCTTTCTGCAAATGAGTACTTGAATGATCCTTGAAAGCACAAAATGTTTAATAAAAATCATTCTTCCCAGTAATCAAAAAAGTCCTTTCGTCTTGTCTGCTTTTTACTTTTATGCTAATGGAAAAACATTTGATGTGCTTGTGGGATAGGAGAAGCACAGGAAGACACATGAGTTTATCTGAAATCATAAGGGACTCCAGAGAGGAAAGTAGATGCCATGGGAGGCTTCCACTGACCCAAGGGGAGTCTAAAGGTGGGGAAAATTGTCAAAAAGGAGAAGAGAGTTAATTTAGTGGAGAAAGAAACGTGTATGGAACATATAAAAACTTACTGTAAAGGGTGGGGGAAAAAGGGGCTATAAGTGATATTTTATAGCAGGTTGTAACATCTGTTTCCATTAAGAAAAGTCTTTAACCCAAGATGCAAGACAGAATTAATATTTTAAAATATTTAATGAACATTTTCTTCTAAAAAGAATTTATTGGG
Organism: Acomys percivali; assembly: GCA_907169655.1. Lineage (NCBI taxonomy): Eukaryota > Metazoa > Chordata > Mammalia > Rodentia > Muridae > Acomys > Acomys percivali. The sequence continues at coordinate 119,390,209 of OU015752.1, read as the reverse complement.
TAATCAATTGGTCTACTTTTCCCTGGGGGAAGATGATTGCTTTAGCTCTCAGCATCCCTTAGTTGCCTGCAATTCTGAGGTCTCATGGGCTTTCCCCATCCACGCTAATACATCTCACAGCAAACTCTCTGATCCTTTGGCTCTTACAATCTTGGACCGCTCTTCTGAAGTGTTCCCTGAGCCATAGTGGGAATGTTTTGTGGACATATTCGTAGGAACTGGGCTCCACAGCTCTAAAGTTTGTTTGGTTGTGGATTTCTGTAGTGGTCTCCATGTACAGCAAGCAGTGTTCTGAACGGGAGGAGAAGACAACAATACATGTTCATACATGTTTTCATACATGTATGCAATGACAATAAATGGCTAAAGAAGACAGACATTTGAAAGGAGCTGGCAGGACGTATAGGAGGGTTTGGTGGGAGGAAACGGCAGGGAGATGTGTTGTAGATATATTAAAATTTCAAAACAGTTCTTAAAAGATTGATTATTTTAAGTTTTAGCAGTCTGTGTATATGTGTGTATTTCTGTTTGTGTATGTGGAAAGAAGTGCTCCTGGGCACCTGAGCTGTTTTCTACCCCTAGACCTAGAGTTCAGGAGGTAATTTGGTAGTATTGGCAGATCTGTATACATTACTGTCCTCTCACAAATGGCTTATGTTAAAGATAATGTTGTTGGTTTTCTCTCAGACTGTATTTTCTATACTGATATACCAATAAAAATTCTTCCCTCCACTATATAGAAAGAGAAAAAAAAACCAGTTAGAGCTGTTAGTAGAAAGTCAAAACTAGTTTGTAATTCTGTCTCAGCTGGGGCAGTGCAGTTAGATTGTTACCAGATGGAAATATTCCTGCCACTTTAAGTTATTCTAAAACACACACAAAAGGCAAAGACAGAATCCAGTTTAAGCAAACTGAAAGATCAGTCACTTAACCTTCTCAGGACTTAACTTGCCAACAGAAGAGGGAGGCTGAGAGCACACCCTGCATTACCAGGAGCTACACTTATCCAGTGGGAACGCTCTTGGTTTAGTGATTGACTATATAATACGTTTACAGGGTGGAAAATGGTATCTTTAAACAAAGGAGATTGCTCTATTTTGAAGTATGATAGAGCAAACATAGAGACACTGAACTATAACACAACAATCCATTCCTACTCAGAAACTGAAATGTAATGAAAACTGCTTCCGACTAGGAAGATCACGGCCTAAAACTACAGAAAATGCACCCAATGGCTTGCACAACACTTCTTTGTTATACATGACTTGTGAGTAAGACACATACTTCTGTCACTCTGGTCCTGAGTCCCATGCCTCAAAAGAGCCTCATATCATACTCTCTGAGGTGTTCTCATGTTGGCCTCTGCTTCAGCTCTAATCTACTGGCCATTCTCAGTCTAGAGGCAAAAAGGAAAGAGTGTGAAAGACATCCTTGCAAGTCTCCTGCTGAGACCAAACAAAAGCCAAGAAAGAAAGAAAAAGAGTAAATGCTATGAAAACTGCAATAGGAGGGTCTCCTCCCAAGAGTCAGGGACCTACTGGACACTATCTTAGAGGGAATGTTATCTACACCTTACCCCACTGGACCCCACCCCTGTCTTGCCCAGCCTCTCTTGACCAATAGCCTCAGAGTCCTTGTGAGGGGGGAAAGGGTGCAAGGTCCAGGGTGAAGAATAAAAGGCCAGGCCAGGCCTCCCAGACCTTGAGCACACTTGCTTCTACATACCTGAGCTCATCTCCAAGCCTCTAGACCTCACACCATGGTTCACTTCACAGCTGAGGAGAAGGCGGCTATCACAAGCATTTGGGATAAAGTGGACTTAGAGAAGGCTGGAGGAGAGACCCTGGGAAGGTAGGATCTGAGAGTAAGACTGGGGAAGAATGGAGGGAAACTGCATGGCAGAATTCTCCAGGCTTTCTACAGGGGTTTGTGACCAATTCTGATTTTTTTAAACTGCTAATGTCTTGTGTCTTAGGCTCCTGATTGTCTACCCATGGACTCAGAGGTTCTTTGACAAGTTTGGTAACCTCTCTTCTCCTCAAGCCATCATGGGCAACCCCAGGATCAGAGCCCATGGCAAGAAAGTGCTCACATCCCTGGGCTTGGCCGTTAAGAACATGGACAACCTCAAGGAGGCCTTTGCTCCTCTGAGTGAGCTGCACTGTGACAAGCTTCATGTGGACCCTGAGAACTTCAAGGTCAGTTCTGTGTTCAATTTAAATTTGAAAGTTAATGAAAGTTAATACCTTGTTTGGCTATGCCGGCCAACATCTTAAGATATGTGGGCCCAGATCTCGAGTTAGTTAATTGCTAGAAACTTCTCCAATAAATTTTCTCTTGTCCAAGTTTTCAGACACATTTGGTGTCTCAGAATGTAACTTAGTTGGTGGAGGCATGAGATGGGATCACTATGAAAAGACGAAAAGGAACAGACTTTTATAACTGCTATAGAATCCTCTCTACATTATAATATTTTATTATTATTATTATAGAAATTAGCACATACATTTAAGTAGAAATAACATTTGAAGTTTACATTTTGTTCTAGAAAAAGAGAAATACCTTATTTATGTGGATTCTAATGGTTAATACCTCAGGAAATATATGAGAGAAAACTGGAAAAAATTTTTCTATTTGATAAACTTTATAAAAAAGTTATAATCCTAATGAGCGATATCATAAGTAGTGTCTGCTTCCTTCATTGTTGGAGACTTAAACTCCAGTAAGCATGCCATTGCAATTTATTAGAGCCAGGCTATTTGTGAATGAGGAAAGGAGCAAGAGACAAAAATGGCAGAAGCAGAGGCAGGCAGCGGAGCACTTAACGGGAGCAAAGAGGGGATTTGAACAATAAAACCGAACCAACCTCCTCATTAGTGTACACAGGTAGTTTGGGACTGGCTTCTCCAAGGAAGAGAATTTTAAAATACTATTATTCATGTAAATTGTTTTCTGTATCTCCTTTTCTCATATTTTGTATCTTTCTGTATTTCCTTCCACAGCTCCTGGGTAACGTGCTGGTGATTGTTCTTTCCTCTTACTTCGGCAAGGAATTCACAGTGGAGGTGCAGGCTGCCTGGCAGAAGCTGGTGGCTGGGGTAGCCAATGCTCTGTCCCACAAGTACCACTGACCTCCTTCCCCGATGGCTAGCTGTCTGTGTCCCCCGCCCCAGCCACCTCCTACACAAGGTCACTCACTGACCTCCTTCCCCGATGGCTAGCTGTCTGTGTCCCCCCCTCCCCCAGCCACCTCCTACACAAGGTCACTCACTGTGCTGGCATCTGAAAGCAGAACTTCTGGTTAATAAAGTTCATTCTCTTCAGTAATCCAAGAGTCATATCTTGTCATGTCTGTTTCTTTTCTGGTAGAGAAATAAGATTGAAGGGTTCATGGTTGGGTGGAGACATAGAAGGACACCTGAGTTTCTTCGAAAACTTCAGGAGAAGAATGAAGATGTTATGGGATTTTTCAAGGGCATCAGGGAGGATAAAAAGTTGGGGAATATTCTCATGTAGAAAAGCAAAGGGATAATTCACTGCAAAATGGAACTGTAAGCCTTTTGCTAAAACTTAGTGTAGAGGGCGAAGAAAAGCACGGCCAGTGATAACCTGCAGATTGTGATATGTGTCACTTAATTAATATAAGGCTTTAGGAAGGACAAAGCTGAGATAATTACCTTACGGTATTTGGGATTTTTATTTTTTAAAAAAGATGTATTTTTATTTTTAATCAAGGGTCTCTGTGTGTGCTTGTGTTTGGGTTTGTGCATGCAAATGCAAGAGTCCATAGAGGTCAGAAACTTCAGCTCCTACTGGAACTGGAGTTTCAGGTGGTGGTGGGCTGCCTGTCGTGGGCACTCAGAACTGAACTCAGGGCCTTTGAGAGCAGCATTTGCTCCTAAGCCTTGAGTCATCATCTCCCCAACTCTAAGTGCACATTTCCAGCAGATACTTTATCAGTTATTCACTGAGACTGAATGTAGGAAAAGAGACAAGTTGATAGATCCCAGTAAACATTTAAGAAAAGGTTTCAATAAAACCACTATAGCAGGGTGGTTTTTTGAAGGAGTTCATTGTCTCGATGAGGAGTCAAAGCTAAGAGATGCATCAGTATAATTTTCTGCAGGACTGTAGGAGCAATGCGATGATGACAGAGGAAGAATGTAAGTGGAACCTTCTCATATTAGGTGGAGATGACATGGAAAGTCTACATGAATGTGAAAATTTTCTGTGATCTAAAGTCAGTGAACAAGTCTTGATTTGTAAAGAACTGGAGATGTTGAAGGGGTAAAACACTGGCAAAACTAGACTATAGGAACCCTGATTATAAAAATTCCAGTTTTAATACTTTATTAGGTAGTGAACAGTAACATCCACCTGGGGAGACCTGCTTATCACTCCACTACTTGAAAAGCTAGGCTAAGCAAAGTGTCACAGTGTCGAGGATTGCCTGAGCTACAGCGTGAGTTCAAGGCCAACCTAAGAACTTAGCTGCCTCAGAACAAATAATAAAAACCTGGTCTGAGAATGTTGCTGGCCTAACATGTGGAATACTAGAAATTCAATTTCCAGTACCATTAAACTAAAAACATCGAGTGAATTGATTAGTAAATAAGCAATCTCAGGAAAACTGACTCAATAAATGAGATTATTGAGAAAAATGTTCCTCTTATGAATCCAAAATTAATTTCAATGCTTAGGAACCAAATGTCACAGTGATATAAAAGTTTAAAATGAAAAGGTAAAACAAGACATGCAACCAGTGGTAATGACCAAAAGTGGAGGCAGGAGACATGGTGTTAGATTTACTAGAATATACAAGAAGAAAACAGGAGGCAGTGGGGGATGAAATCACAAATCCTGAGTGGACATAAGTACAAAAAGTGTACATGGACTTGGGTACTCATGTAAGGGTATCACACTTGAGAGAGTTACAGTTTCTCAAAGACATTCAAGCTCCAAGCCAATTCCATGTCAAGGCTTGGCGTCTTTAAATGGTAGAACTAAGAGACTCACATCATGACTAACATAATATTTGTCCCACTCTTGACTCCGTAGATTGGTCAGAGTATGACCAATTTTAAAAAATTGTCTTTGTCCACTTTAAGGATGAGGGGAACAATAATTCTTGTAGTTTCAGGCTATCAACAGCATTGACCTTTCTGGTCTTGCCAGCCTTTCAACATAGCAATAAATAGGAAAAAACCCCACAGGCCTTGTATATGCTACTCAAAGTGGTTTGCACTAGGTCCATCAATAGATGAGACAATGCCCACTTTTATCAATTTCCTTTTCTCTTTCTTACCATCACTAATATTTTGGCTGTGGATAACATCAGATGAAGGATGGTAAGTGCAGTGGTGGGGAAAAAAGTACATTCACCACCTGTTTGAGAGCTAGATATGCCTGTAACTAGTCCAGAGTAAAGAAAAAACCCCAAGGTAACTAAAAAATAATTCTTCATATATACACACACATATTTACATGTCCAGATCAGGATGATAAAAGGCTTTTGTTCTTTTATTTCCAAGACAAGGTCACATTCTGCAACCTTGGTGGCCTAGAATTTACTACACTGACTGCACTAGCCTCAAATTCACAGAGATGTAGCTGCCTCCTTTTCCTGAGTGCTGCAATTAAAGACACATGCCATCATGCAGCTGATGATAGCCAGTATAAATTTACAATAAAAATGAGTTGAGAGAAATAATAAATATCTGGAATAGTATTCGATCAGAAAAGAGCAGTATTTCAAGTTTATGTCATTACAGCCTCTCCTCTCTACCATGGAAGATCAGTTCCTCACCTTAGGTAGACAATGTGCAGGGCAGCAACATACCCACCATGGTCCACTTTGTAATTTATGTACTCAATGCACATGGACATGATCAGTTTTAGTGTCACACAAAGGGCCATTTTCTCCCCTTCAGAACACTGGATTTGCTATTACAATATTTTTCTCCAGTATCTTTCTATGACAGGTTATTTCTAGTCATTCTGAACACAGAGAAGTTAATTCCTCATTACAGAGAGAAAGTGATTCCCATACCACCATGCCCTATCCTCATGAATCTCTGTTGTCGATCTTCTTCCTAGGAATAATCTGTAGACTACCTTTTTATTTTATTTTATTTTTCAGATTGTTACTTAGACTACCTTTTTAGTTTAGTTTACTTACTTATTTCTGTGTCTTCCATCTCCCAGTAAATAAGCCTAGAGAAGAGTTTTATTCTGTCAATTACCAGAGCTGGTAATAACTATGACATAGTTATGAAGCAAATAACCATTGAATGAATGCTTGATGTTATATGAGCTAGCTGTCATAAAAAAACTCTCTGGATTCTGACTCCAAGACATGGGGAATATGGAGGGTGTCTCGACAGACTTGAACTAATTAAGAGAACTTTGTTGGAAATTGCCAGAGAAGTCTGAGTACAACAATAATTACAGATGATTCCTTAATGAATTGTTAGGCTTCTTGAACTATAGTAGTTTCTTTTCATTTTTTCAGATATGTAGAGTCTGCTCTGAGCACTGAGACTGGTTAAGGTATTTGGAAGCTTAGACTCAGGATTTTCAAGCATCCTCCAAGAAGCGACCATGGAAACAGAAGCTAAGGGAATATATATGTATATATCTGCTGAATCGCAAATGACTTCTGCATCAAAGAATGTCATTGCTCTTTATTGCCACACCAATACAAAGTCTTATTAAACATTACCATTAAAACCTATAACACTGTAAAAGCTGCCAGCAGAAAGTCTCTACTAAGAATGAAGTTTCTTATGTGTAATTCTGTCTTAGCTGTGACAATGTATGTGGACTATTACTGGGTGGAAATATTCCCCTATGCTTCAGAGTTACTTTACAAACACATAAAATGTGAAAACAGAAGAAATATGAAAGATAGGTTATTCAGCATTCTCAGGACTCAACCAGTCATGAGCATAGAAAAGGCTAAACACACACTCTTTCCACCAGGCAGCTACATTTATCCAGTGGGGCTGCCAATTGCATGGTTAATTACACAGTGTATTCACATGGTGGAAATGCTACCTTTACACACACAGGAGATTGCTCTATTTTGAAGTATGATGGAAGCAAATTTAGAGACATGCTGTATTACACCACCATAATCCATTCCTACTCAGAAACTGAAATGTAATGAAAACTGCTTTTCCAGGTCTGGTGGGACTAGGATGATCATGGCTTAAAACTACAGAAAATTCATCCAATGGTTTGCACACTGCTTCTTTGTTATACAGGGCTAATGAGTAAGACACATACTTCTGTCACTCTGGTCCTGAGTCCCCTGCCTCAAAAGAGCCTCATATCATACTCTCTGAGGTGTTCTCATGTTGGCCTCTGCTTCAGCTCTAATCTACTGGCCCTTCTCAGTCTAGAGGCAAAAAGGAAAGAGTGTGAAAGACATCCTTGCAAGTCTCCTGCTGAGACCAAACAAAAGCAAAGAAAGAAAGAAAAAGAGTAAATGCTATGAAAATTGCAATAGGAGGGTCTCCTCCCAAGAGTCAGGGACCTACTGGACACTATCTTAGAGGGAATGTTATCTACACCTTACCCCACTGGACCCCACCCCTGTCTTGCCCAGCCTCTCTTGACCAATAGCCTCAGAGTCCTTGTGAGGGGGGAAGGGGTGCAAGGTCCAGGGTGAAGGATAAAAGGCCAGGCCAGGCCTCCCAGACCTTGAGCGCACTTGCTTCTACACACCTGAGCTCATCTCCAAGCCTCTAGACCTCACACCATGGTTCACTTCACAGCTGAGGAGAAGGCGGCTATCACAAGCATTTGGGATAAAGTGGACTTGGAAAAGGCTGGAGGAGAAACCTTGGGAAGGTAGGATCTGAGAGTAAGACTGGGGAAGAATGGAGGGAAACTGTGCGTAACAGAGTTCTCCATGCTTGTGACCCATTCTGATTTTTTAACTGCTAATGTCTTGTGTCTTAGGCTCCTGATTGTCTACCCATGGACTCAGAGGTTCTTTGACAAATTTGGAAACCTCTCTTCTCCTCAAGCCATCATGGGCAACCCCAGGATCAGAGCCCATGGCAAGAAAGTGCTCACATCCCTGGGCTTGGCCGTTAAGAACATGGACAACCTCAAGGAGGCCTTTGCTCCTCTGAGTGAGCTGCACTGTGACAAGCTTCATGTGGACCCTGAGAACTTCAAGGTCAGTTCAGAACGTGCTCATGTGCTCATTTTGAATTTTACTAGGGAAAATACTGGGAGTCGATAGTGATTTGTAATGCTAGACTCCATTTGTCAGTAAATAAGTAAATAGAGTACATTAATGTCATTAAATAAGTACTAGAATTCTAAACTAACATTTAGTTGTACAAAGTTGTAGAAGACAGAATTTAGATGCAGAATAGATCAGCATGCCTGAGGTCTTGGCCTTGACTGCATTGGGAAGCAAAGGACTGTAATATGGGAATTTAAAAAAGAAGTATTTTATTAGAAAGTAGTAGATCTGTGCAAGAAAAAATAATTCGAATATATCTTGTCATTAGGAAGGAAAATACTCAATTAGTTTCTAACAATTGATCCTTTAGAGAAAATCTGATGGAAAATCAGAATACATATAATTTTTTTTATCATTTTGACAAACTTTCTAAATATTTTTGCATTCCCACTGAGCACTGACATAATTGGAAGCTTCTTTCTCTTTGATGGGATTCTTGATTCTACTAAGCACCCATTGTACTGAAGTCATATGTGTTTATTTAGATTAGGCCGTTGGTGAATGAGACGGGGAAAGCATGGCAGGAGGTAAAAAGGGCAGGATGAGGAAAGGTACATATATAGCCAGGTGAGTTGTGTGTAAGTAGAAGAGGAGTCAAGCAATTTGGTTTTCAAGTTTGTCACAGGTGAAGTGATAGGATACAGGAGTCCTCAAAGAATGTAATTTTTACATGCAGTGCTTTCTAACTTCTACCTATCACTCCTATGTGCCATTTATTACAGCTCCTGGGTAACATGCTGGTGGTTGTCCTTTCTACTCATTTTGCCAAAGAATTCACTCCTGAGGTGCAGGCTGCCTGGCAGAAGCTGGTGACTGGTGTAGCCAATGCTCTCTCCCACAAGTACCATTAAGCTCCCATTCCAGTAGACCTTGAGAGCACAGGTTTTGTTTAATAAAGTTAATTCTCAATAATCTAACATTGAACTATTTGTTTGTTTGGCTTGTTTTTTTTCTTCTATGTCAAATGAAGATCTTGGTGGGCTGATGGGTGGGGAAAGACAGAAGAAACTAGGAGGGCTCTCTGCAGATAAACATAGGAAGGAAGGATATATTATGGGAAAAAGGCAAGGCTCAAGGAGGCTGAAAAGATGAAGAATTCTCCAGCAGGAGAAAAAAGGGCTCCTTGAGCACATGGCAGAGTACAACATATTTACTGTCCTAGGTGAAAACTCAGGCAACAGTGGCTAGGCGGAAAGAAGACTGGGGAGATGTACTAAATTTTTTTTCTTAATTTTTGCTTTATGTGTATGAGTGTTTTGCCTGCATATTTGTGTGTGCACTCCATATGTGAAGTGCCTATGCAGGCCACAATGGAGCATCACATTCCCTGGAGCTGGAGGTACAGACAGACAGTTGGAAACTGCCATGTGGGTACTGGGGATTGAAGTCTGGGCCTTTGAAAGAGCTCTTAAGCGCTGAGCCCTCTCTCTAGCCCCAAGACATGCTGGAGACTTTTACGACCTTATGTATCTAAAACGTATGCTAGAAGTATTATTTTTTTAATTAATTGTATGTTTGAAGGAACTAGCTTGTAAGTTGCGAGACTGATATATTAAAGTAAAGGGTGAAATTTGAGTGACGTGTGAGAACTTTCCTGAAAAAGTTACAGGAACCTACTGAAAGCTACAATTTACTTTTAGTTTTGTGTGAGGGTTTCTTTACTGACATAATGAAGAATGAAGTCTATGGCCTTCAGGATTCTGGGACTTGTAATGGGGTGATCGTTGGTTACACTTAGGAGAGGAGTGGTAAAGTTTGGGGTCATTTGAGAATAAAGAAGAAAAGAAGATTTCATATATGTGAAGATTACATGATTATGAAAAGGCTCCAGGTCTCTACCTACTGAAGGAAACTCTGGTATCTGGAATAAAGCCTAATCAGTACAGAGGACAGTAGAGCATGGGTCAAATATGACAAAAGCCAGAGGTAACTGTTCACTGAGAATGAAAACATAACCTAAGATGAAGTTGCTGGAGATAGTAACCACAATACTTAGGAAGCTGAGGCAAAGTAGCTTAGGTTAAGCCATCCAGGGTCATGGAGCAATGTCAGGCCAGATCAGAGAAGTCACCGAGACCCAGTGGCACAATGAAAATGGAAAGAGGGGGATAGAGATGTAGCTCATTGAGTGGGTGCTTGCCCGGAGGTACAAAGCCCAAGGATCAATCCATAGCTATTCACATAGTACCAAAACAGTAGAATACGTTTTTAGTAACTACAACTCTCCTTAGGGTAACTAAGCTGAGAACTGGGATAGCTGAGACAGTAAACTTCTTGTACATATAAAATAGATTTAAAATTGCAGACAGTGGACATCAAGGGAATATAATTGTTTAAACCTAGAAAGTAAAGTTGGGCAACCAACCTGTGAAGAATGGGCAAAGGGAGAATGAAGAAGACATGATGTCAGATTTACCGGGGAGAATGAGTAGAAAGACAAGAGGAGGATATTTGAAATAATCTCACCTTGGCTTACCTAGCCACAGGAGGCCATGAAGTGACCTGAGACCCTTGTGTCAATGAATTTGCTTGAAAGAGTGCAGGATGCTCAGGGAGGTTTCACCTTCTTTCCTGAGTCAGCCTCACACATAAGCGCTTGTGTGTGCAAATACTGGAAGCTATAGTGCTGAACTGTGCTAAAAATAATTCCAGTTCTCCTCTCTTAAACTCCATAAACTGGTCAGTATTTAACTTTACTTTTCATCTCTGCCACAAAGATGGGGACTAATAATTCTTACATATTGAGACTAGGACATATCTGAGCATTATGCAATTTCAATGATCATCTCAACAAACTACACGTGGGATCTCATTCCATTTCAAAATGATTTCACTAAGCTAGTGAAAATAATATCCATTTTTAGTATTTTAATTCTCTTGCTTCCTTTGTTATTCTGGCTTGTCATGTCATTAGGTAAAGAATCTTGATGATGTAGTTATGTCAGAAGATAATGCTTTTTGCATTTAGAAAAGTCAGTCTATATACCTATGCCTTTCCAGTCAAATTTCTAAACAATATAATTTTATAATTCTTTATAATTTGCTTATGCATAGATCAGGATGACTATGAATGATCCACCTGGGACACAGCCAGCAGAAGGGCACAGTCAACAGAGGGGTACAGATAGCAGAGATAGCAGAGGCCTATGAGATTCCAGGAACATTCATGTCCTCCTGAGGCACAGCTACTAGAGCCAACATTAAGGATAGCCAGAGGGCTAAAGGTCAGTGTAAGAACACATTCAACCAGAGCCAGGGTGATATGGCACCACCAGAGCTCAGCTGTTCTAATACAACAAGCCTTGGACATCTTAACACAATCAAAGCCCAAGAAGATGACCTTAACCCAACTTTATGAAGATCATTGAGTCTTTTAAAGAGGAAAGATGAATCCCTTGAAGAAATACAGGAAAATACAAATAGATAGAGGCTTTTAAAGAAGAAATGAATAAGCTGTTTAATGAAATAGGGGGGGGGAAAGGAAGTATACAGGAAAACACAAACAGACAAAGAAAATGAATAAAATTCATCAAGACCTGAAAATGGAAGTAGAAAAGAGAAATGAAAATCAAAACGACTCTGAGATCCCATCTTACACCCATCAAAATGGTCAAGATCAAAAACTCAAATGACAGAACATTTTGATGAGGATGTGGATCAAGGAGAACACTCCTCCATTGCTGGTGGCAGTGCAAACTTGCACAACCACTGTGGGAAATCAATCTGGAGATTTCTCAGAAAATGGGGACTAGGTCTACCCAAAGAAGTCAAGGAGGGCTCAAGGGAGGACACTTGAATCTCCCTCATAAGAGGAAATAAAATAGACATCTGAAGTAGATTGAGGGAGGGAAATGAGTGGGAGAGAAGGGAGGGAGGGTAACAAGGGTGAGGAACAGGTATGGGGAAAGCAAGGGGTGGGGAGAGAATGGAACTCAGTGGGGGGCATCTCTGGGATAGGTGAGGCTCTCAAGAGTCTATGGGGATGACCTTAGCTGAGACTCCTAACAGGGGGTGTGTGGGGTGGGGCATTGGAGGGATGTGGAGCCCTAAGTTGTCATTTCTTGCAGGCAAGTGGGACTTCTCTAAAACCTTCAACCCCAAATTTGTCTTGCCTACAAGAACTTTATGGATAAAGATGGACCAGAGATTGAGGGAACGGCAAATCAATGACTGGCCCAATTTGATACCCACCCCATGGAAGAAAGCTAACCCCTGACGTTATTAATGATAATTTGTTATGCTTACAGACAGGATCCTAGCATGACTGTCTTCTGAGAGGCTTCATCCAGCAGCTGATAGAAACAGATGTAGAGACCAGCTGCCAAACAATAGGCTGAGATCAAGGAGTTTTGTGGAAGAGTGGGGGCAAGGACTGGGGAAGCCAAAGGGGTCAAGGGCACCACAAAGAGACCCACACTGTAAACTAACCTGAGCCCTTGAGGGCTCAAATAGACTCAACTAAGAACCAAAGAGCATTCATGGGCCTGACCTAGACCCCCTACACATATGTAGCAGTTGTGCAGCATGGTCATCATATGGGTCACCTTACAATGAGAGTAGGGGTTGTCTCTAATGTTGTTGCTGGCTTCAGCATCAACTGTGTTGCCTGCCTCTGGATCCCTGTCTCTGAGCTGGACTTTTTCTCAGTGGGAGAGGATATACTTAAGCCTACTGTGACTTAATGTGCAAAGGTGGCTTGGTACACTTGGGCAAGGGGGTACAGCTCCCCATCTCTGAGAAGGAGAAGGGGAAATAAAGGGATGAGGAATGAAGGTGGAACTGGGAGGGGTTGGGGATCAGGCTGTGAAGTCATTAAATAAAAATAATCACTCTTGGTGCCTCTCTGCCTTGCCATAATACACTACTTCTCTTTGAGATGATAAAACAGCCATGGCATTGGTATTTTGATGTATAAATGCAGTCATACTGGGCTGGAAGTGTCAGTGATCTAGGCCTTATCTAGCTTCTTAAGGCCCTGGGCCGGATTCCCAATTTTTCAGCACAGAAATGCCAACTATGTAACAGGCTTCTAAGGGAAAATAATAAAATAAAATAAGATAAAGCAAAAACTAACACATTAGAATTAGTCAAAATAAACAGAAGGAAAAGAGCCCAAAGAAAAACTCAGAAAAAAATAGAACAGCAACAAAACAAAACTTGTAGGTCATACTTCTCCCAATACTTGGGGAGGGGAGCAGAACTGAAACAGGAAGTTTAGTTTGATAATCCTAGCTTCAATAGTGTCACACTAAATAATATATTTATTCCACCAGCTAGGGAAATATTTTTGCACTTATGTGGTACAAATTCTTATCATATCTTTATTGAACATCATAATAATGAGAAAAATAAAGATGAGTACATAAAAGAATATGATTTTTTGTACTTCTGATTTGGAGTATTTCTGAGCACTGTGAGCATTTAATATATCATGAAAGGGAATAAATAGTGGCTCTGGAAAGCAGGGCTAGACGTTCTGGGGTAAAGAGTAAAAGGACATGCCTTCCAGTACTTGAACATAGTTACTTCTAAACATCTAAGACTGTCTCCAAGCTCTTAGACCAGACATCACTGTTCATGTCACAGCTGAGGAGAAGGTGGATCTCACAAACTAATGGACAAAGGTGATTGTGAAAGGGCCTGGAGGAGACACTCTGGTAAGCTGTGAGTTCCAGGACTATGGAGAGACTAAAGAAAACTACCTGGCTGGATTCCTGGACTCTGCTCAGTATGTAGGAGACATTCTCGCTTTTAATTCTAATGGTCCATTTTATGGTTGCTGCTTGTTTACTATTAGATCCAGAGGGGTTTTGGACAAGTTTGTAAACCTCCATTTCTTCCCCCATTCTCTGTTCTTGTCCCTCTACACTCCTTCCTTTTTTCCTTCCCCTTCTTTCCTCCTGCAGTGCAGATGGATGTGAGTTTGTCTATATTGTTGTTAAGTGCAAAAAAGAATTTAAATATATTTGAATACCTATCTTTCGGTGAAACTTTATCCTGTTTTGTTTTATTTTGTTTTGTTTCTTTCTTTGAGACAAGATTTTGCTGTCTAACCCTTTTACTGTCCTGGAACTCACTCTGTAAACCTAGCTGGCCTTGAAATTACAGGGATACTCCTGCATCTGCCTCCTGAGTGCTGGAATTAAAGGACTGCACCACCACTGCCTGGCTTTACTTAAAAGTTTTTAATTAAAAACTTTGAAAATTTCATACAAAAGCCCACACTGTAGTACATAAGTACCTCTCTCCTACCGCTTGTTCTAACTTCAGCCATGCTCTCCTCCCCAAATTCATCATGACTTCTTTAATTATTTTTTATTGCACATATATATTCACATATTCTCTCTCTCTCTCTCTCTCTCTCTCTCTCCTCTCTTCCTCCCTCCCTCCTTTTCTTTCTCCTCTCCCTCCCTACTAAACCTAACCTACTGAGTTAATTTAGCATTGCTTATATGTACCGATACATGTGCCTAGGGTTTACCTTTTGTAATTGGGCAGCCTGAATGGGATCATGTCCCTAGCAGAGACTGACTTTTTCCTCTCTTTACAGCTATTGGTCAATTGTCTTCACCTAGAAGTAGGACTTGGTGAAATTTCCCCTCTTTATTTTGGCATGTCAACCGGTGATGACCTTGTGTCGCGGTTACTCAGGCAATCGTCTTATTTAGAGTTCAAGAACTGTCTTTTCCTGTTGTGTCTAGAGGCACTATCTTACAGTAAACATCCTGGTCCTCTGACTTCTACTTTCTCTGCCTTCTTCACTATGTTCCCTGACACTTAAGTGTAGGGATTGAATTGTCGATACA
Source organism: Acomys percivali (assembly GCA_907169655.1). Classification (NCBI taxonomy): domain Eukaryota; kingdom Metazoa; phylum Chordata; class Mammalia; order Rodentia; family Muridae; genus Acomys; species Acomys percivali. Next base: position 119,375,143 of record OU015752.1, on the reverse strand, counting down.
ACAGGTGGGGTTGGATACCCCCAAAGCTCTTAATCTCTACATTTTGAGCAGTTGTGGATCTGTGTAAAAGTATTAATCTCTTGCAAAAAGATGTTTCTTTTTAAATAAGAGGTGAGAGCTACATTTAGCTATAAGTATAAGGATAAGTAAGTAGTTAGAATACATTTAGAACTTACATTAGTTTAGAAAATGGCAGCAGTAGATTGTCCTCTAGGGTCTATGATCTGTTCTGCCGTGGGTAGTTGGTTATGTTTATAGAAGCAGGCATGGGTTCCCTCCTATTGAGCAGACATTACATCACTTAGGCTACTGTTGGTTTTACCATCAAGATAAAAGTGCTACAACTATACCATTGGGGGCTCTCTAGGCCAGTAATTTTTGTGCTTATTGGCTTTACAGCTGGGTAGGACTCCCAGTAGTTCCTCTCCTTGGGCAGTTTGCATCATGCTTCCCTATAGTGTCTACTCTTAGGGAAGAGTTCCAACTCAGTTCTTCTAAGTCCTGTATCAGAGCATACAATGTCTTCAGCAACAAGAGTCACCTTCAAAGTCTTGGAAACAATCAAGGGCAATGACAACAGCCTAGTTATTTTACAAGACTCTTGCGTGCTCCAGATCAACAGTGCTAAGGAATGTTTCCCATGCCTTGCATGAGGTTTTAGTTAAAGAGTGCTTGGTTCTTGGGAAAATATACATATAACATATATGTGTTTATGTATAATTACCTGTATCTATCTATATATCTATATTCCAACTCTACTTTTTTTCTTTGGGGAATGAAGTTATGAGATAGTCTGTGTCTCTATTTTTCCTAAAGCTTTGTCCGACTGAGTAAAATCAATCTGCTTTATACTTCCTGTTTTTTCTACAACCGTGCCATAATTTTAAAGTTTCCTGCTTTGTGTATCTATCTTTCTCCAAAATGTCTCATCATAATCTATATTCTCAAGTCTGTAAGCATCCTTTAGCAAGTAACAGAGACATTTTTCATTATTTTTGTAGACATTATTTTTCAATAAAGGAAGATAAAATAAGAGTTTGTAATTTGGAGGGATTTTGCCAAAGAAAAAAATAAAGATAAAATTTAGGCAAAATACCCAGGTACAGTAGTGCACACCTGTAATCCCAGCACTTAAGGTGGCAGAGGCAGGCAGATCTCTGTGAGCTCGAGGCCAGCTCACAAAGTGAGTCCTACAAAGTGAGTCCAGGACAGTCAAGGCTATAGAAAGAAACTCTGTCTCAAAACCCCCTCCCCTCAAATTTCTTTTTTCTATTTTTGCAAAATATGCATCCATTGCACTATTTATGGCACCGTTAATACAAAAATTTCTAGAGACAAAGAATAGCAAAGTCAATTGATTAAAAAAAAAAAAAACCTTCACTTTTTACGTATAAAATGCCTGCATTCAAATTACATGCTAAGGCTTATATCACGATATCAGGCTGAAACATGGATGAAGGAAGCCCAGGCTAAGGTTGTGGAAGGCACAGCTGAGTGGGATGAGGTTGGGAGACAACTAGAGTTAGAGCAAGGTTTCTAAGTCATCACACACGGGACCTTAGGATTCTCAGTTTTAGGGCCAGATGCTTTGAACTGGGAAAGATGGGTGTATCTTTGATTTACAAAGCAATAAACTTCTTTGATATCTTGGGAATGTATGCTCCAGGCTGGGCATAAAAGGTAGGACAGGGCCAGCTGTGCCTGCACTTGCCTCAGACACAGTATCTTCACTAGCAGCAACCTTACACCATGGTGCACTGACTGACAGTGAGAAATTGGCTATCAGTAGCTTGTAGGACAAGGTGGACAGTGGCAAAGTTGATGGTGACTCACTGAAGGGGTTTGTATCAGATTGTATACGCAGGACAGATGGAAGCTTGGTCAGTGAAGAGACAGCAGGCTGTCTGGCACGATCTGATTTTTCTCTGTCTTCTGGGCTGTGTGTTACCATTTTAAGCTAGTGATTCTTTTTTTCTACGAGCACTGGAGATTCCTTGACCATTTTGGAGACTTTTCCTTCTGTGCTGTTACTGAGGGTAGCCCCAAGGTGAAGGCCCATAGCAAGAAGGTTCTGAAATCCTTCAGTGAAGTCCTGAAACACCTGGACAAACTCAAGAGAGCCTTTTCCAGCTGGCATGAGCTGCACTGTGGCCAGTTCCCCGTGGATCTGAGAACTTCAGGCTGAGCTGAGGGGAATGCTCTGCCTCCTCCTTCTCAATGCTTGTTTTCCCATTCGCTTTTTCTCCACATTCCTTTTTACTTTTCTGTATTTCACCATTTAATGTTTATCAGTCTTTTTTCAACTTTCCTTCACAAGTCTACATTTCCCTCTTTTGCATAACTTTGTTTAACAAATCTCCTTCTCCCTCCCTCCCTTCCTCCCTCCCTCCCTCCCTCCCTCCTTCCCTCCCTCCTTTCCTCCCTCCCCTCTCTTTCTCCCTTCCTCCCTTCTTCCATCTGTCCCTCTGTTCATCTTCAAATTCCCTTTGTAGAATCACCTCCTAAATCACGCACACTGTCTCTCATCTACTGTATCTAAATTGGGAAAACATTCTTCTATTTCTTCCATGACATGAGACTTTGAGAGGCTTCTTAGGGAAAAGAGTTCATGCATCGTACTTAAAATAAATAATAAGAATTTCATTCATTCAGGCATAGAAAATCCAAAGATAAAGAAAGAAAAATGAATATCTGAGGATGGAAGGCACAAAAGGCATATCAGAGATGGAACAACAGGAATTGCTAAAGGAGAGCCCACCATCAAACTAATCATTCAATTGAGTAGTAACAATGTATTATATGAAAACACAAATACATGCACATATTTATCTTCTTTTTATTTTAGAAAAAGTACCTGGCAATCCATGGTGTTGATGCAATTTCTCAGAAGACTAGCTTGATTTCTGCTAACCATGTGCATGTGTGTGTTCTTCCTCACAGCTCTTGGTTAACATGGTGGTGATGGTGCCATCTTACTGTGTTGGCAAGTAATTCACTCCTGCAGTGCAGCCTGCTTTTCAGATGTTGGTGGCTATAGTGGTCATTGCCCTTGCTCACAAGTACACTAGGCTTTGGCTAATTTCTTCAAAATCACTGGAAGAGTACTGGAGCATTACGTTCTACACTCAGGGAGATAATCCCACCTTGAAGGGTAGAGCTCCTGCCTAATAAAAATAAGCTAAATACTTAAAATTATATATCATATACAATAATGCATATATATAATTCTTACCTTAACTCAGAAAGTGGTAGAAGAACTCAGTCTTTTTTACTCCAAGAAAAAGATCTAAGTGAATTTTGATTGTGTGTACCTATTGATGGGTTGAGAAAGGCAAAATGAGGTGAGAAATCCATTAATGAAGGAAGAGCTGCCTGGAGAAGAGGGCAATGAAAATTATGACAATCTCCTTACAGCAACAAACAACACAGAATCCCTGTATTTACCTGTTAACTTAATGAGAGAAAAGCAGTCTTTTAAAAATCAAGTTGTGTGTCTTAGAAGTTTGCCTGTGCTCCAGTGGTTGGCTTTACATCCATGCTTATAAGAGCAGCACTGCCAGAACTCTATGGGGAGAGAGACAGACAGACAGACAGAGAGAGAGAGAGAGAGAGAGAGAGAGAGAGAGAGAGAGAGAGAGAGAGAGAGAGAGAATGAAGTTAGGAGGGAAACCAGTTGGGAGTGTCCAGAAAGGGTTGAAGGTGGGTCGGGAGAGTGAATATGATCAACATACATTGCATACACATATAAGATTCTAAAGAATTAAGCAAATATATTTTCAAATTTAAAGATATGGTTGGATTATAATGTATGAGTATTAGAATAGGGAGTATGAGCTGTTACTATTGAATATTTGTTGCTGGTGATGACCGAGATGAAGAAATATGTTTCTGGACAATGGGGCACCTAGATACAAATAGAATAGTATTTTCCTGTTCTCAGTTTAGGGGACAAAGACGAGAAGAGCTAGATGACAAAAAAAAAAAAAAAAAGTGAAGTTCTATTATGGGCCTTTGGAGTACTGGGATTCCTCACTGCTTAGGAAATACCACTTTCCTTCTTTACACGCAGCCTTTAATAACAATAAATCAAACTACAGAAGTTCTTCCTGCTTGAGAAGTGAACTGTGTATTGTTGTATATATTGGTAAATTTCTTCCTAGCCAAAGAAATGAAAGTGTATTACATGGGACAAAATAAAAACAGAAACCAGAAGTGTTTAGAAGGACTATGGATTAGCAGCTTCCCAAATGAGAAGATGTCAGAGACAATTTGCTGCCTGAGTTGTCACTCAAAATTCTTTATACCATTGGAGCATCATCTTCACCCTTCTGGCCCAATATATCTGACAGACACTCAGGTATTTAATTTTATTCCTTCTCAAGTCTATGATGGGGTTGAAAACCTAATAGTTTAGTTTTACAATTAAGCTTAGTTGTTTAGGGGTTAAGATGCTTTTAGGTTTAGATAGATGTTTTAAGTTGATAATAATGAGATATGATACATATTGATTTACATTCAGAATTTTAGACTCACCAAGATAAGAAAGATTTTTTCTTCATGGTTATCAAATACAAATAGCCAAAACACTAAGAAAGTAGTATATATATATATATATATATATATATATATATATATATAATTCTTGATTGTTTTGTGGTTCTTCTTGCTGTATGTAGTTTATTGTATGTATGTGTAATAATATAAATATATATGTAATAAAAATAGTTAATAAAAATTTTTTTAAAAGTGCTATAGAGAGTTTGACAGAATAGGTAGGTCAAATAAAGCATATAGAGAAAATGGGAGTGGGAATCCTAGGATTTTTCTAACTGTGATGAAACACAATGACCAAAACCAGCTAAGGGAGGAAGGCATTTATTTCATCTTAGTCCTCTCAAGTTTTACACAATCATGAAAAGAAAAGAGGGAGACCTCAAGTCAGGAATCTGGAGGCAGGAACTAAAGCAGGGGCCATGGAGGAATGCTGCTTACCAAATTGTTCCTCATGACTCACAGCATCATGAACCACCTGCTTAGGGATGGCACCATCTTCCTGGGGCTGTGCCCACCAGCATCAGTTATTAATTCAGAAAATTCCCTGCAGGCTTCCCTACTGTCGTGTCCCAGCCCGCTGGAAAAATCAAATCAGGGTTCACCTGAAAGAGGGAGTGGGGATTGAAAGTACGAAAAGAGACGGGAGAAAAAATGAATCAAGTCAGGACATTTCTGATCAAGATTCACTTTATTGCCAACTAGCAGGAACATATATAGAGCAAGGTCAATAGGATCTATTCTTATCTCACTCATCCTAGCCCCCGGGCAAGAATGCAATAGCCTAAATTGCTCCCTGTAGAACTTCCTAGTTCTCTGAGTAGTTCTTTGTAAGAACTTCCTAGAGCATCTGGGTGGTTTCAAGTTGAGGCTTCTCTACTTATTTCAAAGGTAAATAGTCCAAAGATAGCCTAGAACACAAGACCTTGTGAGGTAAAGGTCAGCAACTCGAAGGTCACAGCATACAGCCTAAGCACAGGATTTCTGACATGGCAGAATTTGGCACGGGTAGGTAATCTGATGGAGATAATTTTTCTTTTAAAGATTTATTTATTTATTACATATACAGTGTTCAGCCTCCATGTGTGTCTTCACACCAGAAGAAGAGGATACTGGATCTTATTATATAGATGGTTATGATCCACCTTGTGGTTACTGGGAATTGAACTCAGTTCCTCTGGAGGAGAAGCCAGTGCTCTTAACCTGTGAGCCATCTCTCCAATCCAAGGAACTTTTTTTTTCCACTGAGATTTCTCTTCACAATTAACTCCCATTTGTGTCAAGTTGACAAAACAACAACAATAATAATAACAACAAACACAACCCAATCAGAGCTGGGGTAAGAATTTCAGTTAAGAAAATAAATAAAAATACAGTACACTTAGTGTCATCAGGCACAAAAACTGAAAGAAAGAAAGAAAGAAAGAAAGAAAGAAAGAAAGAAAGAAAGAAAGAAAGAAAGAAAGAA
>OU015752.1:119323935-119345548 GCA_907169655.1 Acomys percivali | reverse complement strand
GCTGCCCCAGAAGGAGGCTCGATTTAAAGCCTTCAATACCTGTATTGCTCACATCTGTGTCTTCCTACAGTTCTACCTCCTGGCCTTCTTCTCTTTCTTCACTCACAGGTTTGGGGCTCACATACCCTCTTATGTGCATATCCTCCTGTCAGACCTTTACCTGTTAGTCCCACCTTTTCTTAACCCGATTGTCTATGGTATTAAAACTAAACAAATCCGTGACCAAGTCCTGAAAATGTTTTTCTCCAAGAAACCTCTGTGACCATTAGTGACTCCCTCTGCTAAAATGCTATGTTGTTTCTGGTTCCCAACTCAAATGACTTAAAGTTTATCTTCCTCAAATATAAATATGTGCTATAGCTTGTGAATTCCAAATGTTCATAATTTATAGAAGAGTGTGTTAAATGCAATACAATGTTTTTGACTCACATAGAGTAAGATAATTCACAGACTTTGTGATGTGACTTATTATTGTTATTTGTTTTGTATTTTGAGAAGAGAATGTAATTACTTTTTCCCCTTCCATTTCCTCCATTTACACTCTCTTATATACCCCTTTACTTATTTTCAAATACATAGCGCCTCTTCTCCTATTTGGACCTGTCAATTTAAATTTAATAGAATAAGTAAAATTGCACTGAAATAAGTAAAGAGAAGGTTGACTCTCTAAGAGCAAACTGCAGACAAAGACTCTTGCTTCAAGTAAACCCCAAAGATGATTTTTGTGTGTCAATACCTTTGAATTTCCAATCCAACAACTACCTGCAGTTTGGGCTTTGTTTCATTTTCTAAAGGTGTTGCCATTACATATCAGGGTGTGGTAGATTTAGAATCATTTTTCTTTTTAGGGAACTTATATAAATGCTCATCAATTAAAAGATAATACCTAACCAATGATGTGCAAAAATTTATTCAACTTATATCCAAAAACTAAAAATGATGTAATAGCATTTGTATAGAAATAATGAGAAGAAAGAGATTGAATTAACATGTCCTTAAAGACTGTTTTTGGAAAGCAGAAATGAAGTAGATTTATTTAGGTGACGTGCTCTTGGAGCAACAGAAAGTACTGAATTTTAATGACATTTTAGCTCTATTTGTGTTTTAGAAAGTTTAGAGAAGAAAGAATAACTGAATACAGAGGCAGTATTTAAAAATTGCCTAATGTTAGCACTGGAGAACTGTGTGCTATCTTCTCTCTGTCTGAGATACATACGGCACTCAGACTTTGTGTAGAACACATGAAATACTTTTTCCTGATGTTAGTCAAATGGTATTTCACTGAACATTATCAAGTCAAAAGCTAATTAAAAGTAAACATTGAAACCATTCATATAGAAAAGATGAGTTTACATCACTTTGTTTGTTTGTTTGTTTGTTTGTTTGTTTGTTTGAGAAGGGTTTCTCTGTGTAGATTTGGCTATCCTGGCCTCATTTGATAGACCAAGCTGGCCTCGAACTCACAACAATATTCCTGCCTCCACCTCCAAGCCCTGGAATTAAAGACATATGCCATCTTGCTTGGCCTACTTCACTATTTTTAAGGTAAAAGAAAAATGCAGACTTGAAAGAATAATAGGAAACTAGGTTGAAGAGGAAGGCCAAGGAAGAAAATACATGCAAAAAGCCAGATGGAAGGCTGCTATCTCAAATTTCAATAAAGTAAAATAATTGGAGTATAGAGAACAAGTAGTTGTTGGAGGGTAAAGAATATGATCAAAATATACTGAACTGATATTTTAAAAAGTAAAAATCATTATTAAAACGTAATAATGTAATAGTTGAATTCCCTTTTAGCAAAAGTAGTGCAAGTATATTAGGGATAAAAAGAGTAAAGTGATATAAAAGTAGAAACTGGTATAAAGTGAGAGATGAGTGAAGAGCAAAAAATGTGTACGTCATTGAAAACTAAGGACTTATGGAAAATCCTCAATTATTAAGAAATTCCCAAATACAACTTTTAAAGTAGTGTTGAATTGAAGTTTACTACACAGACGGACTGTGCCATTTCAAGACTACAGGGGTTATTAGTTGAAAATTATATTGCAAGGCATGGGGTACCGCTTTATGATTTATTGGTCAGTGAGGCACCAGATGTCTCCAAATCAACTCAGATTAGTGACATTGCCCTTAGCTATAATCCATAATTACATGATAAGGCTTTCTTGCTAAAACCATCACATACTTTGGATGCAGGACATATCGAAACCCATTTTAACCTTACCAGGATGCTTTCTACATGCTGGCCAGTTGTCATCCTGTTGGAAGGTGAAATTCAAGATGCCAGGGTGGAGAGCACAGTGGTGGTTTTACTCAGCACTAAAACCTGAGTGCTGTAGTACTTACCTCCAGACAAACATGTCCACTGGTTCAGTAGCTACATGAGAACTTGCTATTATGTTGTCAATTAGTCATGGTGTCAAACTGTCTTCTAAATATTTGTGTCTCTACTCACAGACCTAGGCTGTTGTCAGTATTGGTCAGAGAAGGAGGTGGGCAGCAATTTTTTTGAGAGATGCATTTTTGTGAGAAGTTCTGAGAATGGGAGACTAATTAGAGTTCAGCCTAAACCAGACATCTGTATCACCTCCACCACACCCACCCACAGAGGCTCAGGGTAGACCAGGACAGAGGAGGAAGAAGGAATGGAGGAGCTGGTACTTGGGGAGGTTCCCTATGGATTGCCTTCATCTGCATATGACATGGCTATATTCTTATACTCCAGAACTCACTACAGGCACGGTTTCATACACACAACCTGCCAAGGACAAATTCAGCCACATTTCTTGCACAGATGTGGTAGATGATCTCCAGCTCCCAGTTTGATGGGGGTGGATGGATGATTATTGTTCTCGATGATTTGGCCACTGGTAGGTTTCTTGTGAGCCAGTGGGTTGCTTCCACACCCATAGCCATATACCATGGACAATACTACCTGGACTTAATGAGTTGTCAAAAGGGGAGTCTTGAATTTGAGAGTGGAAATTTTCAGAGGAAAATAAAGAATTGGGGAAGTTGGAGGGAGTGACTTGGAAGTGGTTTATTTTATACATGTCCAAAATTCTCACAAACAACAACAACAACAAAAACTTAAACAAAAAGGATTCTATGTCCCTGAGGTCCATCATGACCCTAACACTATTGACTATGAGCAGGGCATCTGGATCTGTCTTTACACTGTTTCCACTACACTGCCGACATTTTCAACTTTTCTTGGTCTGATGTATTTTCATACATCATGTCTAAATTTCATTGAATAAGGAATAAATGTAAAATAGGAAGGTGATAGTAAATGTATAGGAAGCATTGTAGATGGACATTCATCTTGCTTCCACATTTCAAATAAATAGGTGTTGAAACAAATAAAGAATGAACGGAAGAATTAATACTTGTCTTTCCGCCTTTATATTATATAAGCCTACATATATACCTACACACATACACACAGAAAGAAACATGAGACAATATTAAACAAAGAATATTTGAAAGCTGAGAAAACAAAATATTTTAAATGTAAAATTTATTGGAGCTGGAGGGATGGATCAGCAGTTAAGAGTTTGTTGCACAAACAGGAGCACTGGAGATTATTCCAAGGCATACATTTACATGGTCAGTTGGCACAGTGTTCTGTCTGTCTGCAGTTCTATACTTATAAAACAGACCTTTGGAATCCACAGTGCAAGCTGACTGGCAAAACTAGACATATCATTGAGTCCTTTGTTTGACTGAGAAGGTAAGCTTTAATATGAACAAGGTGGAAGAACAGTAGATGATGATTGCTGAAATCACTGTAAGGCCATGCTTTTTTCACACAGGAATGAAAATGCATACATACATATGCAAACCACATACATTAGTACAGGAAAATAAAATAACATTTAGTATTTGTGACTTATATATTATGTAAAAATAACACAATAACAAAAGAAAAATAGCATGCTGACAACATGAAAAAGATTGTGGATGCTTCTAATAGAAATTAATGACTGAATTGTAGGCATATTTTTGTTAATTAATTTTGGGGGGCTCTTACATCTCTACCACCTTTCCAATCCTTATTCCTTCCAACCCCCCAATTCTAAGTGGGTGAAAAAAAAGGTTACAGGAGGAAGGGGACATAGAACTCTGTAGGCTACCTTCTACTGGTTAGAGATGTAGAGGTCCTTGAGGCAAGCCTAATCTTTGTTGTCAGAAGATCCAGAAATCGAGCAAAATAGTAACCAAAGCAAAAACAAACAAACAAAAAAGCCAGCAGCAATAGCAAATACAGTAGCAGGATGACCCAGCAGTAGTAGGGACAGCAACAGGGGGAGCAGCAGCCACTACAGGCCCTCTCAGTGCTCTCCTGTGAGGCACATGGATGACCACCAGGGAAACTGGCATGGACATGAGATGCATCCAAACCCTGAAAATTTCAAGCTTGATAGTGAGAATAGTTCCCTCACTGTTCTGTGCCTACATGCCCTGGCCCTAGTCCCACTGGCCCCACCACCACAATTGTGGAGGCAGTCACTTAGCTTGGCACCTGGAATGCCTCTCCATGCAAATGAGGAATCCCAATACCTTAAGCCTCCAGCCAATAGTAAACACTTACCATGGAAATCCTTTCCCACTCCCTAAGGTTTGGTGTCAACAGGAGAGTTCCCGGTTTTTGCTCTGCTTCATCCTTCCCAGGCCTGTGCTCCCAGATGCCTGGATTCCCTAAGGTAGGAAGCAGAGCAGAAACACACTCTCTCATTTACACCTTCTTCAGTGTGTCCAGAATTAAACTATCTCTGGCTTGCAAAGATAATGCCCTTGCTAGTACATAAAGCAAATCATAATCTCCACTCAGAAGCAGCCTCTTGTCCCACACTCGAGATTAAAACAAAAACATATTCACATAACATAATGGGATTTTTAATAAACCAAAACTCTTGCTACCATGAATAAATTAGGTTAATTGTACATTACAGCATCATATATACCACTATTTGACACACATAGTGCTAATGAATACTCACTTAGAAAGCAATATCTCAAAAAAAAACAATTGTCAATATAGAAATTCCTTCAGAAATACCTGAAAGTTACTGAATAAGTAATATAGATGATACAATCGAATAAGAAAGATATCAAAACGAATTGAAAGGGACAACCGCCGTTCAGTCATGAGTGAATTCAATTCAAAGTAGTAGATATAAAAAGGTAACAAGTGCATAAATCAACTTAGACTAAGTTTAGTTAGCAATACAATCAACAGAAAGGCAAAACGCTCATCTAATTATAACAATAAAAGTACACACCATGAGTTCTTGTCTTTAGGAAATCATAGATTCATTATCCTCTGAATATGAAGGATCACAACCAATAAAATTAAAAATAAACACCATAAAATGGAAAACAATGCTTTTTAGATGAATTTAGACAGAGAGAGTATGTTGGCAGTCAAACTGTTGAGACTAAGCAAAAGAAACATATCCTAAGAACTACCATTTCATTTTTGGTCTCCATTTAGTTACAGGGAAAAACTAAGTTCAAGGTCCCAGTACCATGCTGTTTTAATATCTGTTGCTCTATAGTACAGCTTGAGATTGGGTATGGAGATTCCTGTGGAGGATCTTTTATTGTATAGGATTGTTTTAGCTATTCTGGGTTTATTGTTTTTCCATATGAAGTTGAAAATTGATCTTTCAATGCCTTTCAAATATTGTGTCAGTATTTTGATATGTATAGCACTGAATCTGTACATTGTTCTTGGTGAGATGGCCATCATTACTATTGTTAATTCTTCTGATCCACGAACAAAGATCTTTCCATCATCTGATGTCATCTTCTATCTCTTTCTTCAGAGATTTAAAGTTCTTTTTTTCAAATAAGTCCTTCACTTGCTTGGTTAGAGTTACTTCTAGGTACTTTATATTGCGTGTGACTATTGTGAAGGGTGTAGTTTTCCTAATTTCTTCCTCTGTATGATTGTCAGTTGTATAAAGGAAGGCTACTGACTTTTTGAGTTAATTTTGTATCCATGCAATTTGTTGAAGGTTTCTTTCAGCTCTTGGAGTTCTCTGGTTGAATTTTGGGGGTCACTTATGTACACTATCATATTATATGCAAATAAGGATAATTTGACTTCCTCCTTTCCCATTTGGATTCCCGCGATCTCCTATTGTTGTTCTGTCTCTCTGGCTAGAACTTCAAGAACTGTATTGACAAGATATGGAGAAAGTGGGCAGCCTTGTCTGCTCCCTGATTTTAGAGGAATTTCCTTGAGTATCTCTCCATTTAATTTGATGTTTGCTGTTGGCTTGCTGTACATGGCCTTTATTATGTTTAGGCATGTGCCTTGTATTCCCAATCTCCTTAAAACTTTAAACATGAATGATTGTTGGATTTTGTCAAATGCTTTTCCTGCATCTAAGGAGATGATCATTTGTTTTTTTTCTTTCAGTGTATTTATTTGGTGGATTACATTTTCCCTTACATTAAACCATCCCTGAATGAATAGAATGAAGCCTATCTGGTCACAGTGAATGATATATTTGATATGCTCTTGTATTCATTTTGCAAGTGTCTTTTTTTATTAATTTATTCTTGTTACATCTCAATGGCTATCCCATCCCATGTATCCTCCCATTCTTCCCTCCCTCCCATTTCCCCCTTTTCCCCCTTCTCTATGACTGTTCCTGAGGGGGATTACCTCCCCCTGTATATGCTCATAGGGTATCAAGTCTCTTCTCAGTGACCTGCTGTCCTTTCTCTGAGTGCCACCAGGTCTTCCCCTTGAGGGCACATGGTCAAATGTGAGGCACCAGAGTACGTAAGAAAGTCATATCCCACTCTCCACTCAAGTGTGGAGACTGTTCTAACCATTGGCTAGATCTGGGTAGGGGTTTAAAGTTTACCGCCAGTATTGTCCTTGGCTGGTGCCTTAGTTTGAGTGGGACTCCTGGGCCCAAATCTGCCTATCATAATGTTCTACTTGTAGGTTTCTAGGACCCTCTGGATCCTTCTACTTTGATATTCTACCATGCTTCTCTTATCTAGAGTCTCAATAGGATGTCCTCCCCTCTGTTGAGCATTTTTGCATCAATTTTCTTAAAAAGAAATTGGTCTGAAATTCTCTTTTGTTGTTGGGTCTTTGTGGTGTTTAGGGATCTGTGTGACTATGGCCTCATAGAATGAATTTGGTAATGTCCCATCCATTTCTATCTTTTGGAGTATTGAAGAGTATTGGTATTATCTCTTCTTTGAATGTCTGGTAGAATTCTGCACTGAAAACATCTTGCCCTGGCCTTTTTTTTTTTTTTTTTTTTTTGGTCGAGAGACTATCAAAATAATGGCTTCTATTTCTGTAGGAGAAATAGGACTATTTATATTTAATATGTTTATCTGATCTTGCTTCAATTTTAGCAAGTAGAATCAATCAAGAAAATTGTCCCTTTCCCTTAGATTTTCAAATTTTGTGGGATCTTATGATTCTTTTTTTTTTTGATCTTATGATTCTTTGTATTAATTCAGTGTCTGTTGTTATGTCTTCCTTTTCATTTCTGATTTTGTTGATTTGGATAGTGTCTCTCTGCCTTTTAGTTAGTTTGCCTAACTGTGTGTCTATCTTGTTGATTTTCTCAAAGAACCAGCTCCTAGTTGTGTTGATTCTTTGAATTGTTCTCTTTGTTTCTAATTTATTGCTTTCAGCCTGAGTTTGATTATTTCATGACCTCTACTCCTCTGGGGTGTTTCTGTTTCTTTTTTTCTAGGGCTTCCAGATGTGTTGTAAAGTTGCTTATGTGGGCTGTTTGCAATTTCTTTATAAAAACACTTAGTGCTATAAATTTTCCTCTTAGCACCACTTTCATGGGTCCCACAAATTTGGGCATGTTGTTCATTCATTTTCATTGACTTTCAGGAAGTCCTTAATTTCTTTCTTTATTTCTTCCCTGACCCAGGGTGTCATTAGGTAGAGAGTTGTTTAGTTTCCACATGTGTGTAGGCTTCTTGTTATTTCTGTTGTTGTTGAAGTCCAGCCTTAAGCCATGGTGATCTGATAGGATACAAGGTATTATTTCAATTTCTTGTATCTGTTGAGGCTTGCTTGGTGACCTAATATGTGCTCAATTTTGGAGAAAGTTCCTTGGGATGCTGAGAAGAAGGTATAATCTTTTGTGTTTGGGTGACAAGTTCCGTAAATATCTGTTAAATCCATTTGATTCATTATGTTGGTTAGTGATGTTATTTCCCAGCTGAGGTTCTGTTTCAATCCTTCAGTGAAAGTGGGGTGCTGAAGTCTTCCACTATTAATGTGTGGGGATCGATATGTGGTTTAAGCTTTGTTAATAGTTCTTTTACAAATGTTGGTGCCCTTGTATTTGGAACATAGATGTTCAGAATTGTGATGTCCTCTTGGTTGATTTTTACCTTTGATGAGTATGAAGTGTCCTTCCTCATCCCTTTGGATAAATTTTGGTTGAAAGTGTATTTTATTAGATATTAAAATGGCTACAGCAGCTTGCTTTTTGTGACCAATTGCTTGGAATATATTTTTCTAGCCTTTTACCTTTAGGTAATGTCTGTCCTTGTGTGTGAGATGTTTTTCTTGAATTCAGAAGAAGTTAGATCTTGTTTATGTGTCAATTCAGTTAGTCTGTGTCTTTTTATTGGAGAGTTGAGACCATTGATGTTGAGAGATATTAATGGCAAGTGACTGTTAAGTCCCTTAATTTTTTTATGTTGGTTACAGTAGATAGTTTGTATAGTTGTGTTTTTGTGATGGTGCAGTTATCTATTTCCTATGTAGTTTTGCTTGTGGCTTGTACTTTTGGGGTGGAGTTTTCCTTCTATTAACTTCTGTATAGTTGGATTTATAGAAGGAAACTGTTTGAATTTGTTTTTGTCATGGAATATTTTGTTTTCTCTGTCAATGGTTATTGATAGTTTCGCTGGGTATAGTAGTCTGGCCTGGCATCTGTGGTCTCTTAGGGTTTGCAGGACCTCTGTCCAGGCCCTTCCAGCTTTTGTGTTCTCAGCTGAGAAGTCTGGTGTAATTCTGATAGGTTTCCCATTGTAAGTTACTTGACCTTTTTCTCTTGCTGCTTTTAAATTTTTCTTTGTTCTCTATATTTTGTGTTTTGATTATTATGTGACGGGCAGTTTTTCTTTTCTGGTCAATTCTATTTGGTGTGCTGTAGGCCTCTTGTATGTTTATAGGCATCTCTTTCTTTAGATTGGGGAAATTTTCTTCTATGATTTTGTTGAGAATAGTTTCTGGGCCATGGAGTCTGATAACTTCTCTTTCTTCAATGCCTATTATCCTCAGATTTCTTCTTTTCATGGTGTCCTGAATTTCTTGGATGTTTTGTGTCAGGAGTTTTCCAGATTTGGCATTTTCTTTAATGGTTGCTTCAAGATCTGTGATTGTATCTTCTAGACCTGAGATTCGTTCTTCCGTCTCTTGGATTCTGTTAGAAAAGCTCAACTCTGTGTTGCTCGCCTTCTTCTCTGAGGTCTCACGTTGTTGTTTTTCTTCTGTCTGTGTGTTTATCATTGAATCCATTTTCGTCTTCAGATCTTGAACTGATTTTTTCATTTCTTTCACCTTATTTTTTGTATATTCCTGAGTTTCTTCCATTGCCTCTTTATAGGTCTTCAGAGCTTGAACCGTTTTAATTATTTCTTCCATCTGGTTATTTGCATTTTCCTGAAATTTTCCAGTTCCACTCTATGTGCTTCGTTTATGTCTCTCACCTGTTTGGCTGTGTCTTCCTGTATTTGATTACGAATTTTATTTGTTTCCTCCATTAATATGCTCCTTATTAAGGATTTGAGGTCATTTTCTTGTATTTCCATTGTATTTGAGTTCTCTGGGTTGTTTTCTTTGGGATAGCTGGAAACTGGAGACGCCATGTTGTTTTGGGGTTTTTTGCGTATGCTTTTATGCTGTCTTTTAGACATCTTGCAGTCTTTGATTTTGTTGGGTAGCTTCCCGAGTTGGATGTAGGGCGTCTGATGATAGATTCACTTGCTTTCTCAAGATTTCCGTAGGCTGGAAGCTCTGATGCTTCACTGGTGTGGATGGCAGGAAGTTAGCCCTGTCGTTTTGGGCTCTCACAGTCAATGATCTTCTGCTCCCCTGTGCTGTGGGACTTACAATCATTCTGGGTCTCTGGAGGGCTTTGGGTCAGGCCAAGGTATCCACAGCCTTCTGGGTTCCCTGCCTAGTCCAGCCAGGGACACTGGGCCTGAACCACCTGCCGAACTCAGCTAGAATCTCAGGACCTGAACCATCTGCCGAGCTCAGCTAGGAATTCTGGGCTCAAAATGCACCCAGGGTCCAGCCAGAATTTTTGGGCTGGGACTGCACACCAAGCTCAGCTAGGGGCTTTGGCCAAAGTGCGTGCTGTGGTCAGTTATTGACTCAGGCCCGAACAGTCTGCCCAGCTCAGCCAGGAATTCTGGATTCAAACTGCACACTGTGTCCAACCAGAGTATTAGAGCCGGGACTGTGCCAAAAGCTCTACTAGAGTATGTGGGCCCAATCTGTCTGCCAAGCACGGTTAGGGACTCTGGCCTGAAACTGCATGCCGAGCTCCACCCAAGTCTCCAGGGCAGAATTGTGCACTGAGCTCAGCCAGGGACTATGGACCCACACCGCACTCTGAATTCAGCCCGGGATTCTGGGCCTATACTGCGTGGATAGTCCAACCAGATTCTTGGGGCCGCCGAGCCTGTGTGCACAGCTCAGCTAGAATCTCTGGGCCTAATCTCTCCGTCAAGTCCAGCTAGGGCCTCTGGGCTGAATCTGTGTGCTGACCTCAGCCTGCGTCAGTGCCCCAAATCTACCTGCTTAGCTGAGTTAGTATCTTGGCCAGAACTGCTCGTTGATGTGAGTTAGTAGCTCTGGTGGAACTGAGCGCTCTGCCCAGCCTGCGTCACAGCAGGTGAACTGTGGCTCCGCTGATCTGGTGCCTTTGGTGGACTTGAGCGCTCCACCCAGCCTGTGTTACAGCAGGTGAACTGCGGCTGCGCTGAGCCGGCGCCCCTGGTGGACCTGAGCTCTCTGCCCAGCCTGCGTCACAGCCGGTGAACTGTGGCTGCGCTGAGCCGGCACCCCTGGTGGACCTGAGCGCTCCACCCAGCCTGCGTCACAGCAGGGGAGCCATGGCTGCGCTGAGCTGTTGCCCTAGGCAGAATTGCTTGCTGTGCTGAGCCATCATCTCCACAGCACTGCGCACTGAGCTGTACCCAGGACTCAGGGGCCGAACTGTCCGCCTAGTCAAGTTTGTGTCACACTGGACCACGCTACCCAAATCCGGTCTGGAGTCCCCTCTCCCACAGCAACTCCTACCAGCCACCACACTAACCGCCTCCACCGGAAGGCTCCGAGCTGCAAACCTCAGCCACCAGGCACTAACTTTTTATATCCTCTGCCCACGCTTTCCATCTTAGGCTGCTGATTGTCTATCTTTGGACCCAGATGTTCTTTGACCACTTTGGAGACCTGTCCTCTGCCTCTGCTGTCATGAGTAATGCCAAGGTGCAGGCCCATGGCAAGAAGGTGATACATTCCTTCGCTGAAGGCCTGAATCATCTGGACAACCTCAAGGGCACCTTTGCCAGTCTGAGTGAGCTCCACTGTGACAAGCTGCATGTGGATCCTGAGAACTTCAGGGTGAGTCCGATGGGTGCACCCTGTGTTTCCTTCCTCTGGCTTGTATGTTCACCTTCCTGTGAGAAGGAAAGAGGAAGTGATTCTAGGGAGCAGTTCAGATGGATGGCATCTGTTTGTGCCCTGTGGAGTGTTGACAAGAGCCCAATTATTTTACCCTCCACTCACAATACTTATTTCCTTTAACTTTCTTTTTCTTTTTTGAATTTGTTCTTTCTTTGGTAATTTAAATTTTTTCAGTTGTAGATGTTTTATTAATAAGTTATTCATTTACTTTGCATTCTGAGCGCAGCTTCCTCCCCCCTCCCTATCTCTCCTCCCTACCACTCCTTCCCCCTTCCACTCCTCTTTCTTTTCTCCTCAGTGCATTTCTTCTTTCATTTACCTTTTGTTCTCTTTCAAGTATGTTCTTGTAACTGGCTTTGAGGACAAGGAAAATAAATGATTTCCTGATTAGCACAACTCTAAGGAACAGTTGCAATAACTGCCTTTTAGGTTAGGATTATAGGAAAGATCACATTTTGCATGTAAATTCTGTTCAACATATCGAATAATTCTTGTCTAAACAGGCCAGTATTTTAAGCTTCGAATCATAAATTCCACTTGAAAAGATCCTGCAGTGTCTGGTACTTTTGCTCGATAGTCATGTTATAACTCTTTCATCTTCCCACAGCTCCTGGGAAACATGATCATTATTGTGCTGAGCCATGACCTGGGCAAGGATTTCACCCCCAGTGCACAGGCTGCCTTCCAGAAGGTGGTGTCTGGAGTGGCCAATGCCCTGGCTCACAAGTACCACTAAGCCCCTTTTCCTGCTGTTGTCTATGCCCAAATGTCACTTGTGCCTGAGAGAACATCTGTCAGGTGTCAGTGAAAGGATAAAGACCTTTTAGCATCTGTCTTTGGACTAACAAAAGGCATTTCTTTCACTGCAATGGTGTGTTGAATTATTTGTGTGTCTCCTGGTAAGGTTTCAAGTACAAGGAAGTGAGGTTTCAGTCCTGACCTTGGGAAAGTAAACCAATGCCTTGTGCTTCTATATCTGTGCTAAGACAGCCAGCTGTAAGCCACAGCTCCCAATGCCCACTCCTAGGCACTCAGAGAAGAATTCAGAAATGGTTTCATTTACACATTAGATTTTGGTGATCTTTTGTGTAAATTACTTGCTTTCTCTAGTATTACTCATAGATGCCTATTGTCTTTTCTCTTTTCTACCCAAAGCACCACAGATCTCTGTCCCATACTTTTTCTTGCCATAAGTTACCACTACTCCATAAAGTTTTTACTCCACGTTTCCCTACCCACATTACTTATCTTTCCTGAATACCCTTAGATTGGACAGCTTAACTATGCTATAGAGGTATGTTTAAAGCAACAATGAAAGTGCTCTATTTGTCCCTTGAGATTTGTCCCTCAGCTCCACAGTCAATAGTCCCCATGAGTCCTCAAATGGTGCTTTCCCTGAGACCTTTACACACCACACCATGCTTTGCCCTGAGGTAGGAGTTAAGATTGGGAGACATATAAGACTAAAGGGAATAAGAAAATCCAGTTTTAAGGCTCATAACTGGTATCTTATGAACTTTCCATATCACCCTGCAAATTGAAGCCCTATTATTTCTCAGTAAGACTATCTTCAATATCCAGGAATGGGTTGGGATCAAATCTCTCTTTAATGCTATCTGATAGCTTTTTTCTTATGTAGTTATTAGAGTTAACATCATAGGTAATATACCCTTGGTTTGTTTTTCTTTCCATAGGTTATGATAAATTCTGGAAACAAAATATGTGTTCTAATTTTTCTCTACACTCTTTTCTTTTTATTATAAAGAAAATATTTATTAGAAGTTACTTAATTTGGCTTCAAAGGTTGTACATTTTTGTCCTAAAAGCATATGACTAGTAGTCTTTTTAACACACTAAGTTAAGACTGGTTCTTTTTTTAAAGTAATTTACTCTGATTACATCTCATTGTTATCCCTTCACTTGTATCTTGTTGCTCCTTTCTTTCCTCTTATACGCCTCTCTAGCACAGTTTTAGTAAGACTTTGAGATGACTACATATAATAAATGAGGATTAACTACAGAATGATCTGTATATGTTTTATTGAGATTACAGAATAAAATACCCAAAATGTTGTGAGATTGAGCCATTGCCATAAAGCATAAAAATGCAACTCTCCATGACCTGAAGACTTAGAGTAAGATGGGAAACTATAAACCATCTAGAATAAAGTACAGAACCCATGGCCTGGGGCCATGTGTCACGCATACCAATCTTCCTCATTTATTATTGCCAAGAGGCCATGCAGCATTGGTAAAATGTGGTCCTCTCAGAACGTGTTATCTTGTCCTCTGAAATCCATTTTCCACTGTTCTCAGAGCAATATCTTCCGCTTTCAAAAGAACTTGGAAAATTTAAAAACTTCCCTATAATTTATGTAAGTGGGACTTTTGTTTATCCAAAAAGTAATCCTTTTTGCAGTAGGACAAAATCCTTGCCTACATTCTCACTTTAAGGAAGATCCATTATAGACACTGATTTAGAGAGATTTGCTGGTAAACAGCATTCATAGTTGTACACCATGATCGAGTCCAAGTTAATCCTAACTGTTTTTATTTTGCTATGAGACAACCAAGGCTGATTGTTGTTTCCATGGTGTCTCCAGGTCCTGTAGGAGTCAGTGTCTAGTCCAGAAGTTCTCTCCGGATCTGCAAGATCTAGAGGCCTGGCTGAATGTTAGTCTCTGGTCCTCTGGATCTAGAAGAGCTCTAGATGCATGATTCTCCCTCTCCACACCTCCCCTAAGTAAAAATACCTTTGGCAGTATGTGTTTTTAAAAGTCATATAGTAACTTCACACTGAATAGCTGGCTTTCTTTATCAGAAGTTGCAGCCCTCAATGTGCTGATGTGTTGAAATAAAAATACTACTGCTTACCATCTCACCCTGATAAGGTGTTTATTGAATTACTTAACTAGAGTACCAAAAAATGAAAATGAGATAACATTCAAATGGTATTTATCTAAATACTCCATGGATATGTGTACCAGATATCCTGGTGAATCCACAAGGAAGTTATCATCACTATAACTTAGTTTAGCCTGTGTGTGAACCCTCTCAATTGCCACTGATCTGAGAATGAAAGAGACCATCTATGGGGAATGCAAACAAATGAAGAAGGTTTCATCAGTCCAGATGAAATGAGGGTTGGGACACAGGAAATGTGGAAAACAGAGGTGTGTAAGGTGACATGAGAGGAGGACCAAGCAACTCAGCACACAAACTTACGCAAAGAGTGACGGTAAAGGAGGGAGAAATGATGATAGCCCAGGAAAGCCACAGATGGGACTGAGAATGGAAAGAATACTAATGACTTCAGAGGTGTAAGTGCCACGATTTTATGGTTCTCCTCTTAGCAGGCTAATCTTTTTCATGCATTATTTCGGGCAAAAGTCTTTAAGCCAAGGAGGAGTTTATTATAGGGACAAACCACTGGGTACATAGCATTAGTGGTCATTCTTATTACCAGGTCGTGTTTCCTTTTGTCCGAATCCCCAATTTCTCTTCCTAATGCTTTTAAGAGAAAGAAATGTGCAATAAAGCTCTTTGATCACTAAATTAATGGGCCTCTATGAACAGCTACTTGTCCAGAGGGGAACTGTTAGATACTAGACTTCATAAAACTGGATTGTATCTGGTTGTGGTTTTCCTTCACTGGCACAATGAGAAAAAAGGGACTTGAATTAAGCATGGATGAATGATATGGTGTTGCTCTTACCTGAAATTTAAGGTATAGTTTATATGAAAAGGAGCTTCACATTCTAACAGCCATCAAGCAGCACAGAATACCCAATAGTCACATTACTCAGCAGTGCAGATGCTTAAATACTCATAATAATAAACACAGTTTTTCACACTTATTCCAAGAGCACTTCTACAAAAAATTGTTTTATAAGTCTAGTAATCTTATTCTGGTACTTATTAGTATTTTTGACAGTTTATGTGATATTTACTAAATTCTTATGATTGAGGAAGAGAGCAGAATCCCATAATGATGGACTGAAGTTGGCAGTGACTCCACTTAACTCATCTACCTGGGAGGAGTTGACTGAGAACACAAAGGATTTCTATCTGTTTTTTAAGAAAATATATTGCTTGATGTTGGTGCTACTAGTGTCTGGGATCATCACAGAAGAGAAAGTGCACACATAGATTCTAAAAGTATAAACAAGAAAGAACCAGAGTTACCCAGAGAAACCCTGGCATGGTGGGGTGGGCTGAGACCCATAAACAATTGCTAGAATGAGACATTAAACACTTCAGGAAATCCAGAAATTGATAAATAACAGTGGTTTAAATTTTGTGTTTGGCCCCAAGAAAAGCATGCTCATTTCAGACTGCAGAACCAGAAATGAGAGTAATATGAACCATATGTCTGAATCTATGGTGAAAATACATTTAATAAGGTTGATGAATATAATCATTAAAGGACAAGAATAATAGAATATTTTCTTCTCTCTTGAAAAATCTAGGAAGATAAAGGCCAAGAGGTACAATGGATGATTAATCCTGAATTTTCAGTACATGTCATCACTATATCTAGGGGCTGATGAGCACTGAAGAATACTTCTAGTGGTTGGTGATGGTCATGCAGTAATAGGCTAGAACTCAAACTATGGTTGATTCCATAAAATAAATGTATGGAGCACAGAGTGACAGAATACAAGGAAATGCAATTAGAACATTATAGGGTTTAGTTACAATAGCTCCCCCACTGGGAATGGCCTACACAGTAAGACGCATGACATCCTTGTTTGCCTACACAGAAATAACCTGAGCCAATGCAGAGATGAGTGACACGATGGATGGCAGGGAATTTTGCAGCACTTCTGTTTTGAGCATACACAGTAATGGAGAGCCAGCAGGAACCTGGAAAAGAAACTGGCATGTGAAAATCCATGTATGGTGCCAGAGGCCACCAACTATGGAGTTCTATTCCTTTCCCATCTGTGTAGCTACCTCTCCTTCCAGAGCTACTGCTTCAATCCTTCTTTTGAATTATTCCCATTTGATGCTGAAGATCTGCTCAGGGAATCACAGGAGTTACTCAAGCACCCCAGCGATGAAGTGTGCTCCCAGGCAAATTTATGTTTTCATTTCCAATGAAGAATTGTGCCATAAAAAATTCATGAAGGGTGTTTGACTCATTTAACAGAACAATCTAAATCTGGGATATCTCAGACTGACAGGACAACAATGACCTGGAAGTTGGATGGACAGGGAAGTGATGGATGAGAAGAATTTTGAAGAGACACTGATGAACAGCGGTATTGCTGTTACACCAGAAGAGTGAGTTGCAGTGACCTTTGCACTGACTAATGACCATGGTTAGAGTTGATGTATTACATGCTTTCAAATTGGTGTTCCATTCAGGAAGTTGTCTCCTGTGCCAATGAGTTCAAGGCTCTTCTTTACTTTTACTTCTAACAGATTTAGAGTATTTGAATTTATGTTAACGCTTTTAATCCACTTGGACTTTAGTTTTGTGCAGGGTCATAAATATGGACATACTTGCATTTTTCTACTTGGAGACATCCACTTAGACCAGTACCATTTGTTGAAGATATTATCATTTTTCCGTTGTGTGGTTTGGCTTCCTTGTCAAACATCAGGTGTTCATTGGTGTGTGGATTTTTTCTGATTCTTCAATTAGATTCCACTGATCAACCGTGCCATTTTAATTACTGTTGATCTATAGCAAAGCTTGAGAACAGAGATTAAGATTCCTCTGAAGATCTTTTATTGTATAAAATTGTTGTAGGGATTCTGTTTTTTTTTTTTTTTATATGAAGTTAAGAATTGATCTTTCAAGGTCTTTAAAAACTTGTGTAAATATTTTGATAGGGATTGTATTGAATCTGTAAATTGCTTTTTTATTAATTCATTCATATTACATCTCAATTGTTATTCCATCCCTTGTATCCTTCCATTCCTCCCTCACTCCTGCTTTCCCCGTACTCCCTCCTCTATGACTGTGACTGAGAGGGACTTCCTCCCTCTGTATATGCTCATAGGGTATCAAATCTCTTCTTGGTAGCCTTCTATCCTTCTTCTGAGTGCCTTCAGGCCTCGGCATCCAGGGGACATGGTTATATATGGGGCACTAGAGTTTGTGTGAAACTCAGTCCCCACTCTCCACTCAACTGTGGAGAATGTCCTGTCCATTGGCTAGATCTGAGTAGGGGTTCGATGTTTACTGTAGGTATAGTCCTGGGCTGGTGCCATAGTTTGAGAAGAACCCCTGGGCCCAGATCTGCCCATCATAATGTTCTTCTTGTAGGTTTCTAGGACCCTCTGGGTCATTCTATTTCCCCATTCTCCTATGCTTCTCTTGCCTAAAGTCCCAATAGGATTTCCTTCCATCTGTCTCACTTTCCTGATAAGTGAAGACTTTCATGGGACATTCCCCTTGGGCTAGTGTCCAGCTATAATTTAGTATATACCATTTGACTCTTTCTGCTTCTGGGTTAACTCACTCATTATTATCATTTCTAGTTCAATCCATTTGTACACAAATTTCAGGAAATCCTTGTTTATAATAGCTGAGTAGTATTCCATAGTGTAAATGTGCCACAGTTTCTTTATTCAGTCTTCTACTGAGGGACACTTAGGCTGTTTCTATGTTCTGGCTACTATGAATAAGGAAGCTATAAACATTGTTGAGCATATGTGCCTGTTGAGTGCTGGAGTGGAATAACTGGGTCTTGCAGAAGCCCTATTCCCAGTTTTCTGAGATAGTGTCACATAGATTTCTGAAGTGGTTGTATTAGTTTGCATTCCCACCAGCAATGAAGGAGTGTTCCTCTCTCTCCACATCCTCGCCAGCATGTGGTGTCACTTGAACTTTTGATCTTAGCCATTCTGATGGGTATAAGATGGAATCTCAGAGTAGTTTTGATTTGCATTTCTCTGATGTGTAAAGACGTTGAGGATTTCTTTAAGTGTGTCTCAGCCATTTGATATTCCTCTGTTGAGAATTCCCTGTTTAGTTCTGAGCCCCATTTCTTAATTGGGTTATTTGGTTTGGTGGTGTTTAATTTCTTGAGTTCTTTATATATTTTAGATATTAGACCTTTGTCAGATATAGGATTGGTGAAGATCTTTTCCCAATCTGTAGGCTGTAGCTTTGTTCTTTTGACTGTGTCTCCTGCCTTACAGAAGCTTCTTAGCCTCATGAGGTCCCATTTATTAATTGTTGACCTGGGTTGTTGGTGTTCTGTTCAGGAAGTTGTCTCCTATGCCCATGTGTTCCAGGCTCTTCCCCAATTTTTCTTGTAACCAATTTAGTATCTCTCATTTTATGTTGAGGTCTTTTATACACTTGGACTTGTGTTTTGTGCATGGTGACAAATATTGGTCTAATTGCACTTTTCTATATATGTTGACATCCAGTTGGGCCATCACCATTTGTTGAAGATGCTATCTTTTTTCCATTGAATAGAATTTGCTTCTTTGTCAAAAATCAAGTGACTATAACTGCGTGTGGATTCATTTCTGAGTCTTTGATTCAATTCCATTGATTAACTAGCCTATTGCTGGGCCAGTCCCATGCTGTCTTAATTACTGTTGCTCTATTGTACGGCTTGATATCTGGTATTCAGATTCCTCCTGAGGATCTTTTATTGTATAAGATTGTTTTAACTATTCTGTGTTCTTTGTCTTTCCACATGAAGTTGAGAATTGACCTTTCAATGTCTTTAAAAAATTGTGTAGGCATTTAAATAGGTATAGCATTGAATCTCTAAATTGCTTTTGGTAAGATGGCCATTTTTACTATGTTGATTCTCCCAATCCATGAGCATGGGAGATCTTTCCATCATCTGTTATCTTCTTCAATTTCTTTCTTCAGAGACTTGAAGACTTTTTTTTCATATGTGTTTTCAACCAAAGATAAGACATGCAGTGAGCCTAGAACCCCTGTTCAGATCTAGCCAGTGGGCAGGTCATTTTCCATGGTTGTGGGGAAACCAGGGGCTGTCTCTGACATGAACTCTGGTGCCCCAATTTGATCTCTTCCCCTTGAAGGGGAAGCAGATCAGTACACAGAGGAATGGGAAAGCAGGCTATCTGTGTGAGACCTGATAGGCTATAGTCATAAAGTTGGGAAGGAGGCCTCCTTCTGTCCTGGGTCTAGTGGAGGAGAATAGGGCAGAAGAGGGATGGAGGGTGGGAATGGAAAAATACAAGTGAGGGGTTAACTATTGGGATGTAATCTGGGTAAATTATAATAAATTAAAAAATTGGTAAAGATTCGATTCCACTGATCAACCAGCCTGTTGCTGTGCCAGTACCATGCTGTTTTAATTACAATTGCTTTATAGTACAATTTGAAATCAGGTATGGAGATTCCTCCACAGCACCTTTTATTGTACAAGATCGTTTTTGCTATTCTGGGTTTTTTGTTTTTCTATATGAAGTTCAGAATTGAACTTTCAATGTCTTTGAAAAATTGTGTAGGTATTTTGATAGGGATTGCATTGAATCTGTAGATTGCTTTTGGTAGGATTGCCATTTTTACTATGTTAATTCTCTCTATCCATGATCAAGGAAGATCCTTCGATCTTTCATGTCATCTTGAATCTCCTTCTTCAGAGTTTTGAAATTTTTTTCAAACAAGTCTTTCACTTGCTTAGTTAAAGTAACTCCTAGATATTTTATATTGCTTGTGGCTAATGTGAAGGGTATGGCTTTCCTAATTTCTTCCTCTGCAAGCTTGTCATTTGTGTATAGGAAGGCTACAGACTTTTTTGAGTTAATTTTGTATCCAGCCAAATTGCTGAAAGTATTTATAAGCTGTAGGAGTTCTCTGGTGGAATTTTGAGGGTCACTTATGTACACTATCATATCATCTGCAAATAGAGATAGTTTGACTTCCTCCTTTCCCATTTGGATACCCTTGATCTCCTGTTGTCTTATTGCTCTGGCTAGAACTTCAAGTACTATATTGAAGATATATGGAGAGAGTGGGCAGCCTTGCCTTGTTCCCGATTTTAGAGGAATTTCCTTGAGTATCTCCCCATCTACCTTGATTTTGGCTATTGGCTTGCTGTATATAGCCTTTGTTATGTTGAGGAAAGTGCCTTGTATCCCTGATCTCTCTAAAACTTTAAATATGAATGGGTGTTGGATTTTATCAAATGCTTTCTCTGCATCTAAAGAGATGATCATGTGGTTTTTTATTTTCAGTTTGTTTATATGGTGGGACTCTAGATGAGAGAACAATGGGAGAATAGCAATGTAGAAGGATCCAGTGGGTCCTAGAAACCTACAAGTAGAACATTATGATAGGCAGATTTGGGTCAAGGGGTCCCGCTCAAACTAAGGCACTAGCCAAGGACAATACAGGCGGTAAAATTTAAACCCCTTCCCTGATCTAGCCCATGGACAGGACAGTCTCCACACTTGAGTGGAGAGAGGGATTTGACTTTCTCATATACTCTGGTGCCTCACATTTGACTATGTCCCCTGGAGGGGGAGACCTAGTTGCATTCAGAGGAAGGACAGCAGGTCACCGAGAAGAGACTTGATACCCTATGAGCATATACAGGGGGAGGTAATCCCTCTGAAGAACAGTCATAGGGGAGGGGAATAAGGGGAAAATGGGAGGGAGGGGAGAATGGGAGGATACAAGGGATGGGATAACCATAGAGATGTAACAAGAATAAATAAATTTTTAAAAAATTGGGAAAGAATTAATATGTCATTTTTTCTCTATTAATTTTTGCTACTGCACATTGCTTGACCAAACTGATGGACTCCACCTTTTTATGTATATAAGGTATATTGATCATATTACCCTCTTCCCACTTTTTCCTCTCTCTTCCACGGATCCATATTATAGTCCTTACCCCAATCTTCTTTCTTCTTCTTCTTCTTCTTCTTCTTCTTCTTCTTCTTCTTCTTCTT
>OU015752.1:119305635-119323925 GCA_907169655.1 Acomys percivali | reverse complement strand
TTCTTCTTCTTCTTCTTCTTCTTCTTCTTCTTCTTCTTCTTCTTCTTCTTCTTCTTCTTCTTCTTCTTCTCTGTTGTTTCTTTTTCTGTTTCCATGTTAGAAAAACATGTACAATGCTTATATTTCAGAGTCTGAACTACTTCTTTTACTAAAATGGTCTCCAGTTTCTTTTGCAGGTAGTAGAGTTTATCATGTCTTCACAATTGGGAAATGCTGCACTTAACTTTATTATAACTGAATTGATCTAAATGGTGATATCTTTTCATGGAAATTTTTTTTTAACAAAATAGGTTATTTGACATGTGTTTTTCCCTTTTAGATTGTTTATAGGATGGCTATTTTTATTTCTGTAAAAATATAAATGAGGGGCTGGAGAGATAGATCATAAGTTAAAAGCACAGGCTGTGGTTCCAGAGGTGCTGAGTTCAATTCCCAGCAACCACATAATGCTCATAACCATCTACAATTAGATCTGGTGCCCTCTTCTAGTGTGCAGGCACACATGCAGGCAGAGTGGCATATATGTAATAACTAAATACATCTTTAAAAATTGTTTTAAAATGTGAATGATATTCCAGGCATAGCTGCAACTAATTTCCTGTGGCAACAAGCAAGACTTAGTGGTTAAACAATATTGGTACTTACAAGTGTTTTTGTGTTTGCCTGCCTCTACATTAAATCTTATTCCTATTCTCAGAAATGTGATTTTATGTATTAGCAAACTATTTAAATTTCTGTTTAAACAGTTTAATAATTAAATATTTTATATAGAGATATATGCATAACTATACATATGTTTGTATAGCTGTACAAAATTCACTGAGAACTTCTTAGATTATCAAGTATAAATTAGGAGGCTTAAATTCAGAGACAGTAACTCCACTTGATATGTTACAAAAATGTCACATATCAAATATACTGGTTACTCTTCTGTTTGCACCTTATCAATTTAAATAGCAAATTTAGTCTGAAATGTACAATTTAATATAAAGTAGCCAGGACACTAAAGCATTTCTTGGTACTTAGGGTATTCTAAATGAATCATACCTTATTTTAGTACAGCCTCTACTGGAAAACCAGAAAGTTAAACTTGCTTGCCATGTTAGTTTTGTATCAATGGCTGTTCTTTGACAAGGGCTGTAACGTCATTTCTTGACAAAAAAGAGATGCACCTGATTTATGTGGTTGCCATTTTGAAATGCTAATTCTCACTTGACTCAACCTCCACTGGTAGATGTCCTTAGGTAGTTCAGATGCAAGAAGACCAAACGGCAACATTTGCTTTCTCTGTGCCTGCCATACTGCCAGAATATAGTTTTCTTAGTGTTGAAATCCAATTATACTTGGCCTAGATCCATACTGTTTCTATGGTCCCCCTCTTCTCTGGGTCATTCCTAACTCAGCCGTAATATGCTAAAAGTACTATCATTTAACTAAATGACCCATTTTGTAAAAAATACCAAAAAAAGATATCACGATTTCAGATCCACTCAACAATTAATAAAGTTATGTTCACTATCACATGAATTGGTACATAAGAAAATACTAGATCATTAAATTCTTAAAATGAGCAGTTATGCAGCTTCATGCCTTATTTTTTGTCATGATATCTACCATCATTAACATTGCTATCAAGATCCCAGATCCAGAGCTGAAGTAATTGTGAAATATGGTGATTATTACTGTGCAGCCCAAACAAAACAGAGGGTTACAGGAGCCAAACTCACAGATCATGTGAAGGTGTTTTCTATCCTTGTGTCTCTCTGCCTGTTTCTTTCATGTTGTGTGTCCTTTTTTTGCATTTCTAATGCCTTCATATAGTCCTGTTGACCAAACCCATCCTTGATGAGTACTCATGTACATGGTTCTCACCTTTTCAAGTGTCATAACTGAATATTTTTTAAAAATTAAAAAATTACCCATTGAGATTGCCCAGTGAGTAAATTGCCACAAGACTGACAATCTCGGGTTGGTTCTTGAGATTTACATGGTGGAAAGAGCCAAATCCTGAAAGGAGTGTTCTGACTTCTGTATATGTACCATGTATTGCTCTCTACCCCATTTACTAAATAAGGATAATAAAGTTAAAGAAAATTTCAGGAATATTAGCTGGTGTTAAAAGAAAAGATGACAAATGGTATTGCATGAGTCAAATATATCCTGAATGCAAGTATTACAACTTTTCATTCTGATATATCTGAAAGAACTTCATGCCAACATAAGATAAGGGCAATCTTTGTAAGCAATTAAAATTTAATTTTACTTGGAACTCATTTTCTTCCTCTCACTGTCCTCTACCCTCTACTTTACCTATCTTTCCTGTCCTTTCTCTTTTAACCACATAGTTCCTCATGATGTGTGACATATAGATTATGTCACTCCCTCTAATTCCCATTTTTACATTTTACCTCCTCTCTCATAAACTCCTTCTATGTTTTTTACCTACACACACACACACACACACACACACACACATACACACACACACAACACATGTATGAGATAGTTGTCTTGTTTAGTTTGGCCTGTTTTTCCTAACATAGATATCTCTTGCTCCATCCACTTCCATATGAACGCAATTATTTTATTTCTCTTTACATCTAAATAGAACCTATTGTATACATGTGAGAGGTTACATATGTCTACAAATTTATTGATCTCTTTAGCCTAGTTCCACATCTTGATTACTGTGAATCAATAAGTCTGATATATAAATATCTATGTACTGTGCTGTATGTAAGGTGTGCTCTGAGACCAAAGTAGTATGTGATTCATGGTGGCCTCAATCCTAGTATATAGCTGAGAATGACTCAAATATTACACCCTACTGTCCCTGCCTCCAGGGTTCAGGGATTACAGGAAATGTCAGCACAGCTGACTTGGGAAGTTTGTGTTCACATTCTTAAGGGGAGGGTGGGAGGGAGGAAGGAAAGAAGGAAAAGGAAGGAAGGATGGAAAGAGGAGAGGAAGGAAGGAAGGAAAAATTGAACATAGGAAGACTTTCCTTCAACTTTCCTGCCACTAGAGACTTTGCCAGTCACCTGACACTGAGTTTAAGTGACTGGACGTCCTTCTCTGTTCCTTTAAACATCTGCAGATATTTACAGACTGAAAAATTTGTTGTTCCACTCAGTCTTTCCTTCCAGATAATTGCCTTCCCAGATATTACCCTAATCTTACGGTTCTAACTAGTTTTGTACATATTTAATTTTTTGAATTGAGAGTTCTTTATATTTCCATCTCTGGGTCCCCAAAATTAAAAGAGTAACAAATGTACAAGACATGATCAATTCAGCCATATGCTACTTCTAAAAAATTACTTGACTAAGTAAAGAAAGTAGAAAAACAAAGAAACACACAAAATACAAACTTGAAATAAATGAACATATATTTCTTTTCTTATATGAGGATTTCATCAAAAGCTGAAGAAAGACTAGAAAAATTATAGAAGAATGCTTATTTGTTTTCTTGCTCATGTTGCATAATCTATATTATGGGGAGATCCTCTCATGTACTCATACTAAAAAAACAGACAATTTTCTGTTGTATAATGTGCTTCAGTTTTTTTCATTTTTGTAGTAAACAATATTAAAAAGTAATATATGATAAACAAACTGTGTCGTTGATACAAAAATTCATAAATATAATAGCCAACGATGTTTTATAGCCAGTGTTCACTGTGAGGAAAAGAACAGACATTATTCAAAGGGAGGACCCAAAGCTCAGATCCCTAAGCCTGTGTCATAGCCACTCTTAGTAGATATGGTTGTCATCACCAAAGAGTCCACCTGCAGAGCCATACCTTACCATTGGCTAATCTGCTCACAGAAGCACAGCAGACAAGAGCCAGGGCTAGGCATATAAAACAGAGAAGGACCAATAGCTTTTTACATTTGCTTCTGATACTGTTGTGTGACTTGCAACTTCATAAAGAGTCACTGTGGTACACTGATTGAAACAGAGAAACTTCTTTTTTTTTAAATTACTTATTTATTTAATCTTTTTGGCTTATACATTTATATTATTGCGTGTAAATAAAAAAATAACATACATCAAGGCGAACCACAAAACAGTCAGGTATTATATGAATATGACATTCATGGTGTTTAGGCCAATTGTATTTGGCAGCCTTAAAGAAAACATCTTTTCTATCTTGGTGATTCTTAAGTTCTGAATGAGAATTAATAACTATCATATCTCATCTCTGTCAACTTAAAACATCTATCAAGACCTAAAAATATCTTAGCCCCCAAACAACTAAGGTTACTTGTAAGACTAAACTTCTGGTCTCCAACGCCATCAGAGACTTGAGAAGGAATGAAACTTAATTACTTGAGTGAACTGCAAGTGCAGGTTAGCAGCTTCCAAAATGATAAAAAAAAAAATGACAGAGACAATTTTCTGCCTAAGCTGTTATCTAAAACTCTTTATAACATTGGAGAATCATCTTCAGCCTTCTGGTCTAAAATATCTGACAGACATATTTGCGAAGCAATAACTATTGAGGACTTGTTTATGCTATCCTGGCAGAGTTTTCCCTTCAACTCTGCCTGCATCCAAGCTTGCCCATTTTATAGAATTCTGTCTGTGGCAGAAACAAGAATTTTTTTCCAGTAGCTGGTTTGCCATATTTGAAGCCAACCCTATAAGGAGGTTCTATGATACTCATCATGTTCTTGAGGTAGGGTGGGTGTTGCAAGGAGTTAACCTGTCTTGGTCTCAAAGAATGCTTTAAAATATTAAAAGCATCTTTAAATGCCATATTATGTATGTCTCTGAGCGTTTGAAGACCTTTTCTATTTTATGTTATGTATCTATAGGATCATATCTATCTGTTAAACCTAGGATGTGTATTCTTGTGATAAAAATTGACTGGTAGTTGACATGGCCATGATTTGATCAATTAAGAATTAAGCTTGTGTTTCTTAATTATCCTAAACAGACTGTAATAGCACTCTCAAGGCATTGGAAGTCAGCTTTGTATCATAATTGAGTTTGATGGGGTCAATATCTCATATTAGAGTATATATATATATATATATATATATAATGTGTGTGTAGAATAATTTTAAATTTGAATTCTATAATCAATGTATCAAAAGTAAAGTTATTTTGTATCAATATACAAAATTCTATACCAATGAATTAAAAATAACCTTATTTGTTAGTAACAAATAAGGCCTTAGGTACAGGAGTAGAGTCAATAATCTATTTTTTATCCTATCATCCCTATATGTTTTTATAGCCCTCCTATTTTCTTTTCAACCCCTATCGCCATATGTCAAAAGAAAGACAAAGGAAAATACACATCCCTGAATCCAACCTTGTTTTCTCACTGAATTAACCAATAATAACTTATAGGAAACTCTCAATGAAAATAAGCATCTGACCAGGTGTGGTGGCACATGCCTTTAATCTCAGCACTTGGGAGGCA
This sequence comes from Acomys percivali, assembly GCA_907169655.1. Classification (NCBI taxonomy): domain Eukaryota; kingdom Metazoa; phylum Chordata; class Mammalia; order Rodentia; family Muridae; genus Acomys; species Acomys percivali. The sequence goes on along the minus strand of OU015752.1, from coordinate 119,318,491 downwards.
GAGGCAGGTGCTGTGAGTTTAAGGCCAGCCTGATCTAAAATGGTGAGTCCAGGACAGCCAGAACTGTTAAACAGAGAAACTCTGTCTCAAAAAACAAAAAACAAATCAAAACAAACCAAAAAAACCAACAACAACAAAAAAGAAAAAAAGAAAAAAGAAAAGAAAAAAATCGAAAAGAAAAAAGAAAAGAAGCAAGAGGAAACAAAAACCTACCCAATCCCCTTAGGGGAAATGTAGTGTCATTCTCTTAAGGTTTCTTCTGGCTGATTTGGGGCAAATAGTACCTTTGTAGAGGCCTGATAAAAATTGAAAAACATGGCTAATCAACCCAGGACTAGCATTTGTGGTCCAGTTTCTGTTGAGAAATTCCAGGCTTAATAGGAGTCCTGTGTGGGACAGTCTGAAATGGTGCACAAATTTTTATTGGAAGCTTTCTTTGAAGCTGTCCTGGGTTCTGTCCTGTTACTGGCCTGTGGGGAAAGGTGAACGCTGATGGAGTTGGCACCGAGGCCCCGGGCAGGTTGGTATCCAGGATACAAAGCAACTCACAAGTGGAAGTTGGGTGCCCGCAGATGGAGGTCTGCTTTCTATCAGGCACTAACTTCCTATGTCCTCTGCCCACGCTTTCCATCTTAGGCTGCTGGTTGTCTATCCTTGGACCCAGAGGTTCTTTGACAGCTTTGGAGACCTGTCCTCTGCCTCTGCTGTCATGGGTAATGCCAAGGTGCAGGCCCATGGCAAGAAGGTGATACATTCCTTCGCTGAAGGCCTGAAGCACCTGGACAACCTCAAGGGCACCTTTGCCAGCCTGAGTGAGCTCCACTGTGACAAGCTGCATGTGGATCCTGAGAACTTCAGGGTGAGTTCGACGGGTGCACCCTGTGTTTCCTTCCTCTGGTTTTCATGTTCACCTTCCTGTGAGAAGGAAAGAGGAAGTGATTCTAGGGAGCAGTTCAGATGGATGGTGTCTGTGCCCTGTGGAGTGTTGACAAGAGCTCAATTATTTTACCCTCCACTAAAAATACTTGTTTCCTCTCACTCTGTCTTTCTTTGTTGTGATTTTCTCTTTTCGGTAAACTTTAAATTTTCCGTTGTAGTTTTAAAGTGCATTTCTTATTTTATCTACTTTTTGTTTTCTTTCAAATATTTTTCGGGTAGCTTGCTTTAAGAACAAGGAAGATAAATGATTCCCTACTTCTTCGCATAGTTCTATAGAATAAAAGAGTGATAATTGGATTTCAGGCTAGAATGAAAGGCAAGAATATATTTGGCATAGAAATTTCCCTGACATAGAATAATTCTTCTCAAAACTGGCCAGTAGGAGCCAGGTGTCATTTTGCCTCTAGTTGAAGATTACAACCATAGGGCTGGAGAGATGGCTCAGAGGTTAAGAGCACTGGCTGTTCTTCTAAAGTTCCTGAGTTCAAGTCCCAGCAACCACATGGTGGCTCACAACCATCTATAATGAGATCTGAATATACCCAGAAGATGCACTACCACACAACAGGGACATATGCTCAACCATGTTCATAGCTGCCTTATTCATAAGAGCCAGAACATGGAAACAGCCTACGTGTCCCTCAGTAGAAGAATGGATAAAGAAACTGTGGTATATTTACACTATGGAATACTACTCAGCTATTAAAAACAATGAATTTCTGAAATTTGTGGACAAATGGATTGAACTAGAAATTATCATAATGAGTGAGTTCACCCAGAAGCAAAAAGAGTCAAATGGTATATACTCACTTATATTGAGATACTAGTCCAAGGGGTACGCCCCCATGAAAAACTTTACCTACCAGGAAAGTGGGTCAGAGGGGAGGAAATCCTATTGAGACTTTAGGTGTGAGAAGCATGGGAGAATGAGGAAATAGAAGGATCCAGAGGGTCCTGGAAAACTATAGGCAGGTCTGGGCCCTGGGGTCCTCCTCAAACTATGGTACCAGCCAAGGAAAATATAGGCAGTAAACTTCGAACCCCTACCCAGTCTAGCCGATGGACAGGACATTCTCCACCGTTAAGTGGAGAAGGAAATCTGACTTTCACACACACTCTGGTGCCCCATATTGGACCATGTCCCGTGGATGGGGAGGCCTGGTGTCACTCAGAGGAAAGATAATAAGTTACCAAGAAGAGACTCGATACCCTATGAGCATATACAGGAGGAGGAGGTCCCCCTCAGTCACAGACATAGGGGAAGGGAGTAGGGGGGAAGCGGGAGGGAGGAAAGAAAGGGAGGATAGAAGGGAAGGGCTAACAATTGAGATGTAATATGAATAAACTAATAAAAAAAATAAAAAAATAAAAATAAAAATAGAAGGAGATCTGGGGCTTTCTTCTGGTCTGCAGGTGTACATGCAGGCAGAACACTGTAAACATAAATAAATAAATCTTTAAAAAAATTACAACCATAAATTCCATTTGAAAAGATCTTGCAGTGTCTAGTATTTTTTCCCTCCTATCATGTGATGCCTATTTTATCTTCCCACAGCTCCTGGGCAACATGATAGTAACAGAGATGGCCCATCACCTGGGCAAGGATTTCACCCACGTGCACAGGCTGCCTCTCAGAATGTGGTGGCTGGAGTGTCTGCTGCTCTGGCTCACAGGTACCACTCAGCCCCCTTTCCTGCTCTTGTCTACACAAAAAAAGGTTTTGTGTACCCTGGAGAACAACTGTCAATTGTGAGGAAAATGATGAAGCCCTGTTGGGCATCTGGCTTTTATCTAATAAATGATATTTACTTTCATTGCAATGATGTTTTTTAAAAAATTATTTGTGTTTCTTGGAAGGCTTTGAGTGAAACATTAGAGATACAAAGTAACAGGAAAGGCTGCTGCAAAGGCAGAACGGAGGGTGAAAGTCATGTCATTTTTTTTCAATCAAAATTATTTAAAAAATAAAATATAAAAAAAGAAGTATGTGCTCAGGAAAAAAAAATATTCATTTTGACTTGGTTCTAGTGCACTGATGTCTGGGGCTTCCTGATAGGCGGTGTAATAGTAAGTAGAGTTTATGTGGGAAATCTCTGCCATCCACTCCTTACCAGCTAGAAAAGAACTCAAGTAACAGTTTCATTTACAGCATAGACTTTCACTGTGCCTTATAGTGAATTTTTTTGTATTTTTCTAGTTTTTCTCTCAAATGTCTATCTTTCTACTCACTGCCCAGTACCTCAGAGATGTCACTCAGATTTCTCCTGACTGAAGTTTCCACTGCTCTTAAAGGATTTCCTGCCTTTCTTGCTTTTCTATGCACACACTCCATTCTCTCCTGACCGCTTTTATCTTAGAAAACCTCACCATGCTACAGAAATATGCTTGAAGAGGGAAAAAAGGAGCTCTTGAGCCCGAATCCCCTGCCTTTCCCATTAATAATGGCCATGCCCTGGAGGGCAGAAGGTATTAATAGAAGGTAAATACGAGACTAGGGAGGATATGGGAAAAACGATTTTCTTCCATGATAGTCAGTGTCTATTTCTGAGCTTCTGTGGACTGACAGCAAAAAGAGTCCACACTCCCCCTGTGTGTCTGTCTGTCTTGAATATCCATAAAGGGGTTGGAGATCAGCATCTCTCTGAACTTGCTTCTGGTGATTTTTCAGGCTGTGTAATTGTTTGTGTTACTATTGGCAAAGGCTCATGCTTGCATTTTCCCACTCAGAAACCATTTAGGTTATACTAAATTCTGGAGACAAAATATGAGTTTTAGGTGTTCCTTGCCCCCTAGTCTACTACAAGTCTGGCAATGTTTTTAGACTAATGCTTATGATACAAGGTAATAGTTGTTAGAGAGCAATTAGGAGATTACAGAGTAAAGCAACCAAATGAAATTAAATTGAACTGTTGCCGTGAACTTAAAATGAACCAAAGCCTCAAGATAGAAAATTGTGAAAGAGCCAGAATAAAATTCAGGGCAAAGTTTATAAAGACTGGCTGTGAGCCAGGTTTATAGTGCATGCCTGTGATCCCAGCACTCAAGAAGCTGAGTCACGAACATGACTTGATGCCCTCTTAGCGAGGGTTTGTCCTAACACACTTAATAGATAACAACCCAAACCAATATTTTTTACATCTACTACCAAAACCAAGGAAAAGAAATAAATGAACAAGGAAAACAGAACAAGAATAATAAAGTTTCTTCATAGCATAGGGATAACCAACAAAATGAAAGTCAACTTAAAATGACTTTAATTTTAGTTGTGAACTAACAACAGATTAAAATTCAGAGTATACAAGGAACTCATACAACCCACCAGAACAAACATGAAATGAAAAAAAGGAATGAAACAGATACTTTAAAAAAAGAAGTCAGAAAAAAGGAAGTCACACAAATTTCCAACACACAGATGAAAGAAAACTCAATATTAGGGAAATGCAAATCAAAAATTAGCAAGAGACAACACTTTATTCTGTTACAATAGCTGTTTTCAAAGAAGCAAAAACATATATTGGAGCAGATGTGAATGTATATATGTATATATTACATATATAGGTCCACTAGAAGTTAGCACCGCTAAACTTGGCATCATTGCAAAATAGCCTTGCTGATGAGGGATTCTTCAGTCTTTGCTCATATCATATGCAATGACTGTTCATAGACTTGGTGAGACCCTTTAGGTTTTTCATCAGTTTTGCTGGCAGTCAGTAACATGCCTACAGATACTGTAGTCTAGTAAACTGCACAAAAAAAAAAAAAAGGACATGGAAAAGTAGAGTGTCTTTAGTTTAGATCTAAGTGCCCTTAGTGGAAACCCTCAGTTAAGAAGGGACTCTAAATACAAAACCAGCAATCAAACTAAGCATGCTCTTTCAAATGTGGTAGACCATTACTTCCTCTCCTCCCAGAGAGCCATCCATATAGATCAGGTCAGTGAAGACAGAGATCAGATGACCACTGGGCAAACAATCCTGCTAAGAGAGTGAAGCTGATAAGGAATGTGGGCATCCCATGAAAGCCATACTCAGTCTTTTCTGGAAGCAATGTCTTCTTGTTTCATTTGGAACTGAAGATTTTCACACCCTGCTCACTAATTAACACAAGTGGGCTCTCTAACCTGTGAAAGAGATCAGATAAACAATCTCCACACTGCAGCTGGGCTCGCTGTCCACTTAAGTTAGGGTTCAGAAGAACACTAACAGAAACAGAATGATAAAGGGTAGTTCAAGTCATTTAAAAGCTGCACCTATAGATCCAGGAATTGTAGAATGTATTATCTTTGATTTTCTGTCAATTGTTTATTTTTAGTGTTTGGGCTGATTTAATCAGATAATGAATTTGTATTCAGCATACTGAAATAGGAATAGCTCATGTACTTCATGTATTGTTAGGAAAATAAAAAGTGCCCATGCTGGGAATAAACAAAACAAAAATCAACAAGAACACTTAGGGTGATTTTTCTTGCATTACAACTTTAATTCTGAGAGCAAGTTCTGAATCTCTCTCTCTCTCTCTCTCTCTCTCTCTCTCTCTCTCTCTCTCTCTCCCTCTCTTTCTCTGTCCCCTTTCTGTCTCTTTCACACTCTAGAAGGCATGTATACTTCAAAACAAAGAACCTAGGCAAAATGTATTTTTTAATTGATGTACCAACTTCACACCAAGCAGCTAGGCTTCCTTATCAGCACAGACAGCCCTCGATGTGGTGATGTGTTGATATGAAAACACTGCTCACTGCTACTTCACCCTGAGAGAATTTGTTCATTCAGTAGCATAGAGAACTAGAGAGAGCAGAGGGAAGACACCTAAAACAGAACAGCCAACCACACTGAGTGAGGGTAGGGAACAGAGGTGTGGATAGGTCAGGGCATCAAAGACTGAGTCACAAATGAAAATGCAAAGTGAGACAAATATTTTCACTATTCAAGGGCACTCTTCTTTTAGACAAAATTTTACATAAAGTATTTTAAATTAAGGAGTTTATTATGGGAGGAAACAGTATTTGGAATTTAACTCTAGTTTTCTCTTGGATTAACTCATATTTTATTATACAAATTATCAAAATTTCTCTATTTCTTTTTTTCCACTTGTAATTACCACTAGAATTTTTAAATGAAATATAAAGAAAATAAAGTATGCACTAAACATTGCTGAATACCTAATTCATAAGCATTAGCAGAGTTCTACTTTGCCAGCTCCAAGAATGCTTATATATTCATGTTTATTGCACATTGATTCTCAATACTTAGGAAATGGAATCAGCTTAGACACCCAATGAATGGTAAATGGATAATGACCATGTGGCAGATATACACAAGATATTTTTATTAAAGGGTAAACAAACAATGAAGTTTTGAACATCTCAGGAAAATAGGTGGAAACAGAAACAATTTGACTAAGTAAGGTAACTCATGCCCAGGAGACTACTGCTGCGTTTTTCTCTTTGGCTTTGAACCCTTCCCTCTGTATGTATAAATTGGAGTGACTTTTTGTGCTGGTAGGGATCTAATAGTGTGTGTGGGGGGGATTAAGGATAGTATAGGAGTACCTCATATGTGGTAAGAAATTATGTAGATTATTATTAAATAAAAATTCCAGTGCTGGTGTGGTCTACTTGTCTGTCAGTTGTTGGGCAGAGAGACCTGGAGTACAAACACTACAGCCCCGCACCAGTACAGTCTATTTCCATTGTCATGGTTATCATCAGAACTGGATGTTGACATCTCTTGGTGAAGACACCTCACACTCTGGTTGTAGGCCACAGAAAAATGAGGATGGAGCTGGTCAGGGAGCTTCCTCTCTTTTTGCTTTCACTGTGCTGGCTGGTTCTATATAGGCCTTTTTAAATTTTACAATAGCCCTTCTATTTTGACATTCTTTCTTTGTTTGTTCTACATATAAGAGAAAGAAATCACACTTGTTTTTCCCAATCATTTAGCATTATGAACTCTATTGCCATCCATTTTGTTATAAAGACTGGACTTCATTATGTCACTGTTAGGTAAGTTGGTGAGGTGGTAGATAAATTAATTGGCTGGGTTGACTCTTTCTATAGTTTATACAGATGCATTGTATTCCATAAATACACAGAACTATTATTTGTCAGAAATTATAATAAATAAGTTAAAAAGATAGGTTCATTTACAATTTCATTTACTGCTTTCTTGATTTACTGTCATCTTTATGATTAATTTCATTTTTTTGTGGTTCCACAAGTAATGGGAAATTATTAAAGAAAACAAAACAGGTAATTCACTTGAGAGATACCGTTCAGGATTAATCTAAATTTTGGTTGAAGCCACTCAGAAACCTTAGATGGCCACACTTAAAGAGATGCATTATTCATATATACTTTTTCATGTGTCTATACAATATAAAGTATGAAATAAAATATTTTAAAATAAATTAAAATAGAAAAATAACATCATAATATATAATATAAAATACCTTATGTTTAAGTTAAGATTAACATATTCTTCATGGACAGCTTATGAAATATGCAGTGAATAAGCTAAATGAGAAAGTATGAGTAATTAAAAAGAACATCTGTAAAATGAGTAGTCATAACAATTCATGTACACTGGTATTTGCAAGTTCTTTAAGTTTGGGGTAACTGTTGTGTATCAGCATATCTGGAACCTATAGGTCCCCAGTTCTTTGGAAAAACCGTGTAGGGGGCTCTTATCTATGTGCTCAGTCATGCCAAACCCTGGTAGACCTGAACACATTTAGAAGCATCCTTAAAGAGAGGAAAAAGAAAAAGGGAAATCAGTGGAACCCTTCTGCCCCCTACCGGTAAGCAACAGACTCTTTAGAGAAATTACCTTAGAAAGGTTGTGATGCAGGAACTTAGCTTTAACTGTCAAGCTGAAGCAGCCTAGGGTCACCAAAGAAGAAAGTCTCAACTGAGGAATCACCTAGGTGAGACTGGCCTGTGCACATGGAACTGGAAGACGGCCTTGATGAGCAACCGATTCAGGAGGTCCTAGGCCACAGCGGGCTCATCCTTAAGCAGCTGGTCTTGGGCTTTATAAGAAAGCTAGGTAACTGGGTTAATGAGATGGCTAAAGTTCAGTTCCAAGCATCCACAGCAGCCTTATAATTGCAGCTCAAATAGCCTTTAACTAAACTGATGCCTCTAGCTCCATGTAACCCAGACTCACATATGGACACAAACTTTACAAGAATAAAAATCAATGTCTTAAAGAAATTAAAATAATAAAATCTCATTCCGAAGCCAAGAGATATTTCTATGCTATCTTTTTGCGTTTTTAGACCGGTCAACTCTGGCTAATCCCATCATATGACCTAGAGAACAGAATGAAGGACAAAGAGCCTTAATATTTGGAGGAACATATGATTAAAAAAACAGGACTCATTATAGTGGCTGCTAAAACCCATTCAGCAGTTCTTCCCTACACTGTACTTGGAGCCCTGTTATTATAGATGCTTCCAGGGAAGAGGATATGGTTATTACAAGTCTCTGACATGCACAGAAAACTTGAACATGTGTTAATTTTACTGCCTGGGATCGCTAACCAGAGGAAATGTTTCTCAGACTGATAAGGGGAAGATGACAAGGAAGTTCTCAGGAGAAGAGCCAGCTGGGCAATTCTCCTATGGTAAGATACAATTCAGTTCTCTTGGGTTAAACATTTAGGCCCCAAGAGATAACTAAAAAGAGGTATAAGTAAATGGTCCACATTTGTTGTTTAGGCTATGGGAATCACCTGCTTTTGCACTTTCTCCTAACCTGTTAAATGTCTTCATATTTCAAAGAGAAACAAGTAAGTACACAGCTATGCTCAAAGGAAGTTTGTAAGATATGGCAGGAGAAATTGAAGTCATGTTTTCTGCAGTTCTGACCCATAGGGTCCAACACTTAACTCTTGTAATGTTGATCTACAACTGTGGTGTAATTCTTTTTTATTTTGAGTAATTTAGTCACAAGACAAGATTTCCCACTTTTTATATTGTATTTATACAATGGACTTATTTTCTAAAAGGATCTGAATATAGGCACAATAAATTCCTACTGGATAAAATAAAGCTCAGTTGTTTAAAAAATTAATAAAGACACTGCTTATTTGTGCAAGATGAATGCACGAATGTATCCAAAGATATACTGAGTATTATAATATCAGGAACCAGTGCTGTTGCCTATTAAAGAACTGAAAATTGGAGATGTTAACTCTGAATGTGACTAAATTCTTACACTGATTGCAATAGCTGTTTAATTTAAACCAATACTTTCACCACTAGATACTATAAAGTTAAATAATGATTTTTAGACTATAAATTGTTATAGCCAGCATAAGATAATGCATCTTAGTTTTGTTGGTATGATATAAACAAATTTAATCTGAATTCCAGAAATTTAAATTTGTTTCATCTAACAATTATTTTTATTTTTAGTGTTGCTAATTTTAACAGGGCCCTAATGTCACATGTTGCTTCATTTTAACTTATTCACTCAGCAATATCATCATATTTTGTTCTGAGTATCGGTTATCATTATGTGTAGTTCCATCTATATCACTATACTTAGCGTCTCCACACTCCTCCCCGATCCTCTGCTCCCCCCACACCTGGTCAGGCCCTTTTCTTACCAAAAGTCTCCTCATACATTCATGACATAGATATTCCACAAACTTTTCCAGCACCATTTCTGCTATTTTATACCACTCCCACCTCTCTCATAACACTAACTCCACTTTGATGACTTATATGTACATATGCATGAAAAACATCCACATGTAAATTTAAAATGACATTCCACATATAACAACAGAAAACATGCGATATTTGTTTTTCTGAGTCTCTCTTATTTTGGTTAATGTAGTAATAGAATTCAGTCGCATTCATTTATCTGTGATAGCCATAATTTCAATTTTCTGACTGAGCTACAGTGGAATCTCAAAGCAGTTTTCCTTTGTATAGTCTTGATGGCTAAAGATTGTTAAATATTTATTCAGACATTGCCCTTTTTCTCTTGTTCTGCACTGCCTATTTTCTTTTTTTCATATTAGTTGTTGAGCCATTTATATATTTATAGTATTAATTTCCCTGTTGGATGTAAAACGGGCAAAGATTTTTCTCTATTCAGTAGACTAAGATAACCATTTTGTAAGTCCACATGTCTTTTGGGGAATAAAATATTTTGCCACCTTTTGTTGGAGAACGGGACTGGGAGAACATTGGAGCTGTGTATCAATTACTAATTTCATATTGATGTCTGTGCTGTGTTATCTACACATACATGTACACACAACACACACACACACACATACACACACACACACATCCTCCTTGGTACCTTAGTCTGGTAATGTATTAGCTGTTCCTTCTATACCTAAATTAAAAACATGTAATCAGCAATCGACCTTTCTTTTTTTATTAAAGAGCTCTGCATTTTTTACTGATTTATTTGACCTATACCTATCATCATTTGCTTCTGTACTGTACTTGACAATTTAAAGGTATATTGTTTTATTTTTGATAATGAGTTAAGTAGACTTTAGTATAATATGTTTTTAGCTACATAGTAGGCTTGTTCATTTCAGATCTCAGTAAATTCTAGAGTTGCAAATAGTTCAGATATTTAAAATCTCCTAAAATTTGAGACTCGGGTTAAGTAGGCAGACAGGGATACACTTATTTCACATTTGTGATCCTGTTGGCTAATACAAGGCTTATAATCAACTCATTGATCATTCAGCATAGAAGAGGGCATATTATGCTAGAATACTAGAAATCTACCTTATCAAACTTTATTTCACGTGTAACACATCTTAAGTTCATATATATTTTCTTCAGAGATATGATGAGTGAGAAACTTGATGGTGTGTGTATTCTGTGTCTAGTTTTATGTTGATATATCGTAGTAGGTGATGATGAGGTTCAGATATCTTACTTTTCTTTTTTCTGGCAGAGTTTTTGATTCAGTGACTTCCAGGGAAAGAGGCACAAAGCTTATAGGGCTTTCATTTTCTGTCCATGTGAATACTAGTGTGAATTGTTACAGGTCAACATAGAGACCATTCTAAGGATTTAATAAGCATATACATATTTATATATATGTAATGTGCTAAAATACATATCAAATATTTACTAAATGATAACCATTTCTTTCAAGATGCAATAATTAGTTGCTGATCTAAGGTGTGCATGCTTAGGCTAGTTAATTCTCTTAATGTTTTTCATACAGATGCAAATAATGGGGAAGAATATGAACAGATATCATCCAACTTTGGCTGTTCTCCTCCTCAATCTTTAGCCTTGTATTGCATGTAAAGAATTGGGAATTGTGTCGACAACGATGGTGGTCTCTTCCTTTCATAATCACACTGGTCTGCAGGATGTGTGGTATATTCTGATTGGAATCCCAGGACTGGAAGATCTGCATCCCTGGATAGCCATCCCCATCTGTTCTATGTACATTGTGGCTGTCATAGGCAATGTTCTCCTCATCTTCCTGATAGTGACTGAACGTAGTCTCCATGAGCCCATGTATTTTTTCCTCTCCATGCTGGCCTTAGCAGATCTTCTGCTCTCCACAGCTACAGCTCCCAAGATGCTGGCCATCTTCTGGTTCCATTCCAGGAGTATATCCTTTGGTAGCTGTGTGTCCCAAATGTTTTTCATACATTTCATTTTTGTGGCAGAGTCTGCTATTCTTCTAGCCATGGCATTTGACCGCTACGTGGCCATCTGCTACCCACTGAGATACACCACCATCCTCACTTCCTCAGTCATTGGCAAGATTGGCACGGCAGCTGTGGTCAGAAGCTTTTGCATCTGTGCTCCATTCATCTTCCTGGTGTATCAACTTTTGTACTGTGGGAGGAACATAATCCCCCACTCATACTGTGAGCACATGGGCATCGCCAGATTGGCATGTGACAATATCACTGTCAACATTATCTATGGCCTGACCATGGCCCTCCTGTCTACAGGGCTGGATATAATATTCATCATTGTTTCCTACACCATGATCCTTCGCACTGTATTTCAGATCCCTTCCTGGGCAGCCAGGTATAAGGCCCTTAACACATGCGGCTCCCACATCTGCGTCATTCTTATGTTCTACACACCTGCGTTCTTCTCATTTTTTGCCCATCGCTTTGGAGGCAAAACTATCCCTCGCCACATCCACATCCTAGTGGCCAACCTCTATGTGGTGGTACCCCCGATGCTTAACCCCATCATTTATGGGGTGAAGACCAAGCAAATCCAAGATCGTGTGGTTTTCCTTTTCTCCTCAGCGAGTACATGTTGTTAAAGTGACAGCCGATGTTAAAGGTTGCATGTTCCCAAATAAAGCTCTCTCTTAAAATGTCGGCTCTGTGAGAAATATGAATAAATGAAATTTATCTAGAGTGCTTCACTTCCAAACTGATAATATTTACATAATACATTATCTAATAACCCAGAGATTGTGAGAAAAATCGTTGTGACTTCTTATTAGTCTGTTTTTCGAATTATTTTATAGTTATATATAGATACCTACAAAGAATACAATTTCTTATGTAGAGAAAGGAAATGGAAATGGAAATGGAAAGCTATTGTGTATCTTAAAACAAATTTTCTTAATCCTCTGAGAATTATTACATTGTATTTTGGTCATATTACAAAGTATCTCATTTTCTGCTGAAATGTAAAGCATTTCTGTGCCCATCAGCAGGTGCATGGGGAAATAGCAAGAAGCATTTGTGTTATTGTTATTTTTACCAACACTTAATTGTTATGTTAAATTAGTAACTCTAACACCCTTCATTTTTAGATTCTCTGATATTTCATAAGGTCTAATTTTTTTCTTTTCTTTTGAGACACAGTCTCAGGGAGATCTGCCTGTCTTTGCCTCAAGAGATTATATATATATATATATATATATATATATATATATATATATATATAT
>OU015752.1:119265998-119290275 GCA_907169655.1 Acomys percivali | reverse complement strand
GGAGGAAGCAGAGCAGAAACACACTCTCGCATTATACCTTCTTCAGTGTGTCTGGAATTAAACTATCTCTGGCTTGCAAAGATAACTCCCTTGCTAGTACATAAAGCAAATCATAATCTCCACTCAGAAGCAGTCTCTTGTCCCACACTCGAGATTAAAACAAAAACATAGTCACATAACATAATGGGATTTTTAAAGAAACCAAAATTCTTGCTACACTGAATAAATTAGGGTAATAGTACACTGCAGCATCATATATACCACTATTTGACACATCTAGTGCTAATGAATATTCACTTAGAAATCAGTATCTTAAAAGAAATAACAGTTGCCAATATAGAAATTCCTTCAGAAATACGTGAAAGTTACTGAATAAGTAATATAGATGATACAATTGAATAAGAAAGATATCAAAATGAATTGATAGTGACAACCACTATTAGTCATGAGTGAAATCAATTTAAAGTTGTAGATATAAAAAAGTAACAAGTGCATAAATCAACTTAGACTAAGTTTAGTTAGCAATACAATCAACAGAAAGACAAAACTCTCATTTAATTGTAACAATAAAAGTACACACCATGTGTCTTTGTCTTTAGGAAATCATAGATTCATTATCCTCTGAATAGGAAGGACCACAACCAATAAAATTAAAAATGAACACCATAAGATGGAAAAACAATACTTTTAAAATGAATTTTGACAGAGGGGGTCTGTTGGCAGTCAAGCTGTTAGGACTAAGCAAAAGAACTTCAATTTCATTTTCAGACTCCATTTAGTCATAGGGAAAACTATGTTCAAGGTCCCAGACCCTAAGGGAGCTGGGGACTTCTCAATACCTGAACAGCTTCTGTTGTAAGGAAACAGTTGTCTGAGTCCAGACATCACAGAAAAAAAAACCTTGTCAGGAAACAGCTGTCTGAGTCCAGCCGTCTCAAGGACAACTTCTCCATCTTGCTGGCGGGATCAACTAAGTTCATGTTCCTAGGCCCAGGAACCTATTCCTGTCTTGATTGATGAAAACTTCCTTGTTCAATCCTTTATGTCAAAATATGCAATGCTACATTCCACCCCACTCCCCCTTGCTTTAGAGTTTCATCCTTTAAATATGTTGTATAATGTTCCTTCAGGGTCATAGTTCAGCTTCAGAGTTGGAGTCTCTTCTGTAGCCCTGATCAATCAGTAGTTGCTTCATTACAATAAACTTTTGCCATCTACATTGACCTGTTGTTTGAGTTATGTTGGATTAAAGTGGACCCCACAACAAAGCCATTGACAACAAAGGTGTATTGAATAAAGGGCAGCTCCAGGGAGTAGTAGTTTAGCAAACATTTTCTCCAGGTATGACATAGGTTAGATAAAGGTGAGATAGTAAGACGATCAGACAGTTTAGAGGAAAATACACTGAGACAGTCCTCTTACCTCACTTATGTGTAGGAAGTTACAGTTTAGTCTTTGACATAGTCTATATAAAAGAGATAATACATCCACTGTTGTTTGTACATTCATTTTTATTTTAGATATGAAATTAATAAATAGTAGTGCTATAAAACCAAGTTATTAAAGACATAATAACACCTAGCTAAGGATTGGACTTATCACTGACTACTCGAGGATCCCACAGCTGTCTATCTTTTATCATGGTGTCACAATTCCTTCAGCAGTAAACATAACTGAAATATTTAATATGATTTTTCCCTATGGTTTTTGTTAAATGGTCTATGGTTCTAGTGGAGTGCATTATCATATCAATTGAAATAACTTAAGTAAAAACTACATATAACTTACATACACATGTTCATATGTTCTACGTTTTGGTAAAGGTAGAATAATGGTTCCTTACAGCCCTTTCAAACATCCACAGTATTATTTATCCCTGTTGTATTTATTTTCTTCTGTATTAAGCTCCTTCCCAACCCTTCTTCGAGTTCCTTCTCCATTTTCCTATTTCTCTTTCACAGCATGTGTGTCCTATTATCCCCTTCTTTAGAGACATTACTACCCACACTCCCTTTTGACTTCCCACTCTCTACAGTTACTCCATGTTATAGACTCACAGTAAGATTTAGAATGAGGATCCACAAACAAGAAAGAACAGGAAACATTTTTTTTTCTGGGTCTGAGATACATCATTCATTACAATATTTCCTGGCTCCATTCATTTACATACAAGTGTCATAATTTTATTTTTCATTACTGATGAATAGACTCTTCCACTGCATATATCTACCACACTCATTATCCAGTCATCAGTTGGGAGGTATTAAATTATTGAAATTTCCTACCTATCATCAATAGAGAAGCAATAAACACGACTGAGAAAGTATGTGTGGAATAGGGTGTCAAGTCCTTTGGGCCAAGGAGTGGTATTGCTGGGTCACATAAAAGACCTGCTTGTAGCACTTTGAGATTGCCCACATGTATCTCTGTAATGGCTGCGCCACTTTGCAATCACACCGGCAATGAATGGGGAATTCCTTTTCACGGCATTGTCACCAGCATTTGATGTTAACTATTTTGACTGGGGTAAAATAGTATATCAAAGTAGTTTTAATTTTCATTTTCAGAATTGCTAAGAATATTGAACAATTTTACAGATATTAATTAGTCATCTTTATTCACCCTTTGAGAATTCTTAGTTTAAATCCGTATCCCACTGTTAAATTAGCTTGCCTGTTTTCTTGATTCTTTGATATTTGAATTCTTTATATATTGTGGATGTTAGTCATTTATCACATGTAGAGAGGGTTAAGACATTATTTCCACTATGAGCTTTCTCTTTTATTCAATTTATTGTGTCCATATTCAGGTGTTGATCTTATTTCCTTAACAAATGGAGACTTCTTAGGAAAGTTCTTTTCTTTACCTATATCTTATATGGTCCTTCCTATGTTTTCTGCTATTAGTTACCATATTTGTTTCACAATGAGGTCTTTGGTCCTTTTGTAGTTGGGTTTTTTTTTCTTCATATTTCATATTTGGGCAACCTCCCTTGAATTGTTGTCCAAGAGGCTCCAAAATAATATAGGCTATTCTCATTGTCTTTGGTTTCCATTTAGAACTTGAAGGTAAGCACACATTGCTGAAGAAAACACATGCTGTAGATACAGTATTTGAAAGTATCAAACTGGGTCCTAACTGAATGTGTCCTCCCTCAGGACTACCTCTCATGGTATCAGAAAGGCTATCAATAAGATATCAAAAATAGTTTTACCAATTGTGATGCCTACAAACCACAACAATGACCAACAATTTAAGATGTCCTCAAAGGTGCAATAATAGAGTATATATCTTGGGACTAACCAACACTATTTAATTGTAATTTAACACTACATAACAAGTGGGAATTCATGTCCAGTACTGTAAACCTAGCTACCTACATTGGTTGAAGAGGCCATGGGACCTAAAGGAAAACTTACTGTTGCCTCTTTTCCAAGCCAGCTTAATTTCTTGCTGCAAGATAAATACTCATCCTTGTACCTACCAAAAAGTGTAGCCCTCAATCTTTTTGAAGAAAGTCTCTATCTGCAGCAGATAGAGACCATTACAGAAAGCCAGCACTGGTGAAACTTTAGAGAAATGATTTTGGGGCACTCACCCTAAATCAATACATCCACAGAAAAACCTCTACACCTAAGGCCCAGGAAGGAAATGTCACAAACAAGGGGACAGAAAGCTTATAAGAGGCAAAGGCACATCATTTATTGGGAGATCATGTCTTTATATATGATATGAAAGTTACACCCATGAAATCTCAATAAGATGGTTGTCTAAAGAAGATACCCAGATCTAGCCAATGGACAGGACAGTCTCCACACTTGAGTGGAGAGTGGGATATGACTTTCTCATGTACTCTGGTGCCTCACATTTGACTATGTACCCTGGAGTGGGAGACCTAGTAGCACTCAGAGGAAGGACAGCAGGTCACTGAGAAGAGACTTGATACCCTATGAGCATATACAGGGGGAGGTAATCCCTCTGAGGAACAGTCATAGGGGAGGGGAATAAGGGGAAAATGGGAGGGAGGGGAGAATGGGAGGATACAAGGGATGGGATAACCATAGAGAGGTAACAAGAATAAATTAATAAAATAGGGGGATCCAAGATGGCGGCAAGCACTGTGGACCGTGTTTGGAAGCTCCAATGAACACTTCGGAGAACTGCACAGATTTCTGAGCCTTAACACCAAGGTCCCGACACCACGGCAACAGGAGTGCTCCACAGTTCGGAAGGACCAGGGTGCGGAGGACCTGCATGCCCCTACACACGGGAGGAGTGCGGATTTTATCAGATCAGAGCAGCAGCGGCATGGGCAGCTCCAGCGGCACCAGCGGCACCAGCGGCAGCGACTGAGGTTTGCAGCTCAGAGCCTTCCAGTGGAGGCGGTTAGTGTGGTGGCTGGTGGGAGTTGCTGCGAGAGAGGGGACACTGGACAGGATTTGGGTCGCGTGGTGCCTCGTGACCCAAACTGGACTCGGCGGACAGTTCAGCCCCAGAGTCCCGGGTACAGCTCAGGGCGCAGTGCTGTGGAGACGCTGACTCAGCGCAGCAGGCAATTCTGCCCAAGGCAACAGCTTAGCACAGCCACGGCTCCCCTGCTGTGACGCAGGCTGGGCAGAGCGCTCAGTACCACCCTAGGCACCATCTCAGCGCAGCCGCAGTTCACCTGCTGTTACACAGGCTGGGCGGAGTGCTCAGTTCCACCCTAGGCACCACCTCAGCGCAGCCGCAGTTCACCTGCTGTGACGCAGGCTGGGCAGAGCACTCAGTCCCACTGAAGGTGGCATCTCAGCGCAGCCGCAGTTTACCTGCTGTGACGCCGGGTGGGCGGAGAGCTCAGTCCCACCGGAGGTGCTAACTCACATCAACGAGCAGTTCTGCTCAAGACACTAGCTCACTTCAGAGGGCAGTTTTGGGGCGCTGATACAGGCTGAGGTCAGCACGCAGATTCAGCCCAGAGGCCCTAGCTGGACTTGCCGGGCAGACTAGGCCCAGAGATTCTTCCTGAGCTGTGCAGACAGGCTCGGTGGCCCCAAGACTCTGGCTGGACTATCCACGCAGTATAGGCCCGGAGGCCCGGGCTGAATTCAGCGTGAAGTGTGGGTCCATAGTCCCTGGCTGAGCTCGGTGCACAATTCTGCCCCAGAGACTCGGGTGGAGCTCGGCCTGCAGCTTAGGGCCAGAGTCCCCAACTGTGCTTGGCAGACAGATTGGGCCCAGAGTCTCTAGTAGAGCTTTTGACACAGTCCTGGCTCTAAGACTCTGGTTGGACACAGTGTGCAGTTTGAATCCAGAATTCCTGGCTGAGCTGCACGGATGGCTCAGGCATGAGTCAATAACTGACCACAGCAAGCAGTTTGGCCAAACACCCCTAGCTGAACTTGGTGCGCAGTCCCAGCCCAAAATTCTGGCTGGACCCTGTGTGCATTTTGATCCCAGAATTCCTAGCAGAGCTCGGCAGACAGTTCAGGCCCTGAGATTCTAGCTAAGCTCAGAGGGTGATTTGGGACCAGCGTCCCTGGCCGGACTTGGCAAGGAACCCAGAAGGCTATGGATACCTTGGCCTGACCCAACGCTCATCCAGATACCCAGAACGATTGCAGGACCCACAGCACAGGGGAGCTGAGGATCACTGGCTGTGAGAGCCCAAAACACCAGGGCTAACCTCCTGCCATCCAGAACAGTGAAACATAAGAGCTTCCAACCTACGGAAACCATGAGAAAACAAGTGAATCTATCATCAGACTCCTTCCATCCAACTCAGGAAGCTAACCAACCAAAACAAAGCCGGCAAGATGTCTAAAGGACAGCGTAAAAGCATAAGCAAAAAACCCCAAAAAAACATGGCGTCTCCAGTTTCCAGCTATCCCAAAAAAAAAAAAAAAAACAACCCAGAGAGCTCAAATACAATGGAAATACAAGAAAATGACCTCAAATCCTTAATAAGGAGCATATTAATGGAGGAAAGAAATAAAATTCGTAATCAAATACAGGAGGACGCAGCAAAACAGGTGAGAGACATAAAAGAAGCACATAGAGTGGAACTGGAAAAATTTAAGGAAAATGCAAATAACCAGATGGAAGAAATAAATAAAACGGTTCATGCTCTGAAGACCTATAAAGAGGCAATGGAAGAAACTCAGGAATATACAAAAAATGAGATGAAAGAAATTAAAAAATCAGTTCAAGATCTGAATACAAAAATGGATTCAATGATAAACACACAGACAGAAGAAAAACAAAAACGTGAGACCTGAGAGAAGAAGGCGAGCAACACAGAGGTGAGCTTTTCTAACAGAATCCAAGAGACGGAAGAACGAATCTGAGGTCTAGAAGATACCATCACAGATCTTGAAGCAACCATTAAAGAAAATGCCAAATCTGGAAAACTCCTGACACAAAACATCCAAGAAATTAAGGACACCATGAAAAGAAGAAATCTGAGGATAATAGGCATTGAAGAAAGAGAAGATATCTGACTCCAAGGCCCAGAAACTATTCTCAACAAAATCATAGAAGAAAATTTCCCCAACCTAAAGAAAGAGATCCCTATAAACACACAGGAGGCCTACAGAACACCAAATAGAATTGACCAGAAAAGGAAAACTGCCCATCACATAATAATCAAAACACAAAACATACAGAACAAAGAAAAAATATTAAAAGCTGCAAGGGAAAAGGGCCAAATAACATTCAATGGCAAACCTATCAGAATTATACCAGACTTCTCAGCAGAAATTATAAAAGCCAGAAGAGCCTGGACAGAGATTCTGCAAAGCCTGAGAGACCACAGATGCCAGGCCAGACTACTTTACCCAGCAAAACTATCAATAACCATTGATGGAAAAAACAAAATATTCCATGACAAAAACAAATTCAAACAGTTCCTATCCACAAATCCAGCTTTACAGAAGGTACTAGAAGGAAAACTCCATCCCAAAGGGTCAAGCTACTACCAAAACTACTCAGGAAATAGGTAACTATACCATGGCAAAAACACAACTACACAAACACTCAATTGGAAACAACATCAAAATTAAGACTCTTAACAGTCACTGGTCGTTAATATCTCTCAACATCAATGGTCTCAATTCTCCAATAAAAAGACATAGACTAACTGAATGGGTGCATAAACAAGATCCAACATTCTTCTGCATTCAAGAAACACATCTCACCTATAACGATAGGCATTACCTCAGGGTAAAAGGTTGGAAAAAAATATTCCAAGCAAATGGTCACAAGAAGCAAGCAGGCGTAGCCATTTTAATATCAAACAAGATAGACTTTCAACCAAAATTAATCAAAAGGGATGCAGAAGGACACTTCATACTCATCAAAGGTAAAGTCAACCAAGATGACATCACAATTCTGAACATCTATGCTCCCAATACAAGGGCACCCACATTTGTAAAAGATCTGCTAAAAAAACTTAAACCACACATCGATCACCACACAATAATAGAGGGAGACTTCAACACCCCACTCTCACTGAAGGATAAGTCATTGAAACAGAAACTAAGCCAAGAAATAACATCATTAACCAATGCCATGAGTCAAATGGATCTAACAGATATCTATAGAACCTTTCACCCAAACAAGAAAGAATATACCTTCTTCTCTGCACCCCATGGAACCTTCTCCAAAATTGATCCATCGTAGGTCACAAAGCAGGCCTCAACAGATACAAGAGGATTGAAATAATACCTTGTATCCTACCAGATCACCATGCTCTTAGGCTGCAATTCAACAACAACAGAAACAACAAAAAGCCTACACGTACGTGGAAACTAAACAACTCAACATAAAACCAGAGACACTAAGTCAGTTAGAAGAAAAAGTGGGGAAGAGCCTGGAACATATTGGCACAGGAGACAACTTCCTGAACAGAACACCAACAGCCCAGGCCTTAATGTCAACAATTAATAAATGGGACCTCATGAGGCTGAGAAGCTTCTGTAAGGCTAGAGACACTGTCTAGAGAACAAAGCGACAGCCTACAGACTGGGAAAAGATCTTCACCAATCCGACATCTGACAAAGGTCTAATATCCAAAATATATAAAGAACTCAAGCAATTAAACACCACCAAACCAAATAACCCAATTGAGAAATGGGGCTTGGAACTAAACAGAGAATTCTCAACAGAAGAATATCAAATGGCTGAGAAACACTTAAAGAAATGCTCAACCTCCTTAGTCATCAGGGAAATGCAAATCAAAACAACTCTGAGATTCCATCTTACACCAATCAGAATGGCTAAGATCAAAAACTCAAGTGACACCACATGCTGGAGAGGATGTGGAGAGAGAGGAACACTCCTTCATTGCTGGTGGGAATGCAAACTAGTACAACCACTTTGGAAATCTATCTGGTGCTGTCTCAGAAAACTGGGAATAGGGCTTCCTCAAGACCCAGCTATTCCACTCCTTGGAATATACCCAGAAGATGCACCAGCACACAACAAGAAATTTTGCTCAACCATGTTCATAGCAGCCTTATTCATAATAGCCAGATCATGGAAACAGCCTAAATGTCCCTCAGTAGAAGAATGGATAAAGAAACTGTGGTACATATACACTATGGAATACTACTCAGCTATTAAAAACAAGGAATTCCCGAAATTTGTGGACAAATGGATTGAGCTAGAGATGATCATAATGAGTGAGTTAACCCAGAAGTAGAAAGACTCAAATGGTATATACTCACTTATATCTGCATACTAGCCCAATGGACATGTCCCACGAAAGCCTTCCCTTACCAGGTAACTGGGACAGAGGGGAGGGCATCCTATTGGGACTCTAGAAGAGAGAACCATGTGAGAATAGCAATGTAGAAGGATCCAGTGCGTCCTAGAAACATACAAGTAGAACAATATGATAGGCAAATTTGGGTCAAGGGGTCCTGCTCAAACTAAGGCAACAGCCAAGGACAATACAGGCGGAAAAATTTAAACCACTACCCAGATCTAGCCCATGGACAGGACAGACTCCACATTTGAGTGGAGAGTGGGTTATGACTTTCTCAAGTATTCTGATGCCTCACATTTGACTATGTCCCCTGGAGGGGGAGACCTACTGGCACTCAGAGGAAGGACAGCAGGTCACCGAGAAGATTCTTGATACTCTATGAGCATATACAAGGGGAGATAATCTCTCTGAGGAACTGTCATAGGGGAGGGGAATAAGGGGAAAATGCGAGGGAAGGGAGAATGGGAGGATACAAGGGATGGGATAACCATAGAGATGTAACAAGAATAAATTAATAAATAATTAAAAATTAATTAATAAATTAATAAAATAAATTTTAAAAAAAGAAGATCTAAACAGCGATAACATTAGTTGACATGAAAACACTGATGAAAGAAATCTCTCCAGCCTCCACGTCTGACCCCTGTGAGAGTGGGAATTAATATTTTTCACAGATGGGGTCTCCAATTGATTATCTAATGCCATGTTCCTAGCCCTAAAACATATACACACAAGCAACACTAAATGGACTCAGCAGGTTATGTTTCTATCACTACACACAAACACACATAGACATGTATACATAATTAAAAGAAAGCCATCAATTTGGGAGACAGTGGTAGAGACTCAAGAAAGTTTGGAGGAAGGTTGGAAATTATATAAATACAGTACTTGTGTAAAAAGTGCTCATATAAAAAACATATACACACACAAATATATTTTTATGTAAAGCATATACAACCAAGTTTATAGCATAGGGCAGAACAGTAGTTAAACATAAGTGCTGTTCTTGCTAAAGATCCATATTTGGTTCCACCCCACTTTACGTGGCTTTCAACCACCTGCATCTTTAGTTCCAGGTGTTCCAGCACCACCATCTGGCCGAAGAAGTCACTGCACTCACATGCACACACCCTGTACTCATTTATATACATTCTCAAAGAATTAAAAAATAAAAATAAAACATTCAAAGTAAATGTAGTACTTCATGTTAAAATTCAAGTACATGATATAGAATGAGGATATTAAGATACTTAACATATGCATTGATTTGTATATTTATTTGTGAAACTAACCCTACAAACCTAGCTTATTTTGTTTTCAGTTCTGTTTAACTGTGATGTTTAATGTACAATGTTTTAGCTTTACTCAGTTAAAATTTATTGTACCCATTCAAAGGAATTTTTTTGTCTCTTGACTGATATCTTCCTAATTTTTCTCTAATTATTCAACCTTTGGTAATCATGTTGTTCCTGAAAACAACAAACATGTTGTTCCTGAGGGTTCCACATCTAAAATCAGTTTTTGCACACATATCCCTCCTACTCATTAAACACAGACTATGACATTAGGTCTGAGAAATGGATTCTAAAAGTGATATTAAAATTATTAAAATACCATTGCCAGTTCAAACTTTTGGTGAGAACATTTTGCTGAGAACTGGCATAAACACAGCAGCACTTCATGTCACCAGCGATTGAGAGGATTAATTTTGGGAACTGGACGTCAGTTGAGGCCTCATTCTTAGACATGATAAGAAATCTGTTTATCTAAAATTCCATCTTAAAAATATCTCACTCCTCAATCAGCAGAGTTGATACCAATTAGTAGGACTTCATGAAAATGCTCTAATATGTGCTTATCTGTGATTAAAAAAAAAAAGTGATTGCAGTTGATGTTGCCATCTTGGGACTCTTTTTTTTTTTTCAATTAACCTCAAAAATCAAGATTCTTTTGTTTCTGTGTTGCAAAGGTACAGTGGAGTTTGATGAAGAAAATAGTTTGATATAGACTGATTTTAGGCAACTAATTGCCTAATTGACAAGTGTCTTCTTTTTTCTCCCTTTTACTTTTGAGGAGTCACAAATGATGCACAGGTCTCCACCACTGAGCCACCTGACAATTGTAGCATGTTTTTTTCCACCTTTCAGATCCTACAGGGAGTAGGAGACTCATTTCCACAGAGACGCCTTATGGTATAAAGCACTCATCCTTCACTGATTGAACTACCACAAAGATCCTACTCCATGAGCTCTGTGTACGTTTCATCAGATGGATCCAGGTAAGTCTGTGGGCATGAGGCTTTGCACTGTGAGTGGAAAGTGGAGGATTGTATTGTGGAAGTATGCAGTCCATGTGATACCTTGTGATGATAAAAGGATAAAATGTACTTGATTGTTTCAACTTTAGAAATATTGTCACTGATAGAAATCTATGTACCTTGGAAATTGCTAATAAAATATGAGATTTTCTTTGAAAACCAGAGAGAGCCATATGAATGAAAGTGAAAAATAACAACAACAACAACAACAACAACAACAACAAAACAAAAAAAAAACGAGTGGAACACTTGTTAATTTTGTGACTTAATCCTGAGAAGAATCATGAGACATTACTGTCACCATGGCCATTAATTCTGGGAGTCAGCATCTGCTATTTACTGACAGAACAGTGTTTTAAAATCATTTCTAAGTATTTGAAATGCACTCTTCAAATTCATGACCTCTGTTCAATGTGTTTCTGCACATTATTTGTATTTTACCTATGTTGAGACTTAACAACTCAATTCATTAACAATCTCCAGAGTCTGAATGATAATCGGCAACAGACTCACAGTTTGGATTGTCTTATCCATCTACGGACTTTAAGCAGTTCACTCTATGCCTTATGCCAAATGGCTGTGATGAGGATGTGGATTTAAAACATATGTGGGAAATAAAGAGAAGGTAATTTGTAGCCAATTATAAAGATTATCCAGTTGACTTGGGAGTTGGCCTGTAGACTTGGTAGACTGTCCTCAGATAATAACAAAAGTTTACTGATATTGGCAGATAAAAAACACATGTTAAACATCAGAGGGATAGTCTGAGGCAAAGAGATCCTTGAGATAGTAGGGAACACAGATTAGGCATTGTAGGAGTTTGAATTTTGATTTTTTTCTTTTCTTTTCTTTCTTTCTTTCTTTTTCTTTTTTTTTTTTGTTTTGTTTTGTTTTTTGTTTTTTCAAGACAGGGTCTCTCTGGGTATCCTTGAGTGTCCTGCACTCCCTTTGTATACCAGGCTGGCTTCGAACTCACGGTGATTAGGTAAAACTCTTTTCTGGTGTATTTCTACAGCAAGGAACCAAATTGCTGCTATGAGCACACTGGTTCAGATGTATCAACGGGTAACAAGACTATCTTCTTCTTTTAAATGTGTGTAATTTGTACCCACACAGTTATTTTCTAGAGTACTGCTCTTCACCTTTCCCAGTGATTCTTAACCTGAGATCATCTCTATTCTTATCTTTCTGTTTCTCCTTGCGTCATCAGTCAGCAGCTTTCATAGACTACTTTCCCAGTCTACCCTCGACCACTTTCACATTATTCCATAACAGAGGTGTGTAGTAAACAACTGTTAAGTTGTTTTTCATATTGATACGACCTTGTAGCTGTATATGCTGGCACGCATCTATAGACTAGTATTTGGCAGAAATAGGAGGGTTAAAGCCGGTTGCTTGTCAGTCTAATTGATATGGCACGTTTTACACCACCCAGAGGCACACAGCAAGACACAGTAAGATGCCTCTCACTCTCCTCATCTTCAAATATCAGAGATCGTTGATGTTAGTACCACAACCTAAATAAAGTAGAACAATCCATGATGCTCATGGTGTACACACGCCAGTGATATTTAAAATCTCTTTAATAAATTATAGACGCTATTTGATTTTCAAACTACAAACAATGTTGAGCTTTATAAAGATAAAATAAATGAACTCTCTTTTTTTTTTCCTCAAATGTTTCAAAGAACATTTGGATTTTATGGTCAATGTTTCTTAATAAAATTGGAGGCATGTAAAATTCCAATTTATGTTTAGTCACACTACTTGATACAATAAGTAAGACTTAGTTTAGCATACTGTGATTCGAAGAAAGAGTCCTGTGTAAGGAAATTCAGACACTAGAGACTGTGAGAGTTAGATGAGTGTGAAAGAAAAGGAAGCGGATTCTAGTCTTTTGGGTGAGCCAAGAAAGGGTAGGTGACAGGCACCTTCTTCTTCCTCAGAGACAATGTATAGTAGTGTGAGAAGAAAAAAAAAAAAAAAAAAAAAAAAAGAGCAGCAACTTACATAGGTGCCAGATGGAAAGGAGGACAGATTTATGTGGTGTGCCTTTTTTTTTTTAAAAAAAAAAATCAATTTTGCTGTTCTAGATCATGCTGATAGCATTTAATATTTACAGCTATTTCAGGAAACAGGTTTGTGAATTACTGAAATAAAAATAAACATACTTTGTAAATAATTTAATTTTCTGGAGTAGACATATTTTCAAAGAAGATAATAATACAAGCTTGAAGGAAGCCACAAGGTAAAACACCCTACACCCATGCAGATTTGACTAATGGCAAAGCAAAGGCCTTCTGCACATAAGCATGTTTGTAAGCCTGTCATAATGTCCTAAGGGAGAGGGATTGGAGTAACGGAAGAGAATGCGGGGCAGGGAATAGTCTTCCAGGGAGTAATGCAATAGAAAAAGAAATATGCCATCTCCAGAGAAGGAATTCCCTCCTGTAGTCAAAGAATATATTAAAATTTTAGAAATGCCTCTTCCTAGAGCTTTCAATATTATTCAAACACTTAGGCAGAAGTGAATGGTAGCCTTAGGTAGGTGAAGGAGTTACTGATAAGGAAGGGTGAGCCACAGAGGCTGAAGGTAGGGACTTGTTAAATATAATTGATATGTAAGGTGCATAAAATGGAAGGTTAGGGCTACCAGTGGACAAGCAGAAATGATTACTGAATTAAAAAGATTGGATGGGTTCTCAGAGAATGGGCAGGAGAAAAATAGAGTAAACGGCTGTGCTTGGGGAAAGATCAGGTGTTCAAAGGATTGACTTGCATAAACACTGGAGGGTCTTTTTTTTTTTTTTAGAAGAACCAGATTATGAAAAGACTAGCAACAGCAGTTAATGAAGGACAGATATTGTCCTGACAAATTGCCTTCAAAAACCTGGATAATCTCCTACTCTGCTGTGTGATTCATGTCTACACATTGGTTCTTATAATATCCATATTCTGTGAATTCTAGCTGCAAACAGAGAAGAGCCCATAGAGGGCAAGTATCAAGCAAAAGGCTTTTGTGATCAAATGTTTTTGGTCTTGCACCAGAAATAAGTCATCAGTGAAAATATCTTACAGAAAATGACTCAGGTAAGGAGAAACAAAAACTTGCGTTTAATTTTTAAATCTCTTAGGAAAGGAAAATTGTTGAGGCAAAAAAAAGTGAATATCATACTCCTATTCTTATTGCTAACTGACATAGAGTAGAGTTTATTTTGCTAATGAATTAATATCTTTTATATTTAATGTGTCCAGTTTCAGTATGGAGCAGGACTTGAAGCACTATACCGCTATACTACTGACAGGCTCACCACGCTCAAGTTCAATGGCTCCGTCTTCATGCCTTCCGTGTTAACATTAGTTGGGATCCCTGGCCTGGAGTCAGTGCAGTGCTGGATTGGGATCCCATTCTGTGTCATGTACATCATCGCTGTGATCGGAAACTCTCTCATTTTAGTTATCATCAAAAAAGAAAAGAGCCTCCATATACCCATGTACATTTTCTTGGCCATCTTGGCAGTCACAGACATTGCCCTTAGCACATGTATCCTTCCCAAAATGTTGGGCATCTTCTGGTTTCATATGCCCCAGATTTCCTTTGATGCTTGCTTGCTACAAATGGAACTCATCCACTCATTCCAGGCAACAGAATCAGGCATCCTCCTAGCCATGGCTCTGGATCGCTATGTGGCCATCTGCAACCCCCTGAGACATGCCACCATCTTCTCTCCACAACTCATGACTTGCCTTGGAGCTGGTGTTCTACTCAGGACTTTCACTCTCACATTCCCAATGATACTGCTCATCAAATGTCGCCTTAAGTACTACCGAACTACCATTATCTCCCACTCTTACTGTGAACACATGGCCATTGTGAAATTGGCAGCGGAAGACGTCAGAATCAACAAAATATGTGGCCTCCTTGTTGCCTTTGCCATCCTAGGGTTTGATATAGTCTTCATCACCTTCTCATACGTGAGAATCTTCATCACCGTCTTCCAGCTGCCCCAGAAGGAGGCTCGATTTAAAGCCTTCAATACCTGCATTGCTCACATCTGTGTCTTCCTACAGTTCTACCTCCTGGCCTTCTTCTCTTTCTTCACTCACAGGTTTGGGGCTCACATACCCTCCTATGTGCATATCCTCCTGTCAGACCTTTACCTGTTAGTCCCACCTTTTCTTAACCCCATTGTCTACGGTGTTAAAACTAAACAAATCCGTGACCAAGTCCTGAAAATGTTTTTCTCCAAGAAACCTCTGTGACCATTAGTCCCTCTATTGAAATGTTGTGTGGTTTTTAATTAGCCAGTTGAATGAATTATACACTATGTCCTCTACAAATAAAAAAATGAGAGGCAGTGTGTCAATTTTAGGTACTCAAAATTTAAAGAAGTACCAGTTAAATAAAAACAACCTTATTATTGCTATTATAGTTTCAAATTATTGACTGCATCATTTTTGTCTGGAACTAGATATTGTCTTATAGTTATTCGCTGACAATATGGATTCATATTTTAAAACAAATTTTAGAATCAGCATTTTCCATGAAGAAAATTTCAGAGTAAATGCTCTAAATTACTATCCTGAAACTTCTAACCTAACACATACATATGATTTTTGGCTATGTTTTACTTACAGGTACCTTCTTCTAATCTTTATTTTGACAATTTTGACAGATTTTTAGAATACATTACCAGTTTTATATAGTGATATAGTGATAATATCTAATGAATAATTCACACAAAATTATTCAATGTAATTCAAACCCATTAAAGATAACAAATGTTTGCAAAATAAATTGTAGTGGGTCAGAAGAAATGGTTCAATAGTTCAGCCCTTGCTGCTCAAGTCCAGAAATCAAATCCCCAGAAACCTGTGTAAAATGCCAGGTGGGCATGGCAGATGCCTGTAATTCCCACTGAGGAAGATGACAACAGGGCTTCCCCCAGAGCAAGTTGGCTAAGGAAGATAAGCCACATAGGCAAACTCTGGGAGGTGGGGGTGGGGTGGCACGCCCTACCTCATGCAATAAGGTGGCAGAAGAGCTGAGAATGATTCTTGAACTCAAACTCAGGCTTTCACTTTGCACATATCTGCACATTGGCCCACACACATTTAAAACTTGCTAATGCACATGCATGCACACACCACACACATAAAATATGAAAAATAGGAAACATGAAATATATTTATTGTATAATAAATAATACAATGATAAAAGAAAGAAAACAATGTTTTAGTTGATAAACAATACCAAAAAACCCCCACATTTTATGAAAAAATAGTAGTGAGTAACTTAATGACTTATTTTGATTCTGAATTGGAGACAATATATTCCAGGGCTTGTGACACATCCCTCAGAGCAATTATGCAATGAGGAATCAACTTAGAATAAATAAACATGAAGCATACAGAAATCCCATCAGAAATATTGGAAAATTAATGAATATAGAGAATATATTAGGTATTCTTAAATATGGAACGGAAACTAATAAGACACAGTAAACACTGAAGAAGAGTAAATTAAGCAACCTAAATTTTATTATATATATATATATATATATATGTGTGTGTGTGTGTGTGTGTGTGTGTGTGTGTGTATACTAAGTGCATACATTAAATTAAACTACCCTTTGTTGTTAACATAAGCAACTAAAAAAAAAGGCTAACCTAATTGTTGAAAAAAAAAGAAAATGTCATACATCTTTATGAGATCATGGATTCACAAATTATAATTTCAATATGAGGAATAAAAAATATTAAATACACAGCTAAAACAATAATATTTAGTTGTATGTTGATAGTAGTGGGAGTCTGTTAACAGTCAATGCATTTGTGGGTATAATTAAGCACAATTTTAGGGGGTAGCTTAGCAAGAATTTCCTGTGTACCAAGTGGGCTTGGAAAAGGGAGACTATTAATGGAGCAGACAGTTCAGAGAAAACACAATGAGATCATCTTTTTACATTACTTGTGTGAGTTTAATCTTTGACATAGGTGATTAGTACAGGTAATTTTATTATTATTATTTCAGGAAGGTCATAAAACCCAAAGAAACTGTCATTAAAGTAGCACTAACTAGAGAAATGAATCATGACTGTCCCTCCACACTTCCTGCAATGGTCCAGTTAGTTCCACAAGTATCCCATTTTTCTTGTGGCAAGCTTCACTGAGATATTTAACACACTTTCTTGTTTTTTTTTTCCTTT
Organism: Acomys percivali; assembly: GCA_907169655.1. NCBI lineage: Eukaryota > Metazoa > Chordata > Mammalia > Rodentia > Muridae > Acomys > Acomys percivali. Next base: position 119,273,000 of record OU015752.1, on the reverse strand, counting down.
TTCTCTTTATGTACAGTACCTGTGAATTGCTAGTTGTAAAATTCTGTTTTTGATTGCTTAGCATTTTATGCAAATTGGATCACACAGTATATGATTTGTATAGTAGAAAAAAAAATGGATTTCTCCAGGTTATTGTTTGTGGATTGCTTCTAATTTTCTTTCCTGAATAAAAGGCTATGAAAGCATACACCACAATTTGCTTACATATCCTATGTTGATGTGTTCTAAAAACAATAGGCTTAATGTGATAAATGCTTCTGTATTTGTCTTTATGCACTCAGGATGTTAATTGCTACATCTAAGAATTAAATTACCAATCTTTGACCACTAAAATTCTCCAACATGGCTGGACGTTTTAAGTATTCTTTTTATACACTTCTATCAGATAAAATCACCAGCAAGAAACAAGATACTTGTGTTTCTTGGTGTCTTTACTAATACTTGAAGGTGCAAATTGTAATTTTGTTCAGGTGATTTATAAATAGTAGGGGAATTCTGTTACCTTATTCATCATTTCCATGACATCAGAAATATTTGATTCTGTGTATATATTCTATTTGGCTAGAGATTTTTGTTTGTTTGGGGAATTTTTTGTTTGTTTGTTTGGAATTAAAGACTATTCTTTGTTTTTTGTTTTGTTTTGCTGTTGTTGTTGTTGTTTCGAGACAGGCTTTCTCTTGTAGTCTTGGATGTCCTGGGCTTGCTTTTTTAAGACCAGGCTGGCCTTGAACTCACAGAGATCTGCCTGCCTCTGCCTCTCAACAGGTGTGTGCCACCACCATCTGGCATAAAGATTGTTCCTTGGAGGGGGATCTGAGATGGCACAGCCTGATCATGTAGGGTATCAGATCACTGGAAGAGCAGTAATTGCAGAATGACCAACAGGCTGTGGCTGTGGACCACAAAACTCCCAGTCTGTGTTTCCCAGGTGAGAGGAAAGTCCACAGTGAGGGAAACAGTGGGTCCAACCTCAAGTAACATGGCTAAAGTAGGGAAAATCCCAAGGTTCCCCTGGAGCTTGGTCTCAACCTCTGGCCACCAGCATGGCCCACTGTCTCATGGGTGGATACCCAGGGGACAGGTCCAGAGGTGCACGGCTCCAAACTCAGGGCCCCTTGATGCCTGACCTCCACTAACACAGCCCTAGCTACTGCTCCAAAGTACAACTTGTCTTCCCAAGGAAACGATCCCAGACCTTTGAGCTCACAGGTTCTCCAAAATGGTTGTACCCAGCTAGCACATAGTCTGAGTGCAGTGTCTGGGCCACTGAAGGTCATTAACCTAGGAGCAAGAAAGCAAGTAGTGTGGCGGCTGACTCTGGGACTTCCTCTGGTGCGAGGAGAGGGTGTCCAGGCTCCTGAGAACACAGTCAGGGATGAGGATCACACATCACAGGAGAGTCATAGGCAATTCCCTGAAAACCACATATCAGTCAAGAGACCATATTCACCAATCTAGAAAGGTCTCCAGCAGGAACATCCAGCTTCCTGCCCAGGGCTCTTCTTGAACACCTGAGCACTCCAGTGGGCACCAGGACCTACTGGCCAGTACCAGAGACAACTCAATGGCTAAAGGCCAGAGTAAAAACACAATCAACAAAAGCCAGAGAAATATGGCATCTTAGAACCAAGTTTACTACCAGCAAGCAGCTCTGGACACCATAACACAACTAAAACTCAAGAAAATGACATTAAAGAAATGCTAATGAAGATGTTAACAGCCTTTAAAGAGGAAACCCTTAAAGCAATAAGGGAAGGTACAGTGAAACAGATTGAGGCATTAAAAGAGACAATAAATTAATCACTCAAAAATACAGGAAAATACAAACAGGTGAAGGAAATAAAAAAACCATTCAAGATCTGAAGATGAAAATGGAAACAATGAAGAAAACACAAATTACCAAAACCCTGGAGAAGGAAAACTTGGAGAGAAAACAGAAATGACAGAGGTAAGCATCACCAACAGAATAAAAGAGACACAGGAAAGAATCTTAGGTGTAGAAGATACAATTGAAGAAATTGATGCATCCATCAAAAGAAAATGTTAAATCTAAAAAGCCTCTGACAAAAAAAAAATCCACGAAATCAAGGACGCTATGAAAAGATGAAATCTAAGAATAATAGGAATAGAAGAAAGAGAAGATTCTTGGCTACAAGGCTCAGAAAATATTTTCAACAAAATCATAGAAGAAAATGTCCCCAATCTAAATAAAGAGGTGACTATAAGCACACTAGAGGCCTACAGAACACCAAATAGAATAGACCAGAAAAGAAAATCCTCCCACCACATAATAGGAAAACACTAAATGTACAGAACAAAGAAAAAATATTAAAAGCCACAAGGGGAAAAGGTCAAGTAACATACAATGGCAAACCTATCAGGCTCAGTGGGAACGGCAGAGGAAGGGGATGCAGCCTATTCCAGATGAGACCTGATAGGATGTGGTCAGAAGGTGGGGGAGGAGGGCCCACTGGTTAGAGATCTAGGGGAGGGGAATAGGGCAGAAGAGGGAGGGAGGGTGGGAACAGGAAGATAAAAGCAAGCGGATTACAATCGAGATGTAATGTAAACAAATTATAATAAAAAAGCAAAGAAAAAAAAAACTTTTGTGACAGTGGGAAAAAAAAACCCTAAAGAGACTGTCCATACTGACAAGGATATAAAACAAAGGGAACACTGCTCCACAGCTGGTGGGAGAGCAAACTTGTACAACTACTTTGGACATTGGTTTGGCAGTTTCTTAGAAAATCAGGAATAGATCTGACTCAAGACGCAGCTATATCACTACTGGGCATATACCCATAATAGGCTCTATGATACCACAAGGACACTTGTTCAGTTATTTTCATAAAAACTTTATTTGTAACATTCAGAAACTGGAAATATCCTAGATGTCCCTCCATCAAGGAATGGATAAAGAAAAGGTGGCACATTACACAGTGGAGTATTACTCTGCCATTAACATGTGTTTATTAATACATATCCCATGATTATTGATTTTTTTTCTCCACCCATTGAAAATTAGGGCAGGAAAGTGACCGTAGGTCTGTAGATCTTCTAGCTTTATGTAGGACTTGTAAAATGTAATACTTCACAGAGAGTTCCGGTTTCCAACAAATACACACTATACCTTCCTGAATGACAGCTGGTAATCCTTGGCCCAGTATAATCAGTGACTGTCAAATCATTGCCTATCTCAGGCTGATTCTTTCATAGTAAGCATAGGACCAGTGGTTAATGAGAAGAAGTTAATTACCATTGACAAGGAATCAGTTTATATCTTACAGCCAGACATGAGTCATCTTTTGATGGAATTACCTTGTGAGATACTCTCTCTGATCCAGATGGAATAACACAATTTCTTTGGGACAATCCTAGGCTTGGAGCACCCTTTAGAGATAAAGCAGCTGCCTATCAATAGTAGACTCACTGAAAAAGATGAATTAGAATGTGTGTCTAGGCTGGGGGCCAACTAACAAACTGTTTCACTGTTTCAAATCGTTAGAAAGTTGCAGCACTAAGAAAATCAAATTACAAAAATTATGAGAAACTTCTTGACTATCAATAAATCTACAATACATGCCATCAAGTCCTGAGAACTTTTCTATAACTAAGATCTTGTTTAAAGAACATGTAAGGTACCATCGTTTTCTTCTTCCCATTCACGTTGGCGTACCTATCACCGTTTTCTTTGTTCAGCTCATGTTTATGCAGTCTTGTTATCCAATATCCAGTGGTCAGCCCTGAAAACATTCATACAAATAGTACTGCACAGGCTGAAAAGGCTACATTGAGAACTATATGTGTGTACACACATATACATGAACAACAGCTAATAACAAAGAGGCAGCGAATTTGAAAGTGAGCAAGGATGGGTATATGAGAGTGTTTGTTTCTTTGTTTGTTTTTCTTCTTGCTAGATTTTTTTATTAATTTATTCTTGTTACATCTCAATGGTTATCCCATCCCTTGTATCCTCCCATTCTCCCCTCCCTCCCATTTTCCCCTTATTCCCCTCCCCTATGACTGTTCCTGAGAGGGATTACCTCCCTCTGTATATGCTCATAGGGTATCAAGTCTCTTCTTGGTGACCTGCTGTCCTTCCTCTGAGTGCCACAAGGCCTCCCCCTCCAGGGGACATGGTCAAATGTGAGGTGTCTGGAAGGAGGAAATGGAAGGAAGAAACAACCCAATTATATTATAATCTCAAAAATAAAAGAAAAAATAGAAGATAAAAACAAACGGAACTACAGACTGTTACCAGTAGAAACTCAATTCAAATAGAAATTTAAACTATTTAAAGAAGCTTAACACATTTCAAGAAAACACAGTACAACAATTTAATGTTTTCTCAGGAAAAAAAATAGAGCTAATTTACAAAACTGAACAGACATTCTCTAGCTGAAAACCATACTAAATGAAATAAAAGTGATGAAAAGAAGTATTAAATGTTCTAAATGTGCTAGATAGAAAATTACTAAGATTAGATATGGTAAATTTGAAATTTTAAAGCAGACAAATACAAATTAAGAAAGTTTCTGGACAGTATTAATAGTGTAAGTTTTCACTTGTCAATTTATGAAGGGCTTGAGAATACCAAAAAGGCACAAAAAAAGTATTCAAAGGGGTAACAACAATCAGGAGACCTAAGTCTCCTGATGGGACTGGCTTGCTAGGCCACAGGGGAAGGTGATAAACTCAGTCCTGATGTGACTTGATGAGCTGGGTGGTAGGTAGCAGGGCTTCCCTTTTGCAATGAATAGTGAAGGGAGTGAGGAAGAGAATGTGGGACTGGAAGGAGAGGAGGGAGGGGGCTACAACCAGGTCATAAAGTGAATAAATAAATTAATAAAAAGTAAAGTCTGTAATCCTAGAGTACACACAGATATCTATGTCAGTCAGTCAAATCTAAGTACATCAAGTCTATCTCAGGCTATAACCTTGCCAAGTTCTTCAAGGTTAGAGATGAGCAAATTAATCTCAAGGCAGCAAGAGAAAATGAATGACTAATACAGAAGGATATTTCAATTTGTCTGTGTTTTATCAGAAGAAACTTCACCATTCAATTAAACATGCTATTAAGAAGCTAACAAAACCAAAAGCATCCAGAAAAACTGCCAATCAGTAATGCAATGTGAGCTTAGCTGACAAAGTTCAGTGGCATTAAAACCGTTAGATCGTTGGAACAATATAGCCAGAGGAGTTCTTCAGAACCTGTTTGATGAGATACAAGGGATGGGATAACAATTGAGATGTAATATGAATACATTAATAAAATATATTTAAAAATAAATAATAAAGAAGAACATGATCACACTAAAAATTTCACCCCAAAAAGTAACTGTGAAGGAAAATTTAGAATGTTCTAAAGTAAACATAGCAAACAAATCATTCACGTATGGAGTATGAAAAGCAAAAAAGGCAAAATAATTTCAAATGGCAACCATTAATGTAAGATGAAAAATACAGAGAGTTGTAACATTGGAGATAAGAACTAGTCAAAATGTACGGGGAAAACAATTCAATGTTTACTGGTATTTTTGTTTCTTTTGAGTTTTAAAAAAATGTTCAAGTCAATATTAAATTGCTTTTATTTCAAAATACTTATTATTATGCAAAGATGATTTAATGATTAGCCTTAATCGATAATACAATGTATAAATCTGTAAAAGATGTAACAAAAATAATAGATAATGAGGCAAGTGACACTACTAGATTTAAACTCTAAACCAGAAATAAAGATTTTGTGAGACAATGGACGAGAACGCAGTTGTGATAAAACTAGAAGTTAAGTATGATCATTGTGTTTAGTAAATCTCATATGTAAATGAATTAAAATGTCTAAATTAAAGACAGAGTGATGAAATAGACTTAAAAGAAGAAAACTACATTTTGATTATGAGAAAAACAATGTAGCTAAAGGCATGTATAGATTGAACATGAATAGGGATGAAATAAGATATCCTAGAAAAAACAAGATACATCTTAAAGCATCAATAGCCATACGTTTATAATATAAAATAAAGTATTAATAAAAATCTGTAAAAGGAGGCAAGATTTCAACTATTTAATGATAAAGGGATTAATAGAGCAAGAACAATATAAATGATATATGCTCAATATCATAGCATCAAATATATAAAATAAACATTAAGAGACCTAAAGAGACTGACAGAATACAGTGTAATAATTAATAGAAGACATCAACACCTCCTTTTCCACTTGAAGATATTATAATATCAGTTTGACTATCGTCTGTGAAACACTCAACAGAAAAATGGAGTTACACTTAACTTGGGACCAATTATACCCAATAGACATCTGAAAGATTAAATCCAGGAACTGCAGAACGTACATTCTTCTCAACAAGATAATAAAAATTCTGCAGGAAGGATCAGTTGGTATTTCAAAACAAGTCACAGCAAATTTAAAAAAAAATTAAATCGTGTCACACAGCTTTCCAGGTTTGAGCTCTGTAAAGTCCCAAATTAAGAGCAAGGACAAAAAACAAAAACAAAATCAAACAAACATAAGCCACTAGGAACTGTGCAGATATGTATGAACAATGAGCAACCACTAGGTTAAGGGATAAAGTAAAAGACTGTATTTGTTTCTTAAATGGTAATGAAAGCACAGTATACCAAGACTTATGGAGGTATATCACAAACAATTCTAAGAAGCTAAGAGGGGAAATTGTAAAATCAATGGTTAAATGAAAATAAACAAAAATTCTATAAAAAAAAAAAACCCACAACCTATCAATGTATCTTAATAAACTAGATGAAAACCAAACTCCATATAATAGAAGATGAGGAAATAGTGCATATCATGGTTTTTTTAAAAATAAAACAGGTAATAGAAAGTTAAAGTATCACATATGCTCACATTGGTGTGGTATGAATAATTTGATGTAAGGATCACTGCAAGTTGCCGAGTAACAGATAGGAGAACCAAGACAGACAGACAGACAGAAACACAGACAGACAGACACACAGACAGACA
>OU015752.1:119232079-119258159 GCA_907169655.1 Acomys percivali | reverse complement strand
ACACACACACACACACACACACACACACACACACACACACACACACACACACACCACAAAATTAAAATAAAAATCTCCAAAAAACAATTCCTGAAAGAACCATAATTCACAGGCAGCCAATCAGCTTACAGGTCAGGTTGACCAGAAACTATGCCTATATTACTTTATGGACCTGCTGTTCCCAAGAAAGAACACAGCTGGCCGTAACCAATCCAATTAAAGGCCAACTAAGGAGAATCCAAACCTCAACGACTCAACAAAATCCCCAGTAACTAGGAAGAGTGTCAATCTTGCACGCCCTCCTATACTCTGACTCACTTCTAACCAATCAGTCTGACAGTCATAACAAGACCCTCTGACTGTCTATAAATTGAGCCTGTGTGCTCACTTCAAGGTCACCGTTTTGAAAAAGGTGGTGATCCTTGCATGCTGGAATCTCTGCAGAATAAAGGCTCTTTGCTTCTGCCTACTGCCTGAGTCTGGGGTCTTTCTTCAGCAGCTCACCTGGACCCTAACAATATGAAACAACGACCACAACTCAAACCTCAAAGTCTAGTGACCCACACCAACCAGTAAGGCTCTACTTTCTTACAGTTCCATAGACTCTAAGAATAGTGACACCTTATGACTAAGCTGTCAAACACATAAACTGGTGGGTAACATGTTGCATTCAAACCTTAAACCAATAATCTCTAAAGAAAAGGGACATAAACACATTCCACTTAGGAGCTCTGTGGAGATCACAAGGCTAGTATTGCTATGTCTAAGGACACTGCCATTACCAGTGGGCGGCTCTGCCCCAGGCCTTTCTTTGCTCACAGGCCATGTCACAGAATGTACTAAGACATTAAACATTCAGTTTAAAATTTGAAATGACACCTATGTCTTCATATAGTATAATTTTAAGTATATTAAAATCATATATTAATAAAAGTTATCTTTTAGTATTGGTATGAAGCTTTTACCTGTATATAGGGCAAGCATGCATGCATGAATTCCTGGGGCCCAGAGAAGCCTAAAATGGTAGCATTGTCTCTGTAACTGGAGTTACGGTTTATTGTGAGTCTACATATGGTTGCTGAGGATTGAACCTAGTTCCATTACAAGAGCAACCAGTGTTCATAGGTGTTGAACATCTCTCCAGACCTTGAATTTATAGAGCTGAAAGACGCAGGCAAAGCCCGAGAAAAATCTCAGCCCTTTTCCTGGGAGAAGTGGCACGAAAGTGTGACTCCAGTCTTGGGGAATGTTGTTCACTAACAACCTATGAGCTTTGCGGGATTCACGGGGTTAACATGGTGGTGCATAGAGGGACATTGTGCTGTTCTGTGTTTTCCCCAGTCTTCATTCTGGTTTCCTTTGATCTTCTGTCCCTGAGGGACCATCAGCTTTCCAAATGTGAGGAGCCTCTTGGGAAGTGGACTACTATATTACAAGCAACCATAGCCATCAACCTGGCTCAGAGTCCACGCTGTATAATGAAACAGTTCTTTCTTAATATCTTCTGCATCATAGAGGTTAAAGCAGTATTCGAGATGAAGATAAGTCAAATGGGAAAGGAAGAAGCAGATACACATAAATGGTAGTGCATAGTTTAATAATTTTATTTGGCAGGCAAGTAGAGTACACTTAATAATATATTGTTCACAGAAGGACCTCGTTAATTTGTCACAAGACTATTTCAGTTCACTAAATTATAATATAAATGATTTGAAAGGAACACATCCCCCAAAGACTATTGAAATAAATGGTGTTTGGACCATAACTGTGAATGAATAGATCATTTACAGATATATGGAAACTTTAAATACAAGATAAACCAACCATGCAGTTATTATACTACAGAGAATGCAGAGATTTTCCCTGAGAATTTATTGTGACTTTGTTGGATTTCAATAAATCCTTTTGGTGCACAAATCTGAGGAATGAGCCTGAAAACCGACAGAAATCAAAAGGTAAGAACTTTAGCAGAAATCCAGTTAGCAACTGCTGAGGGGATACTTGCATCAAGCAAACCCAGCAATCAGCATCTCAGTAGTGGCTCTGCCATGGAAGAAAATGTAGTGTAATGATAGGGATGTGAATTCAGTTAGGGTTCTGTGTATTATTAAAATATATTAAGATAAAATTAGGCTAAAAATGAATATTGCCTTTTATGCTTATAATTATTTTGTATCTAATATATATTAGATTAAAAACATGCTTTTGTCTTTTAATTGAGTCTCCTTCCCTTAAAGAGCGAGTTTCAGGTAAGGAATTTTATTCAGTGACTGAGAAACAAAGTTCAGGTGCTTTGTTTGAAAGTAGCTCTTGTGTTTGCGTCCTAATGAGAGAGAGAAGCAAAGGATGTGAATTTAGGTAGATGGGCTAGGTGGAGAGGATTTGGGAGGACTTGGGTGAGGGGAGACCAACCAAAATATGTTATAAGCGAAATTTATCTTCAATAAAACAAAGATTATATGGACAAAAAGGAAATAGAAGTGTATGAGCAGAAATTTAAAGGTGAGGGCATTTCCTGCAACTCCCTATCTGCTGCTGCTGCTACTGCTGCTGCTAATAAGAATGAGACTCCCACAGTAAATTACTTGTCTCCAGACTCCATTAGAAGGAAGCCTGGGTGACAGAGATGATTTACTTAGGAGGAGAAGGGATCATCAAAGCAGAGCACATGTAAAAAAATCTTGTCCAAGTGGAACCACATTCATTTTTTAATAGATTACACATCTTGTCCTCATGGAGGTAATATTAGAAAGAAATACTTTATTGCAATGACGTGTTTGCCAAGGGTAAGTATGCTTATTTATACTTTAGCAAAGTTTCCGTCCTAAATTTCTTGGCTATATTTCTAGGCCAGCTGATTTTCTTAGTACCATCACAAAGCACGTGTATTTGATTATTATTATTATGGTCTTAAAGCTACCATTAGCCTCGGCAGTGTTTGACTCCTCGGAGGCAAGGAGGGGAGATGGCCATGGCTTAACAACTCTCAGAGAAGATTATGTCGTATGACAGCTTACACAGAGAAATTGTTTAGTGAAAACATAGTAAAACATATTCTAACTTGAGAGATCAAGATGTATATTTTAGCTTTCATTTCTTAACTTTATGTAGTGCCATAAGCTTCATCTTTCATGAGGTAATTTAAAAACCTTTAAGTTTTTCCTATTATGAGGAAAAATATTTTCTAAGTTTTTTCATGTTTTTGATAATTTCCTGATAATTTTTCAGTTCCTCACAAAAATATGCCAGGAAATGATTTACATTGGTCCTGTGCAGCAAATGAGTAAGCACTGAATGTGGATACCATGTTAGTTTTCCCTCTTGAATCTACTATTTGGACATTCAGACATTAATAAGTCCCACTGAGAGTGTTTGAAATGATGTGTTATGAAGACTTTTAGTTAATATTCCACAATGTGAGCGATAGGTGGAAACCAGACTCCAAGAAGGAGAGAAGACTCTGTTAGAAACTGCAGAATACAGTCGGGAGAAGAGGCTTAAACAGTCTTAGTACTGAAAGCAACACTGAATTTCTAAGACTTTGATCTACACTGTCATTACAAAGGATGGAGACCGCAGCTGAAGGGCCTGTGGCTCAGCAAGGGAACTGAATTATTTTTTGCCAAGAATTTGAGGCCCATCTCACTGCCCAGAAATAAATAATTGCTTCATTTATATTTTTATGGTAACTTCTCCACCTGGAGATGTTCATATGGAGTTAATATTGTTAAGTAAAAATTAAGTAGGTCACTGTTTGAAATCACCATCTTCCTGTTCTGAGAGCCCAGATTGAAAATCACCACGGTCTCACTCATAATAAACTTCCAATCCACCCAAATGGATAGTACTGCCTCCTAAGCCGGGAGACCTGTGTTCAATTCCCTGGCAACACATGGAGAGAAATGACTTCTAAAAGTTGTCTTCTGGCCTACACACGTGTGCACACTGCACAGGATAAAATACAAAGGATAAAACAGCAAAATAACAGTCAAAACTCCCTAATAAGAATCGAGATGACCATTACTCCTTATTTAAAAAGTGTGCCTGTGGTGATTTAGTGCCAACTAATGAGTAATTGCTTATTAATTTGTTTTTCCATCTCCACCTTCTAAGGGAGACAAGACTGAAATAATCAATCCACCTTTTTCAGTTTCTTTATTCACCCTTTTCACAGCATAAAATCAGCCCCCTGTGCTGATGGAATATTCATTCTATTTATCCAAAAAAGCATCACCAAGCTCTAAAGTGGAAAATGAATTAAAAGAAGATCATTAACTCTGTATAATGTTCATGTTTGACAACCTAAAATACACCTAGATTTACCTTTGATAGATTATGAAGCAATTAATTTCTATAATTGGATTTTTCAGTTTCAGCAATTTAGCTGGGACTGCAGTATCCTGTGATAAGTGGTTTCTTGAAATGTCCGCTTATTGTAGGTGCTCCTGTGTGTCTGTTTATGCTTATGAATATTCTATTAACTGCCTGAGTAATAGAAAATGAAATACTTGTAGTAAGATTTAAAAATCCCTAAATAAATATAAGATTCTTCTTTGCAAATACAGATCCTGTGCCTCCAAACGCAGTTCATGTGCTTCTAAAGGTTGAAACAAATTTCCTGAGGCTTTACAAAGGTATGGAGAACAGTCAGAGCTTCGAGGTGGGTTTTATACAGTGACTCTAGATTACCCAAGACCGACACTTAAAATTAACCTGGCAATCATATTTTCTACGCTTTGGAAAATTTCCTGGTTACTGAATTATTAAGCTTGCAGTATCTCTAGTTTTAATATGGCAGGCAATGTTACACAACATATTTCATCTTTTTTCCTGGTTGGTATTCCTGGGTTGGAAAAGTTTCACTGCTGGATTGGCATCCCTGTCTGTCTCCTGTTTCTCCTGACCTTGCTTGGGAACGGCATAATCATTGCTACTGTCAAGCAAGAGCCAAGCCTCCACCAGCCTATGTATTTCTTCCTCTGCATCCTGGCAACGAATGACATGTGTCTTACTTGCTCTGCAGCTCTGAAGATGCTTGACATCTTCTGGCTTGATGAACACTGGATCGACTTTAATGCCTGTCTAACACAAATGTTTTTTATACACACACTTTGCATCATGGAGTCAGCCATTCTAGTGGCCATGGCTTTTGATCGCTTTGTGGCCATTTGCATCCCATTACGTTATGCGTCAATCCTGACAACATCAATGGTGATTAAAATAGGTCTAGTTGGCCTAAGCCGAGCTATACTTATGATTATGCCATGTCCCCTTCTCATTAAAAGGCTGTTGTACTATACCAAATATGTCATCCATCATGCCTATTGTGAACACATGGCTGTAGTGAAGGTGGCTAATGCTAATACCCATGTGAACAGAATATACGGAATCACAGTGGCCCTTTCAGTGACAATATTCGACCTTGGGCTTATAGCTACATCCTATATAAAAATTCTCCAGGCAGTATTCCGGCTCTCTTCCCAGAATGCACGCTCTAAAGCACTGGGCACCTGTGCTGCACATGTCTGCACCATCCTAGCCTTCTATGCACCTGCGCTGTTCAGCTTCCTAACTCATCGTTTTGGCAAGAATGTGCCTGCAAGCATCCATATAATCTTTGCAATCCTTTACCTGCTAGTGTCCCCCACCGTCAATCCTTTGGTGTATGGTGTTAAGACTAAACAAATTCGTGACAGAGTTGTGGGTCTTTTTTTTTTTTTCTCAAAAAGAAACATTTTGAATGCTAAAATGTTTTGATACAACTTTTGTTGGAAGAATGTAGTTTTCACAGTAAGTGCTTTAGGCTTAGTTGCCGCTCTGTCCTCAAAATGCTTTTTAAAAGAAGATATTATATTACATATATAATATTTTTCTGTATATTCAGTACTTAATTTTATTAAAACTGCTGAGAAAATTATTTAACATTTTGTTGGGAATCTTCAAATTTAACAGATCTGCTTTCTTTTTGAGACAGGATCTTTTTTTTTTTTTTGACAATTCTTCAAATTTTATTTTATTATTTTATTTTTTATATATTTTATTAATTTATTCATATTGCATCTCAATTGTTATCCCATCCCTTGTATCCTCCCATTACTCCCTCCCTCCCATTTTCTCCTTATTCCCCTCCCCTATGACTGTGCCTCAGGGGGACCTCCTCCCCCTGTATATGCTCATAGGGTATCAAGTCTCTTCTTGGTAGCCTGCTATCCTTCCTCTGAGTGCCACCAGGCCTCCCCATCCAGGGGATGTGGTCAAATAGGGGGCACCAGAGTTCGTGTGAAAATGAGACCCCACTCTCCACTCAACTGTGGAGCATGTCCTGTCCATTGGCTAGATCTGAGTAGAGGTTCGAAGTTTACTGCATGTATCGTCCTTGGCTGGTGCCATAGTTTGAGACAGGATCCTGACAGGTATATTTGATGGGCCTTCAACTTGCAGAGATCCATTTGCGTCCGCTTTCAAAATGCTGGTGTGTGACACCATGTCCATTTATTCATTGTGACCTATCTTCTTATCCACCTCCCCATGTCTATAAATATAGATGAATGTATGTATATTTAGCAGCATACTTCCTAGTGAAATAAACGTAGTTTTGATTCTAGTATATTAAACATTGTAAAATCTCAATGACTTTATGAAAATGTAAAACAACAACAACAACAACAACAACAACAAAAAAGAGTTAAAAGCTTTTCTCCATTCATCAGGGAAATGAGGTTACATGGCAAATTGTCACTCCAAAATGTGGGAAGAGAAAACAGAGAATTATACTCAGTATGAATTGAGCTGGAATAGAATGCTGAGCTTTAAGAAGAATCAGAACAATGTTTCAGAGATGTAGAAATTAACAAGTCAATGATACATATTTCTGTGAAATGATTCAATCGAAATAACACAGCTACAATAATGACTTTTTATTTTTTATTTGGTGTGTATTGCCTATTCAGAGAACTAGTGATAGTAAGGTAATATGTAGCTAACAATGTGAAGAGATAGCAGTTGTGTGTAGGTTGTGATGTGTTGATTTTAAAGAGAGACACAAATGAAGGCACAGGGCTTTTTAAATTTGAATTTTATTTATTAATGAAAATTGGATGAGCAAATTGTTAATGAACTTCAATTAAAATATAGGAATTTTTCTTATAAAAATAGACACTAAGCATTATGCTTTACTTTTGAATATACTTTTACTATGTATATCTTTTTCTATGTTAGTATAATATCTTCCAACTCATAGTTTCATCAAGGATTTTGTCATAATATCATTTGAATTGTGTTAAAATATTTTCTTCATTTTCAAGATGAAATTATTTTTTTAGTTTATTTTCATTTTCTTTTTTAGACTTTTGCACTGATGTGATTATCTCTTTTAGGGAATAGTTTGAAAAAAATTGGTGTAGGATCTTCTTTAAGGGTTAGTAGATCTGAGCTATGGATTCAGCCTGCATTTGGCTTTTCTTTATTTTAAAGCTCTTTGTTACCACTTCAGCATCATGGTTTATTATTGTACTTTTATTTAAATAGGTTATATCAGTTTAGTTTGCTTTTGGTAGATTATATATATTTGAAAATGTATGAATCTCTCATATTTTCTAATATAATTGAATATAACTTTTTCATATATTTGCTAATGATGGTATGGACTTCATTGTTGTATCTTGTAATACTTCCCAATTGAATTCTATTGTTTCTAGTTGTAGTTTATCTATTTTGGGTTAATTTTGCTAAGTGATTTTTAATTTTTTTTATAAACAACCAACTATTTGTTTTATTAATTCTTTCCATCATTCTTGTAATATATAATTCATTAATTTCTATCATATTATTATTTATCTTTATCTTTTTCTCTTGAAGTTTGGTTGCTCTTACTTATCTAAGAATCTAGAGTGAGTTATTCATTGAAATAAATTATTCCTGTTTGCAGCTGATTTAATCCTGTACTTAAGAGACATTAAAATCCCCACAAATAGTGAAGAATCTGATTTTTAAAGAAAGTTCAGTAAAGTAGCAGGATGAAAAAAATCCACATTCAAAAAACAAGCAGACTACTTTCAATATATCAATATATTCATGCTAGGAAGAAAACTGGAAAATAAATTCATTCACAATAGATTAAAACAACAACCCAAAAATATAACAAAAGCCAATCCTAAATAAACCAAAATAACCAAACCAAAGAGGTGAAAGGCCTTTAACTTCAAAGGGGTAAAATACAGTACAGAATGGAAGGAGATCCTGAGCAACAAGAAGCATTACCCTCTCAGATTGATGGAACTGGTATGTACGTTAAGATGATAAGAAGGGTTAAATACCCTTAGAAGAAATCAAAACTGACAAAGTGGTCAATTAATTTGATAAATATAGGAAACAATGCCACTTAAGTGCATAAGGAGGAACAAATCATTGACTTAATTTTAGAAAGGATCACAGTGTAAAACTAAAGAAAAAAAAACATTAAAAAAAAAATCTTTGTATGCCAGGAGTGGTGGTGCAGGCCTTTAATACCACCGCTTGGGAGGCAGATGGATGTGAGTTCAAGGCCAGCCTGGTCTACAAAGTGAGTCCAGGACAACCAAAGCTACACAGAGAAACCCTGTCTTGGAAAAAAAATTCTTTGTAGTTCATAGATTCTTAAATTGAGTGTCATGCTGTCAGTTAGGATGGCATATTTGCATAGAGTCTGCAAAAAGTTTGACAGTAGTAAAATGCTTTTGAATTTGCAATGACCGAATAAGAAAACCAAATTAAATGAGTGATGTATCTGAGGAGTTTTGGTAGTTTCTGCCTATGTTGCACTAAGTCATCTGTGCAGTAGGTTTGGCTCTGAAACCAAGCATGTGTAATTTGTAATATGTATGCAGTCATATCATGAGATGCCAGTGAGTGTTATCTGAAGCACCTTGGTTATGAATTGAGACTTCTACATGGATTGAATTAAATGAAAAGTTTAATTTTAGAAAATAGGGACTTTAATAGTTTTTTAATAGTTGCCATTTTCTTTTTTTATTTAATTTTTTAAATAATTTATTCTTGTTACATCTCAATGGTTATTCCATCCCTTGTATCCTCCCATTCTCCCCTCCCTCCCATTTCCCCTTACTCGTCTCCCCTATGACTGTGACTGAGGGGGACTTCCTCTACCCAGATCTAGCCAATGGACAGGACATTCTCCACAGTTGAGTGGAGAGTGGGGTATGACTTTCACATGTACTCTGGTGCCTCACATTTGACCATGTGCCCTGGAGGGGGAGACCTGGTGGCACTCAGAGGAAGGATAGCAGGCTACCAAGAAGAGACTTGACTTTAATAGTTTTTTAACCTCATCCTTCAGAACATAACTGGTTAGTGCTTATTTAAATGTATTGTGCTAAGTTTTAAAAAAGATTATAAAAGAACATTTATCATTTATTTATCTCTCTCTTTCTCTCTCTTTTAGTGTGTGTGTGTGTGTGTGTGTATGCATACCCGCATGTTTGTGTGTGTTTCTGCACACGTGTGGGGGCCTGTGGAGGCCAAGAGAGGGAATCATATATCCTGGAACTTTACATCTGGCAGTATCTGATGTTCAGCTAAGTTTTAATGCTTTATGTCAGTCTAAGGAATTGCGTTTTTCTTAATAGTACATAATTTTGCTTAGATTTTTATATCTAGTAAATTCATAAATTCATATGAATCTAGAAATTGTGTTAAAATAAATTTCTCTATGATTTATTAATTAATTTTTGATTAGTAAACTTACTATGCATGTTTATGTGAAGTCAGATTAAAAAGTACTGAAGAGAAAAAGGTTAACAAATAGAAAACCATAAGAACTGCTGTTCTAGGAGATAAATATAGGCGTCCTTGGGGATATGCTCAGATCCCAAGTTAAGAACTTGGTGTACTTTTTGTGTTAGTCTATGATCCCTGACCACAGCCCTGCGACACAGCATGAGTTGAAGGCAATAGAGTTGCTAAAAACCATGTATTGTAATGTTAAAAAGGTAATTCATGAAAGCACCATGTGTGGGACAGGAAGGACAGGAATTAAACAGATTAAGCAGATCTTACCTCCCCCTAAAGACAGTTCCTAATTAGGCAAATAATAATGTAGGCATTGAAATGTGTATAATATGAAGGTCTTATATGTAAAATTAAAAGTAGCCTGTAGAGTAAATTCAAGGTGACTTAAGTGGATTTTGAGAAGAGGATTCAGAGTTCAGGCTTCTTTTTTTACAATGATGTTGACTTCATGTCAGAGGAGCCCGAGTCATGTTATTTGTGAAGCTGTGAAAGAATCCATGCTTTAAAAAGAACGATAACTGGGGAGTCTGCAATTTCACAGTCACTCATACACACTGAAATGCCCACCACCTGTACAACATGTTTAGATTTATCTTCCTAGAGGTTAAAACAGTCTCAAAACCTTGAATAGTCATTGGCATCTTAGATCCTATTCCCTAGTTACAGATTTTGTTCTATTTGATGTCTGTAACTTTTATCCTCAAGGTGAAGTCCAGGTTTTCAAAACAAGATTTTGTATCTAATATTAAAAGTCACATTTACTATTCATTGGGAACATTACAAGGCTAGTATAATACTAAATTAAAATTTTAATTATTTTATTAAAATATTATTTTTATACACGAGATGAATCAAAATGAGGACATGACCACTCCTAGGTGTGGTTGAGGAAATGGTGTTTATTGTAGATATTAGGGAGAGAGAAAAAACAAAGGCATCTGGAAGAGTAAAGGCTGAACATCTGAATATGGCCAGCAGAATAGACTAGGCTATAAGGAGAGAGAGAGAGAGAGAGAGAGAGAGAGAGAGAGAGAGAGAGAGAGACAGACAGACAGACAGACAGACAGACAGACAGACAGAGACAGACAGACAGACAGAGACAGACAAAGACAGAGACAGAGACAGAGACACACAGGCAGACAGACAAAGACAGAGACAGAGAGACAGATAGACAGACAGACAAAAAGACAGACAGACAGACAGACAGACAGACAAAGACAGAGACAGAGGCAGAGAGAGAGAGACAGACAGACAGACAAAGACAGAGACAGAGACAGAGGCAGAGGCAGAGAGAGGCAGAGAGACAGAGAAGGGGGAGACAAATGAAGACTGCAGAGAACCAAGCATGGAGCCAAGAGTGCAAATGGCTAGAATGGCCTAACAGCATGAGATACAGAGAAGAATTGCTGCCTGATTTCCTTTTACAACTGTCAAATTGATATGTAATGAATTCTATTACCTTAATTACTCATTTCATCAGCAACACCGGTAGATTTTATCCATGTAGTTCCCCAAAAGATGCCATCCTTTAAGATTCTTATCTCAGTGCTTATCAAGGTAAGAACACTGAAAACAAGTGTGACAAGTTAATCCAATGCATTATTTATTGACATTCATATTTTTAAAAAGTGTATGGCACTAAGTTAAAATACTTCATGCACTTGGAAATTTGTTAAAATTACAAAACTGCACATATCTTGATATAACATAGCTTGACAACAGTACGGAAGACCAAAGTACAAAAGGAAACATCCTGGGAGAAATGACAACAAAGATAAACATATTGGAGACTAGAGAGACTAAGGGTGGTTAAGAGCACTGGCAGCTCTTACAGAAGACTTGTGATCAAGTCCCACCATACGTTTTGTGGCTATCAACTGTCTGTAATTCTGGTTCTAGGGACTGCTTTCTGGCTTTTATGGGCACCAGGCATGCATGTGGTACACAGACGTGCACACAAGCAAAATACACACACATATAAAGGGAAAACAATTTAAAAAGTAAACATCTCGTTTTAGGGAATAAGATTATTTCACCAATAATATACCAGGGTAAGGAATCCTGGTAGAGGACACACCACAAGACACACTGAGTGGAATACAAGTATCTGAAACATTTCAATAGGGGAACAATGCTTTCAAATGATGCCCAAGTAGGAAACAACTTTTTTGCATTGTTGAGGCCTCTGGATTTTATTGAATTTAAAGGGAGTTTGAGTCATGGTATTTCTGAAATGAAAAATAAATTGTGTAGCACAGATGGTCATGGCTTCACATAAAAAGAATAGTCCTTAGGGATGTAAAGTTGGTCCAGTGGTTAGAATACTTTCTACTTTTCCAGACGACCTGGATTGAAAGCCCACAATCCACATGGTGCCTCAAAACTGTCTGTAACTCAAGTTCTAAGGAGTATGATGCTTTATCTTAATCTCTGTGGGGCAAAAAATGCTAATATACAGCCAGAGAAAACACTCCCATAAAATAAATAAGTAGAACTTAAAAAGACAAAATGAAATAATAAATTAAAAATACAGTCAAATCTCATCATCTCCTACATCATGAAACTCTTACATTGTGTATGGAGTTGTCTGGAACCATATAATTTTTATCAATCACTTTGAATGTAAACATGGCAAGGTAATATCAACACTACAATATGAGCATGTCATAACAAGGAAGTGTAATAGAAAATGAGAGTAGCTATAGTCCACATGATAGATCCTCCATATACCCTAATTTGTTGTTAGTTGGCTATGTTACTAACTCCTTGTCTTTAATCTATGTTCTCTTGATTTCAACACTTAAACCAGGTATTTATAGTGTTTCCAAAACCCATTATTCTATCATGTGCAAAAATATTCACAGCAAACCACATTTTAAGAAAAAAACATCTAACAAACACATATGCATACCCACTATTCATTTATGCAAGTGTGGTAATTATTCCAGATACTAGATCTAAAGAACTGAAAAACAATGAAGAAACCGTGAACATATAATAAACATTGAAATATCTGAATTTGAAGACCTCCTATTTTATCTGTGAACCATTAGTATACTGTTTTCTATCATTCTTAGTTATTTTATCTCTATATGAAATCTTTGCACAAAACTAGCATACTAACTGCTAATCAGACTCACTCATTTTGTGCTTGATCCTAATTTTTCTACTAGGTTTGATATTATATTAATATTTTTGCTATATGTATGCCTGCCATAAGCTATATCAATATGTTCTTGAAAAGAAGAAAGTGCATCTAAATATTAATGTATATATTCAAATTTTCATTGTCAAATAAGTACTCATTTAACAAGGATACAAAAAAAATCTTTATTTAATCATCCTAATAGTGATGCTGAGTATAATCTAAAATTATAAAAAAGTGATTGCCTTCAGATTTAATATAATTTACATATATTCAAATAAAATACATACATAGTACTATCAATGTCTCTTGATATAGGATTTAAAAATATTTAGCATGTACAGTTACTTTCTGAAAAGCGTTCACTATTAAAAGCTTAATTAATACAGAAATATATCTTTCTTTTATATTGAATTAAAATTAAACCTTTGGGCCACAAGCAAAGGTTAGTTGAATGAAGGCCATAATCCACATTAGCTGCTATCCCAGGAAAGACTGCAGGACACTGGAGAAGCTTTGGTCTTGGATCTCTCTCTCTGCCTGCACTTTTCTGTCCTGGCCCATTTGGGCCACACAGAGCAAAACATCAGAAGTGAGTCTGGCATAGGCCACAAACCACATTCTCCACCATGCCAAGGAGTCTTGAGGTTCACGCAAGAAGCTTTTGCCTTAGAGATCTCTCAGCCTGCTCCTCTCCTACCTGACCCAACTAGGCACAGTCAGGAAACCCAGCAGAGCTGAGCTGGGTGCAGGCTCCAACACCCATTGTCCACCATTCTGAGGAGGCCTCTGGGGAGCCCTAGCAAACAGCCTTCGACTTGGAGCTCTCTTCACCTGCCTGCCTATGTGAGACACAGATAGGGACCTTATAGGAGAAACCACCTAACTACCACCTGCTAACACCAGAGAACCAGATGGCTAGATGCCAGCACAAGAAAAGAAGCAACAAAACACAGAGCCGTATGACAGCACAGGAATGAGTGGTCCTACTACAGCAAGCCCTGGAGATGCTAACACACAAAAAGCACAAAAAGATTTTAAATCTGAGGTAACAAAAATGATAGAAGCTTTGAAGGATGAAATGAAATCTCTCAAAAAATACAGGAAAGATACATTCAAACCGATGAAGGAACTGAATGAATCCTATGAAGAATTACAGGAAAACATAATCAAATGGGAGAAGAAATGTGTAAAACTGTTTAAGATTTGAAAAGGGAATTAGAGGCAACAAAGAAAACCCAATCCGAGGCAATCTTGGAGTTGGAAAACCTAGAGAGGGGAACAGGAAGTGCAGTCACAAGTAACACAAACAGAATACAAGAGATGGAAGACAGAGTCTCAAGTCTAGAAGATACTGTTGAAGTTATGTGTACATCATCAAAGGAAATGTTAAAAAGTTCCTGACACAAAATAGTCAATGAATCTGGGACACTCTCCAAACCTAACATTTTAGCACTACTCTTAGGTGAGTGGCCACTCATGGGGTCACAACCTTAAAGAAAGCCAGCTCTTTCTCTCTTTTGGCTGCTATCAGTTATCACTACAGTGACATCTTGTGGCACAAATTCTTACATCAATTTCCAATATGTGTAGGGTTAACTTATCTCTGTTATAAAGTGATAACTTTTTACTATATTTTGGCTGCTGGAACCTAAAGCAGATGGAACACCCTCATGAACTAGTTTTGGCTGCGTACTTGCCATGATTTTGAACTATTTGCTGAAATATAAGGCAAAAGAACACTTTGTATAATATTAAAACCTTAGCCAAGAGTCTTAAATCATAAAATAGCATGTCATATATGAGACAATATAATTTATTATTTATATATTTTTTCTTGTTTCTCATTAGTCAGACTCTGGCAACAACCAGTTTACCATTTTCCAAGTAAGTGATACCACAGAACAGTAGTCTTTCTTTTTCTAATTTATTCCACTTAGTATGATAGACTTTCTTTCATTCATTATTTCACCAATTTTTAACTCTTTTAAGGCTGAGTAACATTCCATTTGAAGTACAACATAATTTTTATTTATTTTTATTTTTTATTTTTATTTTTTTGATAAATTCAATTTTATTAATTTATTCTTGTTACATCTCAATGGTTATCCCATCTCTTGTATCCTCCCATTCTTCCCTCCCTCCCATTTTCCCCTTACTCCTCTCCCTTATGAGTGTGCCTGAGGAGGACTTCCTCCCCCTTTATATGTTCATAGGGTATCAAATCTCTTATTGGTAGTCTGCTAATGGATTGAGCTAGAAATGATCATAATGAGTGAGTTAACCCAGAAGCAGAAAGACTCAAATGGTATATACTCACTTATATCTGCATACTAGCCCAAGGGGCATGTCCCATGAAAGTCTTCACTTAACAGGAAACTGGGACCGAGGGGAGGACATCCTAATGGGACTCTAGATGAGAGAAGCATGGGAGAATTTTAATTTATTTTTATAAAATATTTTGCACTACATTTGTCATGTTCTTTAAAGCTAGAAACACACTTAAATTGTTAACATAAAACACTATGTGTATAGCCTTATCATCTTGGTTCAACAAAACTTCTTACCTTAGAAAAATTAACTTGGGATATTTTGGTAAATAATGTACCTTGTGATAATTCTTTTATACCACATACAAACAGAATAATACACTATTTAAAGATAATAAGGGTAAATTTTAATTATATTATTTTAAAGACAATGTTTTATTATGAAAGGTGCACACAGTCTTGAGACTGTTTCTTGTCGAGTCATATAAATTTAGTAGCAAATTCTTGATTATTATATAGATTCTATTGCATTCCTATTAACAGAGAATTCAGACTAAATTAATCATGAGGTTAATTTACATTCATTACTCCATTACTTATTTAATGTACACTTTCAATCTAGTAGGCTGGCTTTAAAAGTGCTACATATTTTCTTCTTTTAAATATATTTTATTAATTTATTCATATTACACCTAAATTGTTATCCCATCCCTTGTATTTTCCCATTCCTCCCTCCCTCCCATTTTCCCCTTACTCCTCTCCCCTATGACTGTGACTAAGGGAGACATCCTCCCCTTGTATATGCTCATAGGCTATCAAGTCTCTTCTTGGTAGACTGCTATCCTTCCTCTGAGTGCCACCAGGCCTTCCAATCCAGGGGACGTGGTCAAATAGGGGGCACCAGAGTTCGTGTGAAAGTCAGACTCGCCTCTCCACTCAACTGTAGAGAATGTCTTGTCCATTGGCTAGATCTAGGTAGGGGTTTGAAGGTTACTGCACGTATTGTCCTTGGCTGGTGCCATAGTTTGAGCAGGACTCCTGGGCCCAGATCTGCCCATCATAATGTTCTTCTTGTATGTTTCTAGGACCCTCTGGATCCTTCTATTTCCCTATTCTCCCATGCTTCTCTTAGAAGGTCCTAGAAACCTACAATATTTGCTCATAGGGTATCAAGTCTCTTCTCGGTGACCTGCTGTCCTTCCTCTGAGTGCCACTAGGTCTCCCCCTCCAGGGGACATAGTCAAATGTGAGGCACCAGAGTACTTGAGAAAGTCATATCCCACTCTCCATTCAAATGTGGAGACTGATCTGGGTAGGGGTTTAAAGTTTACCGCCTGTATTGTCCTTGGCTGGTGCCTTAGTTTGAGCGGGACCCCTTGGCCAAAATCTGCCTATCATAATGTTCTACTTGTAGGTTTCTAGGACCCACTGGATCCTTCTACATTGCTATTCTCCCATGCTTCTCTCATCTAGAGTCCCAATAGGATGTCCTCCCCTCGGTCCCAGTTTCCTGGTAAGGGAAGGCTTTCGTGGGACATGCCCATTGGGCTAGTATGCAGATATAAGTGAGTATATACCATTTGAGTCTTTCTGCTTCTGGGTTAACTCACTCATTATGATCATCTCTAGCTCAATCCATTTGTCCACAAATTTCAGGAATTCCTTGTTTTTAATAGCTGAGTAGTATTCCATAGTGTATATGTACCACAGTTTCTTTATCCAGTCTTCTACTGAGGGACATTTAGGCTGTTTCCATGATCTGACTATTATGAATAAGGCTGCTATGAACATGGTTGAGCAAATTTTCTTGAGGAAGCCCTATTCCCAGTTTTCTGAGATAGCACCAGCTAGATTTCCAAAGTGGCTGTACTAGTTTGCATTCCCACCAGCAATGAAGGAGTGTTCCTCTCTCCCCACATCCTCTCCAGCATGTGGTGTCGCTTGAGTTTTTGATCTTAGCCATTCTGATGGGTGTAAGATGGAATCTCAGAGTTGTTTTGATTTGCATTTCCCTGATGACTAAGGAGGTTGAGCATTTCTTTAAGTGTTTCTCAGCCATTTGATATTCCTCTGCTGAGAATTCTCTGTTTAGTTCCAAGCCCCATTTCTCAATTGGGTTATTTGGTTTGGTGGTGTTTAATTTCTTGAGTTCTTTATATATTTTGGATATTGGACCATTGTCAGATGTAGGGTTGGTGAAGATCTTTTCCCAGTCTGTAGGCTGTCGCTTTGTTCTCTTGACAGTGCCTCTAGCCTTACAGAAGCTTCTCAGCCTCATGTGGTCACATTTATTAATTGTTGACATTAAGGCCTGGTCTGTTGGTGTTCTGTTCAGGAAGTTGTTTACTGTGCCAATATGTTCCAGGCTCTTCCCCACTTTTTCTTCTAAGTGACTTAGTGTCTCTGGTTTTATGTTGAGGTCTTTAATCCACTTGGATTTGAGTTTTGTGCAAGGTGACAAATATGGGTCCAGTTGCATTTTTTTACACATAGACATCCAGTTAGACCAGCACCATTTGTTGAAGATGCTATCCTTTTTCCATTGAATGGAGGTTTTAGCTGCCAAATTGCTTCTTGGGTCCCTAGAACTGGTGTAGCCTCCAGAAAAGCAGAAGTCTTATCCTAAAGTTCTGGGTCAGAATATGGAGCCCAGGTGATGGGGTGTAGTTACCAGCTGTTGGGTGTGCTTTAATGGGAATTAGCCTTCAAAGAGCATAAGGAAGGGGTCTTACTTAGTGTTCCTGGTGCTGGAGTGGCCTTCAGGAGGCAGATAGACTTGTGGGTGGGAAAATGGAGCCCAGGATATATGGTGTAGTTTGTGGCTGTTGATTGTGCTTTAAAGGGAGTTGATGGGCTTAGGGCATAGAGCAGAGTCTTACATGGGGTCCTTGATGCTAGTGCAGCCTCCAGGAAAGCAGGCAGAGTTGTGGGCTATAAAATGGAGCTCAGGGGATGGAGTGCCTACTTTTTATTATAATATATATTTTCCTGTAAAAAAACTTTATTAGAAATTGAAAGGCAGAGAATATTCTTTTTTCATTTTTTATTAAATATTTTTTACATATCCATTTATGCTATTATACATACATACAGTACACTACCTTCAGCAAGAAGAACCATGAAGCAATCAGGAATTATATAAATGTTACATTCATAGTGCTTTGGCTATTTGTTATTCCAACTATGCCATTAACATCTGCTCATGAAGAACCCAACTTGTAACTACAATAAATAAATGGCCATTGATGAATGTGGAAGCTTGACTGATTAACAATAACACAAATATCTGGGTAGAATTTTATTTCCTGTGGACTCTTTAATTGTAATTTTTTTATATAATCACTTTACAGCTGATCCCAGCCCCTCCATCCTCTCCTCCAAGTCCCTCCCTTGTGCTCTCATCTTCCCATTTCCCTGTCTACATCTTCTCAGATGAGGGGAGGCCCCCAAGGAGCATCAACCCACTCTGGACCACAAGTCATAGCAGGACTAAGCACGTCCTCTCCCACCGGGGCCTGACATGGCATCCCAGCTAGGGGAAATGGATTAACTGAACAAAACTGTCTACTTAGTCTCTTATTTACATATATTTTCCATTTTAGGTGGAGGATTGAGATTTCTTAAAGACTATAGGAAATATACATTCCCCAAAACTTGGTTGTAGTTCAAATTTCTAACCAGTGTGTTTCAATTTCCATACATTAGATAACCATGCTGTCAAGAGGCTCAAGTTAAAACCCTAACATGGACAAAAGACTTGGAAACTGTTAATAAAGTCCCATAACCCCAAGGTTCAGAGAACACACAAGGGAGGGAACATACAAAGAGACAGACAGAGAGGAAGGAAAGAAAAGACAACAAGGAAGGAAGGGCAATGAGATGCCTTAATTATAATTCATCCCTGAGGAGATGCTTCTGAAATAAATGTTCCTACAAGCCAGGCTAGTTTCAGTGCCTGAAAAAGTGTGTAATGGCCAAATTCTTCACAACACTAACCATCTGAAGCTCCAAAAAATGTCATCAAAGAATGAACAAGGTCAAAATCTCAGGTTTGTAAGGGTCTGTAGTGTATTTCCTCTTGGAAGTCCTATAGGTACCAGGACAGGGCAAAATAGGAAACAGGTGTCTGACTTTTCAGTAAGAGAAAAACAGTGGCATTGTCTGCCAAGAACCCACAGGTGATGGTCATAGTCCTTAAGACTCCTACACTCTTCCAGCCTGGCCTCTTTCATAGTTGGCTATTTTCATATATGTGTGTATATATAATCAAGTTAGGCACTGAGTTCTGTCCAGCGTATGGGGGAAGTTTCTGGAGATAATGAGGAATGTATAGTTCATTATATACATATGTAAAAGTTTCAATTATTATAATAATGTTAATAATAGTAAAAACTATACTAAAGGTGCATAAAAAGTGAAAGAACAAAGAAAGGCCATTGAGATGAGTTGTGTTTCTATTTACTTTTGCCTCTCTGTCTGAACTTTTATTTTTCTAACTTTTATTCATCTAACCCTGTGATTTTCTTCTCTAAAATTACATGTGTCTACTTTTCTCACATGTTAAAAAATTGATTTCCGCTATTTCCCCAGTCCCAGGATCAATGTGATCTTCAGAAATGTCAAAATTTGTCACTTACCACTCCACAAATTTAGTTTGCTAGACAGTACAAATTCTGCTGCTCAATTTTAGTCTAGTGCAGTATATTTGATTAAAGTCGAACCTCCCTTTGTTATGTCATTTTCCCCCCTAAACGCTTCATAAGAAATTAGTAACACATGAAAATTCTCATAAGAGAGATATGTATCTACTGTAAGTTTTTGTAATAACAAAAGCTTCAAACAGAGGAAATCATTCTCTTTAGCAATTCTAATTTATTCCTGTGCTTAGTGTTTAAACCAAGATGACAAAAGAAGTCACTAAGAACTTTTTAAAATGGCAACCCCAAATATTAAATCGCTTTCCAGTTTTAATACTGTTAGAAAACATTCCAGATGTAATGTAACTAAATTATCATTTAAAAAACTCTTAAATGTATATTAAAATGTTCTACAGTGGAAAAAAAACAGGGTAAAATGGGCAAATCTTGAAGAGTGAAGCCCAGTTATCTTGGCTACACCTTTGCAAGATGAAAGTTTTATGTGAGTAATGTCTAAATGTGCACAGAAATATAGTTTGCACAGAATATGAGATAAGCAGTTCATACCAAACATAAAATAATATGGCTGTATTTTCTTCTGATGATGCTAGAAAGTGTCTGCCTGTATGTTCCCAATGATACCTAGAATTTCAAGTCAGAGGCCTTCTCAGTATAATTAGGTACAATCTGACTCCATAGCTTCTAAAAACTAACCAACATACATGTATGAAACTATCAAACAATAAAAATATCCATGTGAGCATGTCTAATCAATACTTTTTTTTGCTTCTCTAAATAAGTGATGTCATATTCATATATCTTGTATTATCAAATAGTGCCTTCAAGTCACTATCATAGTCTCTTTTATTGCCTGTACATTATGAATTTATGAAATATGATATACTGTATATAAAATTAATTAAATAGTACATATAATGAATTTCTGAATTTTTGGAAGTGTTTATAAGGAGCTAGAACATTACACTGCTAAAAAACAAATTTTCTAATTTTGGAGACACATACATAAACATCAGTTTTATGATATTTTGAAGCTTTCTCCAAATTCTAGAATTTTATCAACGGAATAATCCTTATAGTCATTTATCAATCCATACACTTAACCAACTTTTATTTATTTGTTTATATGCCTGAATAATTTTGCAATCATCTATCAATACTTGATTTTCAAATAATGCTTATATATTTTCTAACCTTCTAGGTTTCACTTATTCTGGAAAATCTTCAAGTCAAATCTCCATACTTTCAGTAAAAATGAATAATACCACGAAAAATACTTTGTAAACACCAGCCAGAATGCTACTTGACTGTAGTGGTTTCTTCCTTTAGAGTATAGGATTTACAAAATTTTCTTTTAGATCAGTGGTTCTCAACCTTTCTAATGCTGTGTCCCTTTAATACAGCCCCTCACCTTGTGGTGGCCTCCAACCATAAAATTATTTTTGTTTCTACTTTATTACTGTAATTCTGCTTCTGTTATGAAATGTAATGTAAATATCTGATATGCATGATCTGTTAAACGAGACTCCTGTGAGAGAATCATTCATGTTCCAAAAGAGTCATAGCTCACAGGTTGAGAGCCACTGACTTAGATCTGCTCTTCATACATAGCTTATCTCTAACGTACATTCCAGTAATCTTATAGTGAGCTCTGACTAATGTATAGAGTTGCTCTTCACCTATCCCATGTTTCCATATTTAGAAAGCTCCCAGGAATGATTGTACTGCCATTGTTGTTGCAAAGCAGGACCACTGAACACCCACACAGCAGGTAGCATCTTCAAGGGGTAAAGCCTAAAGAACTTATTTCTATCATTTTACCCAATGGGTAAACTTTCCTCTGCAGTGCCTGCAATTTGGCTCAATACCTCCACCTGCCCATTCCTGCTCACTGGGTTCCCAGGTCTGGAGAAAGCCCATCACCTCATCTCCCTCCCATTGCTGCTGGCCTACATCTCCATTCTGCTTGGCAATGGCACCCTTCTGTTCCTCGTTAAGGATGACCGTAACCTCCATGAGCCCATGTACTATTTCTTAGGGATGCTGGCAGCTACAGATCTTGCAGTAACACTGACCACCATGCCCACAGTGCTGGGCGTACTGTGGTTAAATCACCGGGAGATTGGCCATGGTGCCTGCTTCTCTCAGGCCTACTTTATCCACACTCTCTCTATTGTGGAGTCAGGGGTCCTGCTTGCCATGGCCTATGACCGTTTCATTGCCATCCGCAACCCGTTAAGATATACCACCATCCTTACTGACACTAGGGTAATGCAGATTGGCATAGGTGTGTTGACAAGGGCTGGACTGTCAATCATGCCCATAATCATTCGCCTGCATTGGTTTCCCTACTGTCGATCCCATGTACTCTCCCACGCTTTCTGTCTGCACCAAGATGTCATCAAGCTAGCCTGTGCTGACATCACATTCAACCGTCTCTATCCAGTTGTGGTTGTATTTGGTATGGGGCTTTTGGATTTTTTTATTATTTGTTTCTCCTACATTTTGATCCTCAAGACTGTCATGGGCATTGCTTCTACAGACGAGAGGGCCAAGGCCCTCAACACATGTGTCTCCCATATCTGCTGCATCCTGGTTTTCTATGTCACTGTGGTTGGTCTGACATTTATTCACAGGTTTGGAAAGCATGTTCCTCATGTGGTCCACATCACAATGAGCTATGTCTGCTTTCTTTTCCCCCCTTTTATGAACCCTGTCATCTATAGTATTAAGACCAAACAGATTCAGAGTGGTTTGCTCCGTTTATTCTCCCTGCCTTGTTCTAGAACATGACTCTGACTCTGATTACTTCTGAAATTGGAACAAGTTGGTGACATTTCAGGCAGCAGAGACCATGCAGAATAATTCAATAGAAACCTACTAATGCCTCTGAAACTTGATTGTTGTTTATTACTGATATAATACACATTATTATATTTATAATACTAAGCACTATTTAAAGACCTCATGTTGTTGTTCATTGTTTCACTAAGGTAACTCATTTGTTTTTGTAAGCTTATGGCATGTGCTTTTGTATATAGTCTTTGAGAGTAGAGTACACAAATGTTTGGATCAAGACCATAATTTTCCATGCTGGCCCTTATTTACCCAGGACTAATATTTTTGGTTGCTGTTTCTAGAAAATTGCATTGAGTGAAATGAGCTGGACACAGCCCTCAATTCACAGTGGTTCCTCTAGGAAGAGAATGTCTAAGAAGTCTGCCCAGTTACAAACTTTTATCAAATAATAAAACCAACTATAGAAATTTAAGCCAGGCATAAAATTCTGCTGCAGACAACCATTATCTTCCTAAGTTTGGTTCTAGACACCACTGAGTAGGAGTTGGCATTTTCATTTAATAAAATGATATGAAAGGTCCTATTTGGAGAACAGCACAGGTACTCTTCCCCAGGAAAAAATATACGTAGTGATTATCCAATACCAGATAGCCACTAAATGGACTGAACCAGTGATAGAAATATATTTAGGAATTCATACACACGCATATAACAACAATTTTTAAAACAGGATCTATGAATTTAAAAGAGAATGAGGGGTATATTGGAGGTTTGTGGAAAAGAAAAAGAAGAGGTAAATTATGCAACTATACTATAAACTCAAAAATATATTTTAAAAATTAAAATAAAACGCTTCTAACAACTAGAGGTTTGTTTTCTTTATTTTCTTGACATAAATCTGGTGGTGTATCTTACATTAAGGGAAAAATTTCTTTACTTTTGTATATACACTGATATTGATGCCTGCTCCTAATATGGTATTTTTAAATAACATTTTTATTAATACTTTGAGAATTTCATAGGCTATATTTTGTTTTCACCTCCAAACTTCAATCAGATCCACTCATTATTTTCTACTAGCCCACCTTTGTGTTCTCTCTAATTTAATTATTTCATTTAGTTTTTGAGATTATAATATTGTTATACCATTTCTTCTTCCATTCCTTTCCATATACCCACCCTTTTTTCTTTTTCAAATATATGACTTCTTTTTCACTAATTGTTTTTGCACACACATGTGCATGTGTCAATTCCTTAAACCTACCAAATCCAACTTGTGTTGCTCAAATAGGTACAGCACATTTCAAGGAAGGGTAACAGCAGTTTTGAAATATCTATAAATTGATTTCCATATGATAGTCAACACTCAAAGCATCTCTCTTCCCTTTTTTCCTTCCTTATATTGATGAGAGAGGATGAAGAAATCAGAGAAAACTTACAGGAAGAAGAAGAAAAAAAAGACAGGGCTTCAGATATTTTTTAATGGAGCCGAGACCTGAGTACACAACAGGCTTTGGGTCCATCATGGCTTTTGAAGAATCTCTCAGTTGTAGGTAGGGCCAAGGGGCACAGTATAATACAATTTGCAAAATGAGGATTTCTGTGACCATTTTATCTAGCTCCACTGGACTGAAAATAATGGAAGTTTTCTAAAATTCTGTGCTAAAAAGCAGTCTTCCCTATATTCTTTTTTCTAATCCTATGTGATGTTTAAAATAGACTACTTTCCTGTTAGTCCTTAAATTAATATGCAGGGAGAGAACTTGGCACCTGCTATTTCAAAATTTAAAATCTCCAAGGCTATAGAGATAGAGGCTAGATACTAGAAACCTACAAGAAGAACATTATGATAGGCAGATTTGGGCCCAGGGGTCCTGCTCAAACTATGGCACTAGCCAAGGACAATACAGGCCATAAACTTCAAATCCCTACCCAGATCTAGCCAATGGACAGGACATTCTCCACAGTTGAGTGGAGAGTGGGGTATGACTGTCACACGTACTCTGATGCCCCATATTTGACCATGTCCCCTGAATGGGGAGACCTGGTGGCACTCACAGGAAGGATAGCAGGCTACCAAGAAGAGACTTGATACCCTATGAGCATATACAGAGGGAGGAAATCCCCCTCAGTCACAGTCATAGGGGAGGAGAGTAAGGAGAAAATGGGAGGGAGAGAAGAATGGGAGGATACAAGGGAGGGAATAACCATTGAGATGTAATATAAATAAATAAAAAAAGAAGATATAAGTATAGTTATCAACCTCATCAAAGAAGCTCTTCTCTTCACATCAAGTGTAGACCATCACAGAAAAGCACAACTGAACACTCTGCTGAGAGCAACAGCGCATGCGGAGCTCAGACCAAGTGGATACATTTATATAAAAGCCCACACATCTATTGCTAGGGAACATCACAGAAGTGGAAAAAAATAAGAAGGGAATGGATAATATATCTCATAATTTTGAGATTTGAAGAATCATGCGATTTCTTCTATTTCTGTGGATTTTCTTTTTTTTTTGTTTGTTTTTGTTTTTGTTTTGTTTTGTTTTGTTTTTCTTTTTCTTTTTTTTTTTCTTTTTTTTTTTCCTGTGGATTTTCAACACTACTTTTACTCAAGTAGTAAAGTACTCAAGTAATCTGACAGTTCTCCAAATCCCAGGAAGATATTTAAGGGTAAAAAGAGACTCAGAACATCTTCTTAATGCCTCCAAGTTCTGGAAACAGAGTGACTGTTCCAGGAAAATAGTCTGTCATCAACACATTTCAAGAATTCTCCGAGGATGAGCTCCTGTAAGTTGACAGTTTTCCAAATCAAATGCTGATTGTGTTCAAGTAGCTGCCTCTTAATACATAAAACAGTAAAACAGGACTTGTATCATACACCACACATAAATGCAACCCGTATGAATTACTGTCATAAATGTAAGATCTGAAATTGCAAATCTGGGAGGATTTGATGGGAAGATTTTAAAACTCACCTGATAATAGTGGGATAATACTTCTCCAAGACACCATATTCTATCAAATAAAAGACCATTTCCAGGTATGGAAAATATACTTATTTTCGAGGTTTTGGTAATACGGGTCCTATAGAACTCCTCAAATAGTATGGGCTACTGCCATTGATCTCTGTTACCCACCACAGTGTGACAGTAAGACCTTACAATGAAGACACTAAGTACATGAGCTATGAGGCACAGAGAAATCAAACTGGATATTTCCCGGAAGCATGTTCCCTACTGGAAAGCTTTCATAGAGCTAGAAGTTTCTTCTCCAAGGCTCAGGCATCATCGTGGAAAAGGGAGAGAAAAGATTGCACAACTAATAAAACTGTATTTGTTTGTTATAACATGGCCACTGGGTATATGAACTTGCTGCAGTTGGGACCGATTGTGTAAGAGCTGCATAAAATCAAGCAATCCA
>OU015752.1:119176758-119208512 GCA_907169655.1 Acomys percivali | reverse complement strand
ACACACACACACACACACACACACACACACACACACACACACACACACAAAACCTTCCAGAAAAGTAAAATAATACCATGAAATTTACATTAGCAGATTCTGTTTTATGCAGTTAGGGTACATTAACAATAATTAACTTCTGCTTTTTAAAATTTGTATTGATTTAACTAATATTTGTAAAGGACATATTTTATGATATAACATGCCTCTATATTTATTCAATTTTATTTTACACAAAATATCTATAGAACTGTATCATGCAGCTAACAAATTTAACACATTTTACGATTTTAGCTTAAATTTATTGATAACTATCTACCTTACATAATATATCTATATCTAAACTTCAATATAGTAATATATAGGCATCTATCAGAACTTTGCTGAAAAAAATGCAGTATTTTCTGTTTTATTTCCATTATACAGTGTATATCGAAATCAATACTCCTATCATTAAATCCAGAAAATCAATTTGAAAAACACTTAAAGCTAATGATATTTCTTCAATTTATCATAAAAACATATGTTTCAAATTGCTACCAAACAATCTAGAGTCCAGGAGCACAAAGGAACCAGTGTCAAGTTGAAATGACTAGAGACAGGCAAGCTTGAAGCTGAACATTTTGCTACATAAATGTTATAAAGAATTTTATGATGCAAGAAAATATAGATCTCTAACATGTGAGTCCATCTTCAGTAATAAATAAAATCTGAATAGACTAAGTAGAGCAAAGATATTTGAGTGTCCTTACTCTTTATTTAGTACGTAACACATTATTCAGGCAGTCCTAATCACAAGACTAGAAGTAATGAGAAAGGAATATGAAGAATGAACATCATGAATGTAAAGGAAGAGAGTGATTCTCCATCCTACAGCGCCCCCTCCCTGAGATACAATGTACGGATACTGGACAATGGATTTCGATGATTTTCATCTGTATATTAATAATGCCAGATCAACCATTAAATATTTTAAAGGTTATAAATGGAAATCAAATGCTAAAATGCTTAAGATGTGCAAAATTTTTTTTTAAAAATGAAGGGAAATTTAATAAATGAGTGTGCAGAAACTTGTTTCATATATAGTAGTGATTGTTAAACTATAAGGAAAATCGCAGTGAATGGGAATTATTTAAACATACCTGAAAAGAGAGGTATGTTTTTCAAATTGTATAAAATCCACCTCAAGCTGTGTATTCCGCATGAAGAACTCACTTTTAAAAACTCCAATTTTTAAATTTATTTTTTTTTAATTTATTCCATTTACATCCCAGTTGTAACCCCACTCTCTGTGACCTTCTCCTCTTTTAACTGATCCAGACTACTAAGTCTCAGCAAAACTGTCCGCATCTGCTTCCTCTGTGTCCTGATAAGGCTGCCCCACTAAGAGGAAGTGATCAAAAAGCGGGCAACAGAGTCTACTGCAGGGACAGCCCCTGCTCCCATTACTAGGGTACATATATGGAGACTGAGCTGCCTATGGGCTACATCTGAGCAGGGGCCCTAGGTCATCTCTGTGCATGGTCCTTGTTTGATGGTAACGGTCTCAGCAACACCCCTGGTCCCAGATTGATTGGCTGTGTCATCTTCTCGTTTGGGACTATTTGGTTTATTGGTGTTCAATTTCTTGATATATATATATATATATATATATATGTATTGGATATTATATATTGGATATTAGCCCTCTGTTAGGTGTCAGGTTAGTGAAGATCTTTTCCCAGTCTATAGAATGTCATTTTGTTTTAATGACAGTGCCCATTGATTTACAGAACTTTTCAGGTTCATGAGGCCCCATTTATCAATTGTTGATTTGATTTCAGAGCCTGAGCTGTTTGTATTCTGTTCAGGAAGTTGTCTCCTGTCCCAATGAGTTCAAGGATCTTGCCCACTTTCTCTTCTAATAGATAGTTTTTGAATTTTTAAAATTATGCCCCGTTTTTAACATATACATTTATAGATGTTTCTCAACCACCATATGGTGAAGGAAAGATAAGCATGTTTTTATTTAGATCATATGTGCGGGATGAGAAAAGACTTGTGAGAGAGCAGGTGATGTCTGTCCCCTTAGAAGTCGAACCACCATGTGGGGGATATTGGTTATTAACTAGCTGAAAAACATCCTTGATCAAATTCTGAGAAGAGGTATAAAAATAAGCCAAAAACAAGAGGCAGAGCCTTTAGTGACTTGGGATAGTTTTGGCTGTTCATCGGCTCCATGTCAGGAGGCTTGTAGAGAGAACTGCTTGAGAGAAGGCTTCAGGGCTCCAGGCTCCAGCTGAGATTCCAGGTTCTGGTTGCTTCAAGTTCCAGCAGAAGAAATCCTGCTGACTACGCCTGGAGAAGTGTTCCTCAGAACTGATATTCTTATGGATTCATTATTGTATTCTTTAATCTTCTTTTCCTATTGTTTAGGTCAGTCAGGTGATAAGTGAGGTACTCTCAGTTAATAAGTTTGTAATAAAATATATTTGTTAAGAAAATTGAGCCTACAACATGGTTGCTGAGAATTGAACTCAAGACCTGTGTACGATCAGATAGTGATTGCTCTTAACAGCTGAGCCATCTCTTCAGCCCTCTCCATGACTTTTTACATGAACAGGAATTGGAATTTGTCAAAGCTTTTTTGGCATCTAAGGAGATGATCGTGTGGGTTTTTTTTTTCTTCTTTCAGTTTGTTTCTGTGCTGGATTATATTGAAGGATTTCCATATAGTGAACCATCCCTGCATGTCTATTTTGTCATGGTGGATATTTTTCATGTGTTTGTGGATTGGGTTTGTGAGAATTTTATTGAGTTTTTTTGCATCAATCATAAGGGAAACTTCTGAAATTCTCTTTCTTTGTTGGATGTTTGCGTGGTTAGGTATCAAGGTAACTGTGGCCTCACAGATTGAGTTTGACAATGTTCCTTCAGTTTCTATTTTGTGGAATAGTTTGAAGACTTTCGATTTCAGCTCTTCTTTGAAGGTCTGGATTCGATGCTGAATCTATCTGGCACTAGGATATTTTTGGTTGGGAGACTTTTGATGACTGCTTCTATTTCCTTAGAGCATATAGTACTACTTAATTTGTTTACATGATCTTGAGACAATTTTGGAAGTGTAATATAACAATCCATTTGGTTTAGATTTTCAAATTTTGTGGCATATAGGTTTTTGAATTAAGACCTAACAATTCCTTGGATGACTTCTGGGTCTGTTGTTTTGTCCTCCTTTTCATTTCTGATTTTGTTGTCTCTCTGCTTTTTGGTTAGTTTGGTTAAGGGTTTGTCTATCTTGTTGATTTTCTAAAAGAACCAGTTCTTGGTTTTGTTGATTCTTAGAATTGTTTTCTTTATTTTTAATTTGTCGATTTCTATGGGGATCAGGAAGGGGGAAAAGGGGATGAACAGCAATGGAGCCCAAGCAGAATCCTTGGAATCAGACACTAGAGACCAGCCTCAAAGGTGCAGATATAACTTTATTGTTCAGTGTATAAGCCTTTTTTGGCTGTTTTTAAATTTTTCTTCATCTTTCTCATACACATTTATATTATTACACATATATAAAATAAACTACCTACAGCAAGAAGAACCACAAAACAATCAGGAATTGTATAAATCTTACATTCATAGTGTTTTGGCTATTTGTATTTGGCAGCGCTGATGAATACATCTATTCTATCTTGGTATGTCTAAAATTATGAATGTAAATCAATGAAACTAATCCATGTGAATGTAAGATTTAAATATCTCTATTTAAAAATATTAGATATGTTAAACACTTGATGACTAAACTCTTGGAAACTTTAATTTCACAACCATAAAAATATTTTGCGTAAACTTCTATTGGACTCTTATTGTACTCTGAAGTCTTACTTTATATTTACAAACTGTATTAATTTATAAAAATTCATAATCAAAGGATTTCATGTATCTTTTTATATGAATTTTCTTTTTTATTAAATATATTTTTGGTTTTTACATATACATTTATATTAACACATATATAAAATAAACTACCTACAGCAAGAAGAACCATGAAACAATCAGGAACTATATACATGTTATATTCTTAGTACTTTTTGCTATTTGTATTTGGCAGCCTTTAAGAAAACATCTTTCCTATCTTGATGCATCTAAAATTCTGAATGTAAATCAATATCTAGCATATATTGTCCTTATCAACTTAAGTAATCTGTCTAGACCTAAAAACATCTTAACTCCTAAATAACTAAGCATAATTGTAAAACTAAACTATCAGGTCTTCAACCCTGTGAGAGACTTGAGAAGGAATAAAATTAATTACCTGAGTATACAGGGGCTACAAGTTAGCAGGGATAGAGATATGGCTCAGCTGTTAAAGGCTAAGCTCACAACCAAACATATAAGAATTTCATGTGTCTTAACTTATAGCATGCATAGCCATGTGTGCTGTTCTATGTTGTTAATATGGGAGACATATATATGAAGAAAGCCAGGTTCAAACTGGCAAGTATTTTGTTGTTTTGTTTTGTTTTGTTGTTGCATTATTTTAAAAAGCATAAATATATTTACATATATACATATATACTACATATCTACATATACTCTTTCTCTACACACACACACACACACACACACACACACACACATGTATATATGTATATGTATATATGTTTCCTAAACAGATAACAGAGGCACAGCTAGGATGGATATTATAAAATGTTTGGTTCAAATTATAGAGTATAATTTGGGCCAACTATGTTAACCTATAGGTTAAAAATTTAACAAGTGACAATACCATAATATAAGGAAGAGGCAAAAATCTCATACAATGTAGGGTTGCATACATTTTAGAGAAAAAATAAATGCAGTAAAATTTATGTAGATGAATAATTTAAAGCAGATTTAATCACTTAAAGTCCAAAAGTTCTGATTCCACTTAGATTTCATATACATTTTATATATGTCTTATATATAGCCTTATATTATGTATTTTATGTATGTATTCATTTATATAATACATTTGGAAAAGATACATTAGTTTAGATGCCAATTCTGTTGGGATAATTTGAACCTTGGGAGAAGTGAAAGACACAGATGTCATACCACAGAGGAAAATTCTCCTGATGTTCATAACAACTGAGTGACTGATCACTGTCGACGCTTAGAGCTCAGCAGATGTCTAACAATACAAATCCCATGATGCCATGGGTTTTGCTGATCCTGTATAAAACTCCCAAGTTTCCTGGCATCCTTCAACACTAGCATCGGAAGGTCTCTGTCAAGCAAACAGGTTTTGCAATGGTAAACAACAAAGGACAGTGTATGTATCTTGCAGTTTATGGAAATTGTATCATATTTTTTTTCTTCCAAAAGCAGGTAGACAGTACTAGAAAATCTATCACTGGTAAGTTATGTGATTGAAAACAATCTTTCCAAAGATATTTTCAATCTTTTGCAAATGTCTGCTCTCTCTGTGACAAATTTCAGTAACTCCAGGTTTGCTCTGACTGGTTTCCCTGGTTTAGAGATTTATTACCTCTGGCTTTCTGTTCCCTTCTCCATAATCTATGTGATGGTGTTCCTGGGAAACTGCATGGTCCTTCATGTGATCCGGACTGAGCTGAGCCTGCACCAGCCCATGTTCTACTTCCTGGCCATGTTAGCCCTCACAGACCTGTGCATGGGGCTGTCCACTGTGCACACCGTGCTGGGCATCCTCTGGGGCTTTGTTCAAGAGATCAGCCTTGATGCCTGCATTGCACAGTCTTACTTCATTCACGGCTTGTCCTTCATGGAGTCCTCTGTCCTCCTTGCCATGTCCTTTGACCGCTACATTGCCATTTGCAACCCTCTACGCTATTCCTCCATCCTAACCAATGACAGAATCATGAAAATTGGAGTGGCCATCTTATGTAGGAGTTCTATGCTCATTCCCCCAGTCATCATCCGCCTGAAGTTCTTAAATTACTGCCGGCCTCATTTCCTCTCTCACTCTTTCTGCCTGCACCAAGACTTAATCCGGATGGCCTGTGGAGATATCCGTTTCAACAGCATCTATGGTCTTGCCCTGGTAATCAGCAACCTGCTGCTGGATGCAGTGCTCATATTAATGTCATATATTATGATCCTGCACACAGTTCTATCCATTGCCTCCAGGGAAGAGAGAATCAAATCCCTGCAAACGTGTGTGTCTCACATCTCTGCTGTTTTGGTTTTCTACATCCCCATCATTGGTCTGACCATGGTTCACCGCTTTGGGAAGCATCTCTCTCCACTGGTTCACGTCCTCATGGGCAACATCTACATCCTCTTCCCACCCTTGATGAACCCCATCATATACAGTATCAAGACTCAGCAGATACGGGTGAGGATCCAGAGATTGTTCTTGAAAGGAACCTAAAATCTGAGATCTGCTGTGAATATATCTGAAAGCCAATGAACAGACTTTCAAAGGCTGAAGTTCAGTAAGTAAATGTTCCTAGTTGTACCTGCTGCTGTTTAGTGATGCTCCACATGGTGTAAATTCCCTCCTTTTCTCATAGGTGTTTTTAAGACATTGAAATGGGCGTCTGTAGCATTCTAGTTAACATCACAAATGATAATATGCAAATAAAATAAACTCAGAATCACTCTTTAACCCGTTTTTAATTTTTAAGTTTTAATTAAACCAATCATTTTCCTCCTCCTTATGTATCAAATTGATTAGTTCATGAAATCTATAATCTTATGTGGTCATTTGAACATGTGTGTTTCTTCTTTCATTCATTGTGAAGGCGATATCTTTAATTTGAAAGTTTTTGGTGGTTACTATTGCTCAGTCATTATCTTAATCTTCTTTTGTTTATCCAAACACCATATTGCATACACAATGTCCTGGTAATTCTTCAGCTACTTAGCACATAATAAATGTGCAGCATATTAGAGTGGGCTGTTTACTCATTTTACAGTAGTTAAATAAGTGAAAGAAGTAATCTCTGTGCTATGTCCATCCCCTCACAGCTTCCCAGATCCCCATGCCACGGATGGTAACAGCCATACTTGTGACTACCACAGGGAAACAATTCAAATCATGTGAAAATATCCTTGACTCATATTTTCTTTTACTTAAATCCCCAGTCTCAGTTAAAAATATCATTGGAAGTATGTAATAGAAATAATTTTCTAATTTAATATCTCCAAAAAATTCTGAAGTAGGTATCATTCTTTAAGATGTCAATGGATTTTTCAACCAGCCATTGAGTGATTTAGGCTGCATTTTATTATAAGAGACTGATATATTTTCAGCTTCATTAGAGTCACATGACCATGATTTCCTGCTTCTTTTACTTCAAACTGGTTTGACAGTTGCTGACAGTTTTAAGACATTAAACAATAAGCAGAAGTAAACAAAAACACCAAAAGGAACTACATAGGCTAAGGTATGCAACATCTCTTTTTAATGTAATTTTCCTTAAAATATTAATGTAATTTACAATAAAAATATGCTATGTTGAACATTTATTCACTAAGTAAAACAGTATTATTGAGGTATAATTATAAACAACTTGATCATTATAATAGGTACATATAAAATTTGGTGAGAAAAGAGAAATACATTTAGTAAGATTTACCATTATGAATCTATTACAATTTCTAAGGTGATGAATATTTCTACCATGTTTCAGTGTTTAGCACATGCTATTACTCTCACTCAAATTCTCAGCATATGCTTATTTTTGTCTTATAGTTTTGGTGTTAATAAGGTCATGTAAATTAACTTTTTCTGTATCCTTTATTTTACTGATAGCAATGTTCTTCATATAGTTATCACACACTGTTAATAACTGGCACCTCTGATTTTAAATATTTATATCTTTACTATTATGAATAAAAACAGCCTCACAAGGGAATAAAATTGTCTCCGTAATAACAGAATGTACAAAACATACTTCTTAGAGACACAAGTTATACTTCTTACTATTAATCTTCAGAGAAATGCTATGTGTGGTAAATCATGTCTCAACATGTCTACACAAAAAACATTAAGCAAGGAATATTAAGTGTCTCAAAATAATGGTGAGACAATTTGATTTGAAGTTAACATTTTTGCTACATCTGCTATTGTATTTTACTCCACAGATAATTACTCATTACTCTTGTACTTTATTTAATGTTATTTATGTTACTACTTAAGAATTTTAAAGTAAAGTTTTCAAGAAACTCATTGCTGGAGAATAGATCTATATGCAAAAGTTCAGTTCCCGAGACAGGGAAGGGAGTAGGAGCAAAGTGAAGATGCTGACCGTCTGTTGACATTCAAACAAGTGTTTGGCTCATAGCTCAAGCCATCTTTATTTATATCATCGCAGCCTGAGCAATACCATCATTAATTATTTTATTTAAAGAACTCATAACATCAGTAATACATAAGCCCCTTCATTATAAAAAGCTTCCAATAATTTCTCTTCATTCTTCTCTCCTCCCACTGGGTCAGTCATTCCCCTCCCCAACCATATTTTGCACTACAAAGCCAAATTTCAGCAGATCAAAAGTACATATCTAGTCAGGTATGTCCTGTGGACATGAGCACATACTCATATGGCAAGCAAGTATGGGTACAGAGCTATGCAACGTGAGAGAAAAAAGTAACCATTTGTGGCTACAGGTCCATTCATCAAAATAGAACTTCTCTGTCATAATATTGTTAAAATTGCAGATAGAGATTAAGTTTGTTTTACCAAGCAACCTTGCCGTATATGCACATATCAATTCTTGATACCATCTTTCCAAGAATCATTTTCAAGTTTCTATTGACCAGACACAGCTTTCTCATTTTTAAGTCTCATCCTCGGAGCAATAAAATGCTGGATTGGCAGAAGCAAGCAAGTGAGCCTCTGGATGCAGCCCACTCATCCTTCCATGGCTGACGAACGGCTGTATCCCTGATTTAGGCAAAGCCTGAAGAATTTTGCCCCAGGGCTGTTTGTTGTTGCTATACTGCCTTTCGATGCTTGTTTCATGTATCTGGCATGACATGACCATCACTGTCTGCAGAATAACAATATTCCTTTATAGGTACTGCTATCTCTATTGGGTAGGTATCCTACAGATGATTTTATAACCCTTGATAATGCTTTCTAATTGATTCAAATAACTTTAAAATATACTGCAATATAGCAAAAACTGTAGCAGCTCTATGAGACTCCACGTGAATTACACCAAGAAGGAAAATAAGATTGAAGTAATTAATAATCAAGGAAATACATTCATTTTAAGTTTAGTCCAAGTATAGGGCCCAGGTATACACCACAACAAGAAGGACCTTATGGATGTAAAAACAAAGAAGGGGTGGATAGCCATATAAGGCAACACAGACAGTTGTTTTTTTGTTTTTGTTTTTGCTTTTGTTTTAGAAAAACCTTGGCATAAAAACCTCTTCTTTGAACACATAGCATGCATTTGAAATAAGAAAAAGATAAACTTCCGCTTTGAACTCATAATGAGCATATAGATAAAACCACTGCTTTAAACTTATTATCTGGTTATCTGTTAGTTACAATAGTCCTACTGTAACTCCCTTTTATATAATGATTGAATGAAGTAATTTTTCCATACATAAAGGACCCTTTTATTAGATCATATAAAAACCCAAGATAGAATTAAATAGTCACAGAAGCCATCTGCTTCATCCAAAAATGTGCTGTCTGTGTCTGTTTATGTCTAATTGTTTGTATATATTGACTATTATATATATATATATACACACATATATACATATATGTGTGTATCTATGTTTGTATGTTTATGTATCTGTGCATAAATGGTGCCTGTTCTCAGGATTGCCTCGTCCTTCTCTCTTGCTAGTGTCACACCTACACCACATATCTCACATACCCTGTTTTTAACATCTTTGTGTATTTTAATATGTTTTTATTGTTCTATTGGTTTGATAATTTTACTTGATGCCAAAATATTTCCCTGTTATTAGTATTATTATCACCATCATTAATCAATGTGTCTTCATTTTTGTTGTTTTGAATAATAGTTGAAATTAAAAAATTAAGTCATCATGTATTGACAAGTTTTTGAAACGTAAGTTTTTTAACAACAGAATGTTACCAGACAAGTGACGGTTAAGAGAATTGTCACTCAAGTGCAGAAAAACAGAACTGGATGAATTAAAAGATCTCAGATAATTTTCTTTCTCCTGGTTTTGGCCACAGAAATGAATTTGAAGGAACAATATGAAAAGACAATTATAAAAATAAAATTCTACCATGATAAGAGAAATTCAATTAAAGTAGTTTTTGGACTTCTTCTTTTAAGACAAAATAAAATTCAAAAAAAAATACAATGGACCATATAGAAGCCTTGCAAAAACTTCATACTTGATCTAGCTGTTTTAATTTTTAGAAAAGCAACTACAACTTTAAAAAGTTTTGAAATTTTTATAGCTTCTAAAAGAGAGAAAATAGATTTTAAAAGTGTGTACAATACAAAATACATGTTAGTAAATCTTTTTTGGCGTTTGATAAAATCCAACATTCATTCATGTTTAAAGTTTTAGAGAGATCGGGGATACAAAGCACTTTCCTCGACATAATAAAGGCTATATACAGAAAGCCAATAGCCAAAATCAAAGTAAATGGAGAAATACTCAAAGAAATTCCTCTAAAATCGGGAACAAGGCAAGGCTGCCCACTTTCTCCATATCTCTTCAATACAGTACTCGAAGTTCTAGCCAGAGCAATAAGACAACAAAAGGAGATCAAGGGTATCCAAATGGGAAAGGAGGAAGTCAAACTATCCCTATTTGCAAATGATATGATAGTGTACATAAGTGACCTTCAAAATTCCACCAGAGAACTCCTACAGCTGATAAACACTTTCAGCAATTTGGCTGGATTCAAAATTAACTCAAAAAAGTCTGTAGCCTTTCTATACACAAATGACAAGCTTGCAGAGGAAGAAATTAGGAAAGCCATACCTTTCACATTAGCCACAAACAATATAAAATATCTAGGAGTTACTCTAACTAAGCAAGTGAAGGACTTGTTTGAAAAAAAATTTCAAAACTCTGAAGAAGGAGATTGAAGATGACATGAGAAGATGGAAGGATCTTCCTTGCTCATGGATCGGGAGAATTAACATAGTAAAAATGGCAATCCTACCAAAAGCAATTTACAGATTCAATGCAATCCCTATCAAAATACCTACACAATTTTTTAAAGACATTGAAAGTTCAATTCTGAACTTCATATGGAAAAACAAAACACCCAGAATAGCAAAAACGATCTTGTACAATAAAAGGTGCTGCGGAGGAATCTGATCTCAAATTGTACTATAAAGCAATAGTAAATAAAACCGCATGGTACTGGCACAGCAACAGGCTGGTTGATCAGTGGAATCGAATTGAAGACCCAGATATGAATCTACACACATATGGTCACTTGATTTTTGACAAAGAAGCCAAATCCATTCAATGGAAAAAGGATAACATCTTCAACAAATGGTCCTGGTCTAACTGGAGGTCTATGTGTAAAAAAATGCAACTGGACCCATATTTGTCACCTTGCACAAAACTCAAATCCAAGTGGATTAAAGACCTCAACATAAAACCAGAGACACTAAGTCAGTTAGAAGAAAAAGTGGGGAAGAGCCCGGAACATATTGGCACAGGAGA
This sequence comes from Acomys percivali, assembly GCA_907169655.1. Classification (NCBI taxonomy): domain Eukaryota; kingdom Metazoa; phylum Chordata; class Mammalia; order Rodentia; family Muridae; genus Acomys; species Acomys percivali. The sequence goes on along the minus strand of OU015752.1, from coordinate 119,196,883 downwards.
CAACTTCCTGAACAGAACACCAACAGCCCAGGCCTTAATGTCAACAATTAATAAATGGGACCTCATGAGGCTGAGAAGCTTCTGTAAGGCTGGAGACACCATCAAGAGAACAAAGCGACAGCCTACAGACTGGGAAGAGATCTTCACCAACCCTACATCTGACAAAGGTCCAATATCCAAAATATATAAAAAACTCAAGAAATTAAACACCACCAAACCAAATAACCCAATTGAGAAATGGGGCTTGGAACTAAACAGAGAATTCTCAACAGAGTAATATCAAACGGCTGAGAAACACTTAAAGAAATGCTCAACCTCCTTAGTCATCAGGGAAATGCAAATCAAAACAACTCTGAGATTCCATCTTACACCCATCAGAATGGCTAAGATCAAAAACTTAAGCTACACCACATGCTGGAGAGGATATGGAGAGAGAGGAACACTCCTTCATTGCTGGTGGGAATGCAAACTAGTACAATCACTTTGGAAATCTATCTGGTGCTATCTCAGAAAACTGGGAATAGGGCTTCCTCAAGACCCAGCTATTCCACTCCTTGGAATATACCCAGAAAATGCGCCAGCACACAACAAGAAAATTTGCTCCACCATGTTCATAGCAGCCTTATTCATAATAGCCAGATCATGGAAACAGCCTAAATGTCCCTCAGTAGAAGAATGGATAAAGAAACTGTGGTACATACACACTATGGAATACTACTCAGCTATTAAAAACAAGGAATTCCCAAAATTTGTGGATAAATGGATTGAGCTAGAAATGATCATAATGAGTGAATTAACCCAGAAGCAGAAAGACTCAAATGGTATTTACTCACTTATATCTGCATACTAGCCCAAGGGGCATGTCCCACGAAAGCCTTCACTTACCAGGAAACTGGGACAGAGGGGAAGACACCCTATTGGGACTCTAGATGAGAGAACCATGGGAGAATAGCAATGTAGAAGGATCCAGTGGGTCCTAGAAACCTACAAGTAGAACATTATGATAGGCAGATTTTGTCCAAGGGGTCCCGCTCAAACTAAGGCACCAGCCAAGGACAATACAGGCGGTAAAATTTAAACCCCTACCCAGATCTAGCCAATGGTCAGAACATTCTCCACACTTGAGTGGAGAGTGGGATATCACTTTCTCACGTACTCTGGTGCCTCACATTTGACCATGTCCCCTTGAGGGGGAGACCTGGTGGCACTCAGAGGAAGGACAGCAGGTCACCGAGAAGAGACTTGATACCCTATGAGCATATACAGGGGGAGGTAATCCCTCTCAGGAACATTCATAGGGGAGGGGAATAAGGGGAAAATGGGAGGGAGGGAAGAATGGGAGGATACAAGGGATGGGATAACCATTGAGATGTAACAAGAATAAATTAATTAAATTAAAAAAAAGAAAAGGAAAAAGAAAAATAAATAAATAAATTTGAATTTTATTTCAAAAAATATCGTTTTTTTTTTGTTGTTGTTAGTAGTGAAAGATTTAGAAGACATTGTGCAAAAGATTGTCTTTTCTGATGCAATCACTTGCTTTAGGCCCAAAATTTCCTCTGAGTACTCTTCCTCTTTGGCTTTCCAAATACTGAGATTATAGGAGTTTGGAAGCATGCACAGCACCAGAAAGATTTTTTTTTAGTAGAATTAAGGACATTTCAACAGAAAGAGAGACTGCACAGGGTAATCTAAGACCCAGCAGATTTCTCACTTGGATAGCTGTTCACGTCAGTATATAGCAGCATATCTCGATAAAGACAATGGGTTTCATCACATAAAAAGCATCGCTTTCTTACACTTAAAGGCTATGCTGGGTGGACTGGCAAATGATTCTGCAAGATAGTAGCAATACACCTGAAAAAACAGGTTTGGTTAGAGGACACTACTGCTCTATTCATATGAGAGTGGTCAATTTCATAATTCCAAGTCTTTATGCTTCCAGTCCGTTCCTTCTATGACCCATAGCAAATCTTCTGTAGTCATACTTTCATTTATTATGCCAACTTTTGTAATTTATGCTCAAAGTATTTCATTTCTATGAATGTGTATTCATATATTAAAATGTATCTCCAGGGGATACAAAGATATTTTGATAATTAATAATGGCTTTGATAACCAATGGTTATGAAAGAAACAGAGATGACATTATACAGTACTTATATAAGCTCCATTTCTCACTGCAGTCATTAAGCTCTGACCAGAGAATCACCAATTTACTATAATTCACATCATTTCACTCTTCTCCCTAATAATCAAGGCTTATCTTGTTCAATGAAATAGTCCATAGCACACTTGGTATTATAATGCACCTGCAACCAGGCAGGAGAAGCCATAAATAACCATTATCAGACATCTATAATGCTGTAAAGTCTATTGTGCATGAAATTGTTATTTAAATGTAGGTAAATTTAATTTTTCATCCTCTTTCTAATTACATCAAGTCTAAGGCCTTTGTTTCTGTTTTATATCTTAGTTTATTTTTTAACCCTCATCAAAACTCTACTCTATCACCAGTGCAAAATACTAGTGCAAAAAAATAAAAAATAAAAAATAAACAACCCCCAAAGTAAAATGCATCATGAGAAATTTTTGTAATGCCAGCTCTTTCTCTTCTGAGACTCTGGCTTCCTCACCCACCACACCAAGGCCCCTTGTGTGTTTTTCTTTCATTTCTGTCTTAAACAAGTGAGGAAAACTCATGTTGTACTTGTTTTCTAAGGGTGTGTTTACATTAGAAAACTGAAAGTAATAAAGAAAAGTAAACAGAAAATTGAGGTGGGGTGAAGGTAGGGCATGGAATCTCAAACCATGAGAGGGATCCTTCCTCAATTATAGGGTCTCTATCCAGTGACAGAGTAATGTGGAGTGATCTATAACCTTATGTTTGTTTTTGTACATTTATATCTATATTGGAAATTGTGTTTCATTTATTGTCTGAAATAATTCTCCCTCATCAAATTTATCCATTTGAAATGACATAAACCATTTTTATGAAGCTTTGGATGGGTCAAAGAATATGGCTGACCTCTGTTAAATTATACCCATTTATAGTGAAAATCATTTCAATAGCCAAAGGTAGACTTTCCCCCACTAACTTGGAGCAACTAAAATAGCTCTCATGGTAACCTGAATATGATGAAAATACATAACATGACAGACCCATCGTCTGTCTCATTTGAATTAAGATGCTCTTAATCTGAAACTAATATTCAGAATATATCCTCAGAGGTAGCAGCCATCAAACATCCAATATGGAATGCAGTATGTTGTTACCTCCTCTGTGTTGTTGCAACTCTGGGCTCCCAGACGTTCTGTGAGATAGGTTGGTTTGTCTTGATCTAGGTGACTAGGGCTCAACCCAGGGACTGGCCATATAGCTTTTACAGGCCTAAGAGATTAAAGACTCAGTGGAGTTGAGGAATACAAGAAAATGTTTGTAGTACCATGGGTAATTTAAGTAAAGTAAAATAATCAAAAAGAACAAACTAGCTGAAAACCAAAGGAACACTGAGTATTTAACTAGTGTGAGAAGAACATCATTCTGAGACCACATGGACAGATAAACAAAAACTATCAAAAGCAGCAACCCGTACTATGACTGTTCTGAAAGAAAAGGCAGAGACCAGATAATATTGCAATAGCCATACATATAACGTATGACTCTTGTGAAAATGTGATCATTTTATAGTGTTAGAAATCTACAGCTTAATAATTTGCAGCCCCCTGAAAATACTTCATAACCAACTGACATAAAATTAATGTGTAATTTATTATTATCTCTTTCCTTTCTTTTGCTCGGATCAACCAGGGAGCCTAATGACACAGAAAAATCCTGTGTCATTGAGCAAACACACACACACACACACACACACACACACACACACACACACATGCACACACACATTCAATATCAAGAAGTTTAAATATTCTTTCTTTTGTTACATCTGAGTCAACTATGTTTTTACAAAAAACATACCTTATCATCTAACCTGTGCATAGTTTAGTATAAGAATAGAAATGGCTAGGGAAAACAGTCACTGTCAATCTGCATGTCCTTAGCATGTCCCAGTATGAGATGTATTCTCATGTATCAATATTTAAACCCATAAAATATTCAGTGTAATCATTTATCCATAGATTAGGCAATGGCAGTAAAAACTCAGAAATTCAAGTCACCCAATTCACCTGCAGAAATAGCAAGTAAACAAACTGAAATCTATGCATTCCACTTTTGTGAATATTATTTGTTCACATCAAAATGTTATCAATTAAATTTTAGGGTGATCAATTAGTAGAGTAACAAAACTACTCATTTGAAATTCTTTCTCAGGCAATGAGCTTTGTATTTAACAAATACAAATAATTACTATTAAACATTTAAGTTATCTTTAAAATGTCATCATTGTATATAATATGTATCTCATTTACTCTTAACTATTAGGGCATAGCTGTCAAATTTTCTGTTGGTCCAGGTACTAATAAGCAAAATGCTGGATCAAAGGTTTCAAGTTTTTTAAACCTTCTTTCAAAACTTCTTTCAGCATAGTCTTTACAAATAATCTCATTAGAAATTCATGAATGTGTACTAATAAAATATTCCTTTAAAATAAAAAAAACCAAGAAATTCTTTCTCAATTTTTTTCCGATCTCAAGGAATTTCTTAGTAGATGTGAACTTTATTGACAAACATTTTAGCTGCACATTTTATTTGTAGAGTTAGGTAAATGATTTGAATATGTATGTCTTGAATTTTAAACAATATACATTGTGAACTATGATTCTATAGTGATGTATATATCTTCCTTGTCCATTGATTACAGTTACTTAGTGTTACATACTGTTGAACAGCTACCATAACACTCTCTGTCAATGCTTCTGCAAAAGGAGTCTTCAAGCACTGCTACAAGTGATGAAAAACTACAACCAAAAGTAAAACACACTTTCAAGATACAATGAAAACAAGCAAATTTAACTCCTGTATATTTTATTGGGTTATTGAATATTTGACAGACTATATAACATAATAATAATTGTACTTAAGATTATACTGTATGAAGAAAACAGGAATATCTACCTATGTAATCACAAAACAATATGCTAGTACAATGCATCTTTCTTATAAAAGATAAATTGATAAAGTCGTGGGTTTTAAATTAATTTTAGCTGGTCTTTCAACATTTATACAATATAAGTGCCATTTTATTTCTTTATTTTTATGCAAATATAATGCAAATAATGCTCTATATGAGTCTGAGTTGGTGCATCCATGTATTTGAGATAATATAACACATGTATCATTTTACATTACTCATTTCTCTGTGAAAGATTTAAAGCTTTATTTCTGCACAAGCTCTTAGTGATACCGTCTCTTGTGACAATTCTACTACAGTACAGTTTTAAGATGCATCTTAATAAGTATACCTAAGGCATTCATAACATTATTCTTTAGTTCACATTTGTCCTCAGTGCTGAGAGTATGTATAAACATTAGAAAGTTACACTCTTTTTGGTTAAGTGAATATTTGGAATCACTCTATATTTATTCACTTCACTTTGTTATATGCCCTGATAGCTTTTCATCACGTTAGCTTCCTAGTGCATACCAGTTACCAGTGTTATTAATTGTAAACATGAAGATTGTGGTAACCCTGCAGTCCACACTGCCATCAATAATGACCAATAGAGAAACTGCTATTTTCTCATTTATTTAGGAGGAAATCATTTTGATTAATTTCAATAGTTAATTAACACATGTACTAATGAGATTAAATCCTCTCTATTTCAATTTCCAATTCTTACTCTGAAATATTTCAGTGTTGCATACTCTAGAATTGATTGTCTGAGAAAGGAAGAGAAACAAAGATTTCTTTCTGCCTGGTAAATCTAATATTCATGAAATAAACTAGTTTTCAATTCATAATAAAATAATACACAGATTATTTTCATATTAACCTTGGCACTTTTGGAATTATATGAGTTCCTTGTAATAGAGTTTGTATTGTATGTATTACATAGAATTATATTCATATATGTGAACCTATATTCATATACATTCATATATACAGATTTCAGTTAAATACTTAAGACCTCAGAAGAGTAATAGTCATAACCAAAACTGGACATCTAAAATTCTGATTTTGAACTACAGGTATACGTTCTCAGTGAGAAAGCCACATTGCCAACATAGAATTAAAACTTTCTCTGAAGTATAGTATTATCTTTCCTGATTTTATAAATAAAAATAAGGTGCTTATCTGATGGGTTGTTTTGAGACTTTTGCTTTCAGTTACTTAGTCTGTGATTATGTGAGATATTCTTAGTTCTCTTAGGGATGTTATAAGTGACATAAATATGGAACAGAAATTAAGCTATTCTCAGACAATCAAGAACTCAGCCTTGTCTCTTTTACTCAAAGTTGTCATTCTTATTCTTAATGCTATCATGATATAAATTTCAGGAGCAACTTCAGATGCTCTTCAGTTATACAGTTTCTAGAAATAACATTAAGATCGGGTTTCTTTGTTTATATCAAAAACATGCCTTATTGAAAGAAAACACCTGGAAGAACCTCTCTTGAATTTGCTTTGTCTTAACTCCATAAATGATGGGGTTGAGAGTAGGGGGTACTACCACATAGAGGTTAGCAAAGAGAATGTGCATGTGACGTGGTATGCTGTGGCCCCCAAAACGGTGAGCAAAAAATGTAAAGAGAGAAGGTGTATAGAACAGAAGGATGACACAGACGTGGGAGCCACATGTACCCAGAGCCTTGAGTCTGGCATCTCGGGAGGGAATTCTAAATACCGTACGAAGTATAAGGGTGTACGAGACGATGATAAGCACAATGTCTAGGCCTATGGAAAATAAAGGCACAGTCATTCCATAGTAAATATTGACTTTGATGCTGTCACAGGCCAACCTGGCAATGCCCATATGTTCACAGTAGGAGTGATGAATGATGTTCCTCCCACAATAGGTGAGTCGATAAACTAGAAAGACCAAGGGGAAACAGATGAAGAAGCTTCTAGTCACAGATGCAATGCCCATTTTACCAATTACTGACGGGGTTAGTATGGTAGTGTATCTTAGTGGAAAGCAGATGGCCACGTAACGGTCAAAGGCCATAGCCAGCAGTATGGCAGACTCTGTCACAAACATGAAGTGGAGGAAAAACATCTGAGACACACAGCTGGCAAAAGAAATGCCTCCAGCTCGGAACCAGAAGATGGCAAGAACCTTTGGCGTGGTCACTGTAGATAGAATGATATCAGCCAGTGCCAACATAGAGAGAAAAAGGTACATCGGTTCGTGAAGACTATGCTCTGTGAAGATCAGGAATATTAACAGGGTGTTGCCTGCAAGAGCCACTATGTACATTGAACAAATAGGGATAGAGAGCCAAATGTGTACATCTTCTAGCCCTGGGATCCCAATCATGGTATACCAGATATCTCTAAGGCTCGTTTGATTTGAAAACATTGTCATCTCTTGTCTATTGTCAGATACTGGAGCTTGGAGCTGAAGGAAAATAAAAATTACATAAAGGTGTGATTAGTTTTATTGCATTATTATGAAATGTCACTTTGTAGAACTTATTCCATTAACAACTTATTGGCAAGCATAATTCAGTGATAGCCAGACATAGTTTAATTATAGGAAAATAAAAACCTATAAAGCCTATTCTATTGGTAAAGGGGATGATTCTACTAAAAAACAAAACAAAACAAAAACCAGACCTTAAATGTTGAAGTAAGGTTTAGTTACTGTGCAAAACTTTTTGTTTTTAACATCACACGTGAAATCTTTGAATAGGCAGAAAGTTTTGCATATGGTAGCTGGTTTTACTTTGTTCATTTCTTGGTTCTTTTTTCCATTCATTTATTTATTTGTTCATTTTACATCTCAATCACAACCACACTCCCACCTCTCCTCCAAGTTCCACTCTCCTACCCACTTCCCCCAAATAGCCACAACTCACCATGGATTATCGAGTCACATAGGACTAAGTGTGTCCTCTTTAACTAAGGCAAGACAAAGGAGTCCTGGTAGGATCCAAGAGCAGGGCAGCAGACATGTCAGACACAGCCCCCACTCCAACTTTTGGGGACCCACATGAGGACCAAGCAGCACATAAGCTTCATATGTGAAGGTTGCCTAGGACCAGTCCATGGACATTCTTTGGTTGATGGTTCTGTCTTTATGAGCACCCATGGGCCCAGGTTAGTTGGCTATATTGGTCTCCTTTGATGTCCTTTGTCTCTTCAGCTCCATCAATCCTTCCACTAACTCTTCCCCAAGACTCTCTGAGTTCCACCTAATGTTTGGGTATCAATCAATCTCTGAATCTGTTTCCATTATCTTTTGGAAGAAGCCTCTCCTCTTCACTGTTTTAGAATTGTGGTGGTCAAGATACTCTTTTTTTTTAATTAATTTATTCTTGTTACTTCTCTATGGTTATCCCATTCCTTGTATCCTCCCATTCTCCCCTCCCTCCCATTTTCCCCTTATTCCCCTCCCCTATGACTGTTCCTGAGATGGATTACCTCCCCCTGTATATGCTCATAGAGTATCAAGTATCTTCTCGGTGACCTGCTGTCCTTCCTCTGAGTGCCACTAGGTCTGGCAGGTATGGCTTTTAAAACTGTCATTTTTTCTCCTACGAATCAGGAGTGTACTCATTTGAAACTTGACACACAGGACCTGTCTAAAAGTCGCAGTCATCAAATGTCTAATATGAGATTCTAGGTGTGTTTACTTACCTTTTATTTTTGGCAACTGTGGACTCTCTGATGCTATTTGAGATGGGTTGTCTTTCCTGGATTTAGTTACATACACTCAGGTTATATAGCATTGTCATTCCCAAGAAGCCTAACCCTCAGTAGAATTGAGTTGTCTAGAGAAATGACCATGTCATAATGAGCCTTGGATACTTAATTAAGGCCAAAATCAAGCCAATCAAAAACAAACAAACAAAACACAAGATACCCACTAAATGGTTCACTGGGTTCATAGGAAATCTATAGTCTGAGAAAATTATCAGGCATCAACACAAAAATTCTACCAGCACTAACAAGCCACACTGACGGACTATTATAATAGAATGACCTAGAAATACTATCTATAATATGATTTTTTAATTTATTTTTACTTTTACTGAATGTCTATGATTTACATGTCATGCACCAAAATCCCTCTCCTCGTCCCATTAAAATAAAACAAACAGACAAAAAAAAAATCACAGAAGCTATAGTGTATTATGCAGGATAGCCTTTTGTCCACAAATGTTTACTTTCAAATATTCATTGCTATGAGTCATGGGTCTGGTGTGAGGCCTAAACTATCGTTACTGGATCCTCACTGGGACTGCTGTCTGATATCCCATTGTGGTAAGGAGATTCTTAATCTTTGAATCTGCAGGTCCGTCCCCTTCCTGTGTTCCACCAGGTCATACATGGGGTAGATGTTGGGGTGAGGTCTACTCAGAGTCCTGGATCAGGGCACCACTCCCTTGTCCTCGGGTCAAGGCCAGCTCTCCTGCTCCTGAGTTGTCAGGGCAAGGCTGCCTCTTCTGCTCCCATGTCCTCAGAGCACAGCCTGCTCTCCCACTCCCTGTTATCAGGGCAGGGCCAGCTCACCCCCTCCCTGTCATCATGCCAGGGCCTGCTTACTCGTTCCCATGTCATCAGGACAGGGCCACCTTACCGGCTCCCATGTCATCAGGGCAGAGCCTGCTCACTGGCTCCCATGTTCTTGGGGCAGGGCTGGTTTACCCGCCCCCATGTCATCAGGCCAGGGATGGCTCACCCACCCCTGTATAATATAATTTTTAAAAATATATAAGATGAACAACCAGAGAATAATTAGCCTAAGATTGTTTTCTAAGCACTACACATATTTAGAGCTATTAAAAAATACAGCTCATGTTGTTTTTGTAGTCTGTTATGTGCCTTGTGAGTTAGAAGATATTTCAATCTGGTTGGGAAAACTCACTATCCAGGGCATGTAGAGTTGGTTTTTTTCTTCTTCTTATAACTGTGCAGTGGTAGATATTTTACTCACCGGTAATTTTCTTATACACATGTAAGGAATCAGTATAAAACATAATACAATGTAGTGTAGATTTCCTCTTTTTATAAATTTTTATTTAAGTAATTTATTTAGATTACATCTTATTTGTTATCCCCTCACTTGAGGATGTGGAGAAAGGGGAACATTCTTTCATTGCTGGTGGAGTGCTAACTTTTACAACCATTTTGTAAATCAATATGGCACTTTCTGAGAAAACTGGGAATAGGATTATTTCAAGACGTAGCTATGTTACTCCTTGGAATATACCTGAAAGATGCTCTACCACACAACAAGGACACATGGTCAATCATGTTCATAGCAGCCTTATTCATAACAGCCAGAACTCAGAAACAACCTAGATGTCCCTCAGTCAAAGAATGGATAAAGAAACTGTGGTACATTTACACTATGGAATACTACTCAGCCATTAAAAACAAGATTTTCTTTTTTTTTTTGTCCTGTTCCTGTTTTTTTTTTTTTTTCAATCGTAGGAGAAATGATTTGTTTTCTTAGATATTCAGGGATGATATTGGTTGTGAGAGATTTATGTTTCTAAAGCATACTAATTTCAGACTTTATTCCCAGCCTATAGTAAATTCTATTACTTTTCTATTTCATTAATACACTTTGGAAAATACTTTTGATACAGAAATCTTAAATTCTGTAAAAAAAATACATTGTTAAATAAAAATTATGAATTCTGTCAAGATGTAAGCAATTTATTTTCTTCTCATGGACAAGACCCTGACAATAAATATGGTTTTTAGGGGCATACTTTGTCTGTTTTCATAAGCTCAACAGTCCTAAAATATCACCTCTTCAGTGAGAAACAATTACAAATAAGCATTAAAAATATGACCTTGATAGGAACAAAATTAAGTGAATAAATGTCTTGGATGACTTGACATGACAATGAGTGTATATAAGAACCTAACATATGAAGAAAAAATAGGAATTCCTACAGACTAGTGATATAGAGTATTATTAATCCTCGGTATCTATTTTGTAAAGGAGAAAATTCATAGAGCTTTCAGTATTAAATCTAATTTTAATTTAATGTTTCCTTAAAAAATTTTAATTAGCAACACAATTTTATTTGTTCTACCTTAATTTATGTAAATAAAGTAAACGTATTGTTCCAGATGGATATATGTATTCTTATAGAAACCTTATTTTATTTACATTCTCTTGTTTTTTGAAAAAAATTAAAAAATGATTTCCTTGTGCACACTTAGCTGTGATTTACACTGTAACAGTTTTACTATGCTATAGTTTGGGTTATATTGTAACAATTCATGTACATTTATGCTGGTTTTAGTTCATTATCATTTTCAATGGAGAGAAAGTGTACACACAGCGTAGTGATTTTTCTAATGGTTTTGTACAAATCAATATGTGAGTATCTATGTTCAACTGCTTAGAGTTTTTAAATGTTCTTTAATAATGTGTCATAATTTCTCTCTGATAAATGTTACTATTACCACTAATTGTAATTATTGTCCTTTGAGAATTCTGCAATTCACACTGTTATCACAAAATGGCCAAGACATATAGCTGCCACCTTCACATTTATTATCAGAGAGAATTAGGGACTTTTTTCCATTGTAATTGTAATTTATACATATATTAAAATCTGTATCTGGTAGTCTTTCTCCAATACTTACTGTGATGACATTTAACATTTGCATGCCCCAGTACTATTTTTTGTGAAAAAGGGAACTCCAATAAAAATAAATTAAATATCTGGAATTATCAGATTCATACTCATTTTCAATTCATAGGAATAGACATAATTATTATTTTCATTTTTTATTAAATATTTTTTATTTTTATGTATACACTTATATTATTACACATATATACAATAAACTACCTACAGCAAGAAGTACCTGACACTAGCATAGAATTTTCAATGTAGGACACTCTTGTCTGTCTGCCTATTTTCCATCTATCAATGCAAATTGAAGATGAAAAAAGGCTAAATACTTGTGATCAAAGCCAAACATCTGAACTTGGGCTTGACTTGAACTTGGAAGCCAAATGCGCGGTGACTGATCTAATATAATAACTAGACAGAAATAATGTGCTGGACATGTAGTGCTCTTCATTTCCCAGTTTTCGAAAAATGTGCTGAAATGGCAATTTTTTTATTTTAGGATTCTGTTTCCACTTGTTTGTTGTATGAAGAAAGATTATATCATTTATTTTCCTTTTTTATGTGTCAACATAAAATTGAAAGTTTTTGAAATACTATGAATTATATACATTGTAACAAAGATGAAAATAGGACATAAAATAATGTGTCCTTATTACAGTACTGTTCTGAATAAAATATATGCTGAGTAGAATTCACCCTTTTCTTGATTGCTGAAAACTGCCATAATTGCCCTCACTAAGGATGACTTTATTTAACATTTACATTGTAACTTCAACTGCCCTTGAGTTCTATAGTTTGGGAGAAAATATAAAGAACACAACCAAGCTGCTTGGTTTCGGTCAGCAAAATATCTTGCCCAAAGAAAAGAACTGGATAACCTTTCCCTGAATTTGTTTCGTCTTCACTCCATAAATGATGGGGTTGACAGTGGGTGGTCCTACCACATAGAGGTTAGCAAGGAGAATGTGCACATGCAGTGGTATGCTGTGACTCCCAAAACGATGAGCAAAAAAAGAGAAGAAAGCTGGTATGTAGAACAGGAGAATAACACAGACACGCGAGCCGCATGTACCTAGAGCCTTGAGCCGGGTAACTTGAGAAGGAATGCTAGACACAGCACAGAGTATAAGAGCATATGAGATCAGTACCACATCCAGGCATGTGGAAAATAGAGCTACTATCACCCCATAGTAAATGTTGACTTTGATGCTGTCATAAGCCAACCTGGCAATGCCCATGTGTTCACGGTATGAGTGACGAATGATGTTCCTCCCACAGTAGGTGAGCCGATAAACATGAAAGATCAGAGGGAAGCAGATGAAGAAGCTTCTAGTCACAGATGCAATGCCAATTTTGCTGACGACAGATGGGGTTAGAATGGTGGTGTATCTTAGCGGATAACAGATGGCCACATAACTGTCAAATGCCATAGCCAGCAGTATGGCAGACTCTGCCACAAAGACGAAGTGGAGAAAAAAACATCTGAGACACACAGCTAGCAAAAGAAATGCCTCCAGCTTGGAACCAGAAGATTGCTAACATTTTTGGTGTTGTGACTGTAGACAGAAAGATATCAGCAGGTGCCAGCATGGAGAGAAAAAGGTACATGGGTTCATGAAGGCTGCGTTCAGTGATGATGATCAGGAATAATAGCAGTGCGTTGCCAGCAATGGCCACTGTGTACATTGAAAAGATGGGGATGGAGATCCATATGTGCAAGTCTTCCAGTCCTGGGATCTCAATCATGGTATACCAGATGTCTCTGAGATTTGTGTAGTTTAAAGCTGTTGAAGATGTTGTCATGTTTATTTTGTCTACTAGTTCTGAACCTGCCAAGGCACAGCAAAAAAAGGGAGAAAAATTATTGTTATTTTATTAGATTAAATGTGAATACTCACAGAGTTGGTTAAGATTATTACTTTCTGAAAAATGTTAATAACTTTCAATTGAGGCATAATAGCCCATAAAGACTTCACTAACAAAATTGTAACCAAAGTTTTATAAAGCTTTGCTAATAGGCAAATGTGGCAATGTTAAGTGTGGTTGCAAACTAAGTAGTCTTGACATTGAGATTTCACCTTTCATTCAAAGTTTATATTTGCCGGGCTGTGGTGGCACACGCCTTTAATCCCAGCACTTGGGAGGCAGAGGTAGGTGGGTCGCTGTGAGTTCGAGGCCAGCCTGGTCTACAAAGTTAGTCCAGGACAGCCAAGGCTACACAGAGAAACCATGTCTCGAAGGAAAAAAAAAAAAAGGAAAAGAAAAAAAAGGTTTTATATTTGTCTCTTTTGCTTCAGCCCTCAGAGGCTCTGGCAGGCTTTGCCTATGATTGCTTTTCCCCCTATTGTTCAGTTCTGAAGGCCAAACACAGTTCTCTTATTCATGCTCTAGAGATGTAATGGCCAAAATCATGTTGTGTTTGGGGAACTCAGCTATTGAATCAGTGCTAACCAGTACCAACATCCTATTTTTTTGTCAAACTTCTAGTAAAATAGTTGCCTTTTTCCTTACTTGAGCAATTTATTTGACAAACCAAGGATATACAAATTTAGGAAATCCTTGTTTGAGGAATGCGGTATCAGTTTTGTGGTTTGATACTGGCTCCATGTTCCTGCTCGACATGACTGCAGTTCGTTATGTTGCAGCTTAACCAGACACCTGACGGTTTGTCTTTTCTGACCCATATTGTGATCTACAAAGCTCATGCTTGAAAAAACATGCAGCCAATAACACTAAAATCACACACAGAACACTCTAAAGGCTGGTGGATCTGGACCCTGGGGCAAGGGGTCTACACAAAGTACTGTACAAAGCATACAGTAAACCTAGACCCCCTACTCAGATCCAGCCAATGGACAACGCATTCTCCACAGTTGTATGGAGAGCAGGGACTGACTCTGACATGAAATCTGTTGCCTCCTATTTGACCATTTCCTCTTAGAGAGGAGGCCTGGTGGCACTCAGAGGAAGGGTAAGCAGGCTACATGGATGAGACCTGATAGGTTGTGATCATATGGTGGAGGAGGAGGTCCTCTTTTGTCACAGGCTTAAGGAAAGGGAATAAGGTGAAAGAGGGAGGGGGAGGGGTGAACAGGAAGATACAAGTGAGGGGATAACAATTGAGATATAATCTGAATAAATTATTTAAATAAAAACAAAATTTAAAAAAAGAACACTCTCGGGTAATGTTTTAAGTAAGATTATGACTGTGAGTTAAGCCACATTCACAGCTTCCATCCTCAACCTGAAAGCATCTAATACCACTATATACACAAGTGCCATACCTGGGACAGGAATGCCTGGAAAATTGTCATTGTCCCTTTCCTGGGAATTAGTACTATCTATGGTACTATCCTTAGTGGACACCCTCTGTAGTTAGAGCTATGAATTCTCTAATTTCTAATGACGGGTGTTGTTACCTTCTCTCCTCTGCAGCTGCAGGGTTCCTGGTGGTCAACAAGATGGGTGGTTTCTCATTAATCATGTCCTACTGCTCACCTAGAGACTGGTATAAGTTTCCTGATCCCAAGAGACCTAAGACTCAGTAGAATTGAGGGATCTTAGAAGGTGTCTGTAGTCTTCTGAGGCCCAGGTCCTTAGGTAAGGAAAAACCAAAATAAAACAAAATGTACAACCTAATGATCTAGTAGATATTCAACCTCCCATGAAGATCATCTTTCTGAGACAATTCTGAGGGTTTAAAGAAACTCTATTACAGCAGCAACACACACTATGACTCTTTTGGCAGAACTAAAAACAAATGGATATTGTTAGGGTGTATGGACCTACATTTTAGTCTTATGAATGTTCTCCTTAGAGATTCATATCTAATTCACTTAAAATTTATTTATTGACTTGTAAAATTTATTTTCACTCTCTTAAATGCCACATATCTGTAAGTACCCAGGCAGTCCAAAATGATGTTGGAGGCCTTAGGACCAGAGTGCAAAGTAGTTGTGAGAAATCTGATGTGGGTGCTGGGAACTGGAGTTGGGAGCCCAAGATGAACAGGGAATCCCTTTTGTTACTAATCAATCTCACCAGCCACTTCTGTAGGACTTAATATATCTTGAATATTAGCTCAGAATCTATGGGGGAGAAATCAGGTACAATTTAGTATTTTTATTTTCTTTGAGACTCAAAACGAGTTTCTTGGGTATGTTGGTCAAACATTTTTATTTCCATATCATTAATTTGCTTTCAGAGAATGTTAAGAATTTCTTTGTTAAATCTGAGCCACACACTTATATTCATATATATGAAGATATATATATATATATATTTCTTTAAAATAAGTTCTCATAGTCACAGCACTTACCAGTTTTAACACTTTTTCATATACAATTATTTAAGCCCATGAGTACTATCCTGACTACTAGTTTTCCATTGGTAAGTTGATGACATCAAAGCTCAAAAACTTGAGTAACCTTGCTTTAAATCAGGTGTGGGCTTCTGTGCCAAATACCATTGTTTGTTTAAGCTGATGCCATTGCCATTAAAAATTTAGAGTAATCAATGAAATGGTTGAGTAGAATATTGCATGTTTATGAAACACTATTAAGATTGTGTAAGGTTATATGAATTACTATTAACAATAGGTTATCATGATGTTAAATGGGCATGACCCAATAGCCCATTATGTAACTGAAACAAGCATAGACAAATAGCCAAACCACTATG
Organism: Acomys percivali; assembly: GCA_907169655.1. NCBI lineage: Eukaryota > Metazoa > Chordata > Mammalia > Rodentia > Muridae > Acomys > Acomys percivali. The sequence goes on along the minus strand of OU015752.1, from coordinate 119,180,475 downwards.
AATGTAACATTTATAGAACTCATGATTGTCACATGGCTCTCCCTGCTGTATGTAGTTTGTTTTATACATGTGTAATAAAATAAATGTGTTTAAAAATAAAAGAAAAAAAACAGAATGAAAAAAACATTTGTCAATTTGATACGGATCAGATAATGATATATTAATATGTGTAAGCAAATCTATAGCCTTTTTTAAAATTGATGATAATATGGAGCAGTAATTTAGATTGTCTTTCCTTAATTAACATTGCTGCAGAACCTGTGCGGGCCCCTTGTTTGCAGCTTTAGTCTCTTTGAGCCTATGCAATCTCTCCATGCTTAGTTGATACATTAAACCACATCCTTCTGGTGTCCTATATCTCCTCTGACTCCTACTATGTCTCCACCCACACTTCAGCTAGGTTCCTGAATCTCCAAGGGCAGGAGCCTGATGGAGAGCTCCAGTTTATATGCTCTCTGAGTAATGCCTGTCTCTAGGCCTCTGCATCTACTTTCATCTACTGCAGTAGGAAGCCTCTTTGATAACTTCCAAACAAGACACTCATATGAGTATAGCAGAATATTAATTTTTTCCAGAATATTACTATTTTCTTACCTAACTAGTCTCAGGTTCCTGGCCATCCAGGCAGTGTCAGGCATGGGCTCTCTCTGCTGGCAATGGCCTCAAGTTCAACCAAATATGGTTGGTTACTCTCACAAGCTCTGGTTTACTACCATGGCCCCAGCACATCTTGATGACAAGACATCTGGGTTGTATTTTTTAGAGCCTTCTATATTTATGCTATAGTGCTAGGTAGGAAGTAAATAACACAACTTTGAAAGGAAAACTGGTTGTAACAACCAGTAGCATCTATCTATAGACAAATATCTTAGAGTTCGTTGCATTGATAAATAGATTTGGTTTGGAGAAAACAATCAATAACAGTTTTAAAGAAAAGAAGAGATAAAAATCTTTAATGGGATTATTGGCTCAATATAAATGGACCTAGACCTATCAAAGACCTGTAACATCACAGTGTTGGGGAAGAATGATACTGATGAATAATTATAGCAGCTGTAACCCTCAGTTTCTCAGAGAGAAAGTGAAAAATTACATTTAAAAATTGTTCACTTAAGAATGACTCAGACTGAGCTGGATAGATAATGGCTTACTGGTTAAGAGCACTGGATGTTCTGTCAGAGCACCTGAGCTAAATTCTCAGCAACCATGTGGTGGCTCACAACCGTCTACACTGGGATCTGATAATCTCTTCTGGCATGTAGGCATATATGCAGAGAGACTACTCATATACATAAAATAAAATTATTCAAAGTAAGTTTAGGTGCCAAAATATCACTTGTGAGAAAATCATCACCTATAATGTATAGATTGTGGCACATTAGCAGTAAACTGTTGTGACACAGGGTTCCATGATTGAGTGTGTGAGAAATTATGAAGACAGAGATATTAAGAAAATTTAGAAAGCTTTCCATTCCAAGTAATTTGTTTTGCATATCTCATATCTGACATGCTGAAGCCATTATCTCATGGGGATATTTTTCTAAACTCCCTCTGGTCCCTGCTGACTCTTTCTCCATGTGTTGTAAATAACTCTCAAATTGAGGAGCTACTCCTGGTAGAGGCTTTGGGAAACTCCCTCCTTAAGAACCCTTGTGTTCTCTACCGATGCCCAGATTGGTAAGTTGAAAAGAAAATAAGAGAGCTGTGTTCTGAACCTCTTTCTCAATCTGAGAGTTCAGGTTTTATAGTGAGGTGATCATATGGTGTGTTCAGTAGCAAAGAATAAATGAGGCCTTTTGGTCAGGGGTTTCCTAACTGAAGTTTTGTCCCATTTTAGAATGAAACTCAGAGTTCTATTGAATGAGAGGAAAGAGAGCTTTCCAAAGGTGAAAGCAGAGACACTTAATAGAAGAACTGAGAAAAAGCACTGAAGGAAATAAGGTTTCAAACGATTGGGAGTCATAGAAGAAAAATGGCAGAATAACTTCTCAGCTGGGGACTTGAAGAAACATGAGAGGAATAGATGTTACAAAAAAAAATTGAGGAAGTCTAGAATTGAGTCATGTCATTTGGAAAGGTGAAAGGGTGAAGTGACTTGTGAATGTTCACATAGAAACTGAGGAACAATGTTAGTAGCATAGGAAATCTGTCAGGGAGAAACATGGACACCAGGACACAAGTGACTGGAAGTTGGAAATTGAGTAAGTTGACAAATTCTAAAATGCTACCTTTCAGATGACAATAACCTTTTCCATGACCTTGGTTTACTGGAACTTACTTTTCAGTTTTAAATGGTCCCCAACCCTCCATCTACCAAAGTATGATTTCCCCCAAACACTATACATAGTAGAACTTAAAGTGAATTTTGTGCTACTGGTGAATTTTATGTCTCTACTGGATGTTAATATACATATGGTGCAGTAGGATTATATAATTTTCTATTTATATTACCAATATTCATGTTGTTGTTTGTATTCATAAAGAAAACATGACTGCCTTTACCAATGTATGGGGATTTTATAATCCTAACATTATTGACATTTAACAACAACTGGATAAGAAAAAAAATCTAGGTAGGTAACACAAAAAAGACATTAAATCAAAAGTACTAAATGTCAATTACAGGAGCAACACTGAACATCTGGTGGGAATTTAATGGCTAGAGTAATTCTCAGGATCCAAAATAGCTAAGGATATTTCAGTAGAAAGGCTGCATAGAAACTAAACATTAATCAGCTGATTTAACTATTGTCAGAAGAGCTAAAGCACAGTTTGTTTCTGAGCATGTGATCAAAAAGGGGATGAAAAAAATCTAATGTAAGAGTGGTTATGCTTTATCTGGTGGTTAAACCACTGCAAAAAAAAAAAATCTAAAATCAAATAAAATCAGTTGAAATGAAACACATCTTCACTGAAAAAGTCAGAGATGTGTCTACAAACAATAGCAAAAATGAAGTAGGCTATGATATAGACCAAGTATATAGCAAATTTATATTAAACCTTGCAAGAAGGTGAATGGTGATCTGGTTGTATTTGAGATCAAGGCAGTGCTAAGCAAAGGAAAGAAAAGGAAATCTGGAGGATGAATTCCTACATGTTCAGAAAGAAAGTTAAAACAAAGAGAGGCTGTATAGGAACCTGCAGGTATGGGATTTCATGTATGTGTGTTGGTTTAACATAGAAGTGCTGTGTGGATTCTAAGAAAGTTCTTTGTTTTCATGTGCTGAGACTCAATGTGATGGATGGTTGAGCATGGCTGGCTTGTCATGTGACTGGATGTTCCAGTACACTATGTACTGTGCCTTTAAGTACATTTATTTACATTAATCTGGCATTCTAGGTAAACCAATGAAAAATCACATCTAAATAGCCTTGTTTTTACTGTCTTAGATCCTCAGAGAGCCTTCTTCTCAGCGAGTGTACATGTTCCTTGTAACCCTATCAGAAAAACAGACAGGCTTTGCAAAACTCATTGCCAGTTATTTATGCCATAAAAACCTCACTTCAAAAAGCATATTTACACTTAAAAATAACATCTGTGATATTTTCATATTTCCAAAATGTACAGAATTCTGATCTTGCTAAAGGAAAATGAAGTTTCTTGTCCCAGTTTGTGTGTATGTGTTTGTTTTCCCCCTCTCTGTCTCCCTGTCTCTCTGTCTCTGTCTCTGTCTCTGTCTCTGTCTGTCTGTCTGTCTCCCTCCCTCCCTCCCCCCC
>OU015752.1:119140052-119176658 GCA_907169655.1 Acomys percivali | reverse complement strand
CTCTCTCTCTCTCTCTCTCTCTCTCTCTCTCCCTCTCTCTCTCTCTCTCTCTCTCTCTCTCTCTTTGTGTGTGTGTGTGTGTGTGTGTAGCATGTGTGTATTGAGTATTTAAGTGTGTACATGTTGGTGTATGTGTGACTGCTATTGAAGAACAATTGATATTGGGGTTTTTTACTCAGTCTCTTTCCTCATTATTCCCACTGCACCTTGAACGCTCTGGTGCACTAAGATGTCCAGTGAGCTCCAGAGATCTGCCTGTCTGTCTTCAGTCCCGGCACCTGCTTTATAGACATAGGCTGTATATCCAGCTTTTTTAGAAATGGTGCTGGGGACTCCACCTGAGGGCCTTGTTCTTGTTAAGGAAGCACTCCATTGACTGAACAGTCTTCCCTGCTACCCCAGGTCTCTTTTCTATGGCCTCTTTCCTAAGAAAAATAGCTTATTTATTTCTATTTAATTGATCTTCAGGCACATTTTATATATTTGATCATATTTATAATTACTCTACAAAAGGCATCATATTTGAATTCTAGGCTTTTTTGATAGTTTACATGAAATTTTCACTTTTCTTTACTTCCTGTCTTTATATCCAATTGTAGTTATATCAATATTTTCTGTTTCTTCTTATGAAAAATAGAGATTTTTGAGACATAATTATAAATGTATTCACCTAACAGGAAATAATATTCATTACTACTTCTTTAAAGATAATACATACAATAAGATTTTTTCCTTCAATGATGCTGATTTGAAATATTTGCTAAAGTATTGGTATTTGTTTTTCACAAATGCATTACTTGTATTTTGGCAAATAGTTGTTTTCATTTATTTCAAGAAACTATTTGCTCATGTCCAGTTATGTTCTAGAACTGGCTGAGAAAACCAACAATCACTGCTTTAGTTCTTTCATCACGTTCTCATATTTTGATAGGCATTCTCTTGAGAAAGAGTAACCCTATCAATCTAAAGAAAATATCAAATAACAGAAGTCCGTTGGAAGAATGAGAATTCACTAAATGATTTAGATATAACAACAGTTATTAAAATAAGCATGCATTTTATTTCTGCAGAAGAAACATCAGAAAGAATGCTCATATTTCCAGAGAGCTTGAGTGTTGAAAGTATGACACTGATCTGTGGGAAAGTACAAGGGCTGCTTTGAGATTTCTGACAATTTTAGCTCAAATTTAGTACTAAATAGTATTTAGTGAAATGACATTTTTAGTGCAGAGAGAAACATAATTAAATAACAGCAATAAATCGAGACACCATAATTATAGCCTTAGTTTTCATTAGCACATAATCAGTGTTATTAGGTTGAGTGTGCTAAGTAGGTGAAAAGAATTCTACCATTTTCTACATTTAATAGCACCTATTCATTGTCCAAACTGCAGATAGCTATTCAAATAGGTTTGGAAACCTAATTTCTTCGTATAATCATTTCATAGATAGAATTGACCCCAAAGAACATTATGAAATAATCTCTTCTTTTTAAGATTTACCATTTTTTCTTACAATAGAGACCTTTGGAAGCTGACAACAGCTTGATAAGAGGTATCTTTATGGAGATTACAAACAGTAGCTGGTTCCAGCCACCTATCTTTCTTCTAACAGGCATTCCTGGACTTGAAAATGTGCAGATATGGCTCTCTATCCCACTATGTGTCATGTACCTAATCGCCCTCTTAGGGAACTGCACCATCCTCTTTATTATCAAAACCACCTCCATCCTTCATGAGCCTCAATACATCTTCCTGTCCATGCTGGCAGCTACAGATGTGGGTCTTTCTGTATCAACTCTGCCTACAGTACTGAACGTCTTCCTCCTGAATCACAAAGAGATTGAGTTCCACTGTTGCTTGACACAGATGTTCTTCATCCATACCTTCTCTTCCATGGAGTCAGCCATCTTATTGGCCATGGCTTTTGACCGGTTTGTTGCTATTCGTAATCCATTACACTATAATGTAGTCTTAACCACCCCTCGGATTATCAGGATGGGACTTGCAGCTGTTGTTAGGGGTGTGTTGTTAATGGTACCCTTGCCAATCCTGCTCAAGCGGTTGCCCTTCTGTAAGGGTGTCATTCTGTCCCATTGCTACTGCTACCATCCTGATGTTATGAAGCTGGCCTGTGGTACTGTCAGGGTCAATATTATTTATGGATTGTCTCTAGTCCTCTGTTCATTTGGCGTTGACTCTGTATTTATTGTCATCTCTTATATCATGATTTTGAAAACAGTGCTGGGTATTGCCTCAGGAGATGGTCAACTCAAGGCGCTCAACACCTGTGTCTCCCACATATTCACTGTCTTTATATTTTATGTGCCACTTATTGTTCTGGCCCTAATTCACAGGTTTGGCACATTTGCATCTCCTATGCTCCATGTCACCATGGCCAATCTTTTCTTATTCTTGACTCCTGTTCTGAACCCCTTGGTTTACAGCCTAAAAACCAAGCAGATAAGGTCTGCAGTGTGTAAAGCATTCAAAAATAGGGGAAACTTGCTCAAATAGTCACATATGGTCTTAGCGAAAGAGATGTCCTACTTCTGTGCCCTGTCATCTACCTGCTTCTCAGGAACATGCTTTTATTTCAAGGTATAATTTTGTGAGAATTAAGATACACTTGTGTTCTAAGAAGAGTACGGTATTTTGATTATCACTGAAAAAGAAATACTGATCTACTACACTGTGGAATGAGAGTATGATAAGAATCAATGTGGGATATGTATATATTTTGTTTGTTTACCTATAAAGAACACATGAGCTCTAAAAAATTTAAAGGATGTGGAAACCAAGTGGATGCAACCCATCTTTTGGAAAAAAATATCAAGCTTAGCTAAAATAAAGGGGAAACGCCATTTAAAAATTTTATTTTATTTTTAAACTTTAATATAAAATTACAAATATAATTGTTCTTTTAAATTTATAATTGTCCATCCAAGGAATCAAAGACTGTACCATATTCAGAGATGTGGAAATAGAAAAGTATAGAATAATAAGTTCCTTTAGAGGAAGCATGACAAAATCCCAATAGAGGAGCAGATACCTGAATGTCCATCAGCTTGTAAATTTATTGATTTAATTAACAGATAAAATTGACTTGTATACTGATTCTACTAAAGTTAATATTCCAGTCCATTGAAATACTTTGCTTGCGATAGGCAGAGGCTCTCATAGCACCTCATAATACAGTTACCCTGATGATATATAAGGAATCATTCCATGTACATATTTTGAATTTATTTAATACTTAGCTATTGTTACAGTTTTATATTTGAAGTCTAGTATAAATGGTATTTTTGTTATTATTTTCTCTTGTATTTTGTAATATCTCCTTCTCTCACACCTCATAGACATGATCAGAGAATATAAGGAAAACCCAAACAAAATACTTTCCCTAATACTTAAAGAATCATTTAATGAAGCATAGAAAATCCTGATATCTGATTAATTTTCCAGTGAAAATCAGCTGAGTGTCCTTTGATTCAATTAAATTCTGGTAGTATCTACCTAGAGACAGTATCAGGTGAGAGTGATTAATTGTATGAGTAGTACAACTTAGGGGACACTGGACTTTCTCAGTGACATTTGTTTGGCAGTCACTGAAGTCTATCATTAGTTAATTTTTAAAGTATGGTCAAATACTTTATTACAGAAAGAGAAAAACTGCACTTTCAGTCACAAACAAGCAGACAAAAATTAACGTACTTTCCAGAGGACCTAAGGTTATTTGGATTGGGTGGAGTATGAAAACAATAGGCAGGTCGAATCAAAGAGCTTCACATGTAGATTTGGTTAAGCTTGTCAAACCGAACACATAATTTGCCACTAATTTGAAAATGAAGATTTGACGCCATCATATTTGCTTTCAGAACTTTGCTGTAATGATGGTACCTGTAGAGCTGGGCTCTGACAGGTCCAACTGTGGCCAACACAAACACTGAATAGAGATTTTTGCCCCTCTTCCCTGTTTCCTGTCTCTTCCTTAAAACTGTTACTTTCTGACAGCTAGCCCTCAAGGTCTATTCTCTTATTGACCACTGAGACAAAACACCAAGGTCCAACAACCAAAATTCAGGGTTCACCAACGCACCCTAGCACACACCTTCCCCTTTTCCACGTTAAAAGCCCATCCTACAGAAACACCCTCTCTTGGCTTACTTGCCTCTGTTGATTCTAATGCTCTCCTGGTTTCTTGCTCACTGCTTGTGCTTGCTGTTGCTGCCGATGCTGCTGCCTTTGCAGCCCTACCTCCACCCCTGCTTCCCACCCAACGTAATAAATTTTCGTTGTCCTAAGAATATAGTGTCTGGGTATTTTCCCAATTTCAAGGGGAGATTTTATACAACACAGCAAATGTCAGTTTAAATCCAGGTGAGGTTAGAAGTATGGAATTCAGTTTCACATTACATAAAGAAAGGCATCTAGAAGGCTTAAATTAGTGGAGCTAATGCTTAGATGTAGAAAAGTGAAAGCACTTAAGGCTTATTTAGGTAATGAAAACAAATGACATTTATGGAGAGGAAACTTAAAAGATGTGTGGAGGTAAAGAATTAATTTCCACTCTAAAACCAGAAAATACAGTCAACACTTAGGTGCACAGGGCATTCAAGAGAAAAATTGCATTTGAAGTAGTTCATGAATTTAACCTTGGTTTTCATGGATTTGAAGACTATTGCTATGAAGAACATATCCGTGTGTACACACACACACACACACACACACACACACACACATACCATGTGTACACACACACACATATCCGTGTGTACACACACACACACATACACACACATATCCGTGTGTACACACACACACACACACACACACACACAGCAGAAGAACCTGAAGAAGATTCTCAAAATAACCATACAGGTGTCCTGTAACCGTGGAGCAAATCAAAGATACAGAACTAGCCAACAGTGTTGTTCAACAGGAAGTCAGAATAAATGATTTTTTTTTCTAAAGGATGTGACGCAAATGCAGGTGTATTTTGGAAAAAAAAGGATACAAATTGACTTACTAATTGATTGCTGTGATCCACACACTCTGTAGCAGGGATAGTCAAAATGGTCTAGATGATACATATACATTTTGTTTTCGTGGAGATAGTGCAAAAAAGAAGGGGATGTTTTAGTAAATAAATAGAGCAAAACCCAGAGGAAAGAAAACAATGCAGAAAGTGAAAGAATAGGATTAGGGATTTTGTTGAAATTTCTGAGTCATTTACAGAATTACTTAATTATATCCCTTGTTTGAAACCATAAAAATATAGTGAATTTAGATAAAAATTAACATTAAATGTCTAGCAAAGAACTGTTCTTTACTATTTAGTTTGTGAAGTCTATCATACACTAAGAAACATAGGAGAAAATAAAATTTGCAATTATATAGATGCATGCAGTGTCTTTATTCATAAAAGCTATAATTTCAACATTTTATCTCATTTTCACATCTGTATACACATCTCAGATATTAAACCACAATAAAATCAACAATCACATGAACTGTCAAGTTGACAGTTGTACTTTCCTTCATTGAAACTGCCATTAACTCTCTGAATTGTTCACCCAACGTGGATCTTCATAGATTTTCTCAGGGCAGAACGAATTTGCTTGGTCTTCAGGCTATATACAATTGGGTTGAGCATTGGAGGCATAAAAAGGTAGACATTTCCCAAGACGGCATGTGCTATCGGAGAGCTTCTGTGGCTGATTCTATGCATAACAGTTATGGCCAGCAAAGGGCCATAGTAAATAAAGACAATAAAGATATGGGACAAACAAGTGTTGAGTGCCTTCATCTGACCTTCTTTGGAAGCAATTCCCATGACTGCTTGAAATATTAAAGCATAAGAAATGGCTATGAGCAGAAAGTCCACCCCAAAGGAAAATATAACCAAAACAAGCCCATAGAAAATATTGATTTTGACTTGACCGCAAGCTAGTTTCATGACATTTGGGTGTATACAGTAGGAATAGGACAGCATCTGCCCCTTGCAGAATGGTAGTCTCTTGAGCAGTATAGGTAAGGGAGTCATGAGTGCTACACCCCTCAGAAAGGCTGCCAGCCCCATCTTTGTGACTCGTGAGTTGGTAAGGATAGTGGTGTATTGCAGGGGACGACTGATGGCCACAAAGCGGTCAAAAGCCATGGCTAACAGGATTCCTGAGCCCATGGAGGAGGATGCATGGATGAAGAAGAGCTGAGCAAGGCAACTATCAAATGCAATTTCATAGAGGTCAAAGATAAAGACTTTTAGCACAGAGAAAAGTGTGGAGACAGACAAGACAATGTCAGCCCCAGCCAGCATAGATAAAAAGTGGTACTGAGGCTCCTGCAGACTCCGTTCGGTCCTCACTAAGTAAATTACGGTACAGTTCCCTGCCATTGTAATTATGTACATCAGGCTCAGGAGTGGTCCGAGCCATAGGCGGGCTCCCACCAGCCCTCTGAGGCCAGTGAGGATGAAGACAGAAGGTTGAAAGGTCATATTAAATTCAGGCATGGGCGACTGTAGGGATGACTGTGCAAAACAGTTTCTCTGACATGGAACCCTGGAGGAAAGCAAAAGTTAAATGTCAGATTCAGGAATTACTACTGAGTGTGCTAGATGTCACCTGTGAAGGCTAGTCTAGGGACGAGCATCTTATTGGGAGCAAAATGACTTTAGCAATTACACCAGGGAACAAAATGTTATCTTGAAGATCACCTTAAGGATAGATGATCCTTTTCAGTACTAATATCCATGTAGAAATGAGCCAGTTAAGATGGCAGTTAAAATGAACAGTGCATTTTATCTTCAGCCTATTCCTAAACCAGCTGTATCCAAGAGCCTAGGATAAGAACAATGTCACAGCAAGGACAATTCTGATGACTCAAAGCAAAAATCAGATAGCTTCAAAGTTTAAATAGAGAAAACAAAATGGGGTTGGAGTGATGCCTCAGCAGGTAACAGCAGTTGCAGTGCTAACATAAGGACCTGATAGCAAATTTGTTTTTTTCCATCTAAAGGCAAATTCCCTCAAGAGCTTCCTCAAATTCACTGCTGTCTTTTGGAATACATTTATTTGTCAGTTCAGTTACTAATTACATATTTCTTGACTAGACCTTATTGAGGCATTCTTCTAAACTTTTAGGATACACTTATTAAACATTTTTTACTGTATAATCCGTTTTTATTTTAAACATTGCTGTGACATAAAACTGTATAATCATGTTAATATTTTAATGTTACTATTTTAAAAGGTGAACTAAATCACCTATTTTCAACCTTATCATAAAAGTTTTCAAAATCCTTGGAGAAAAAAATTAAATTTAAGAAGAGAACAATTTTACCAGGCATATGTGATTATTATTATAAAGTATTCTAAGATTTGAAAATGTTAATGATAATGAAAATGAAAATGATAATACATGTCATAAGGAACATATATAGAGAAAAGAATTTCAGACAAAATAGTGAGAAATCGAGAGCCAGAGGATTAACCTCTGATGTATGTGGAAAGAGAAGCTGAAAGTTTACTCAACTGAGAAAAAGAGAGTATCCCAGGGAGGGAGAGAATGTTTGAAATTATAATAAACAATAATGCATATACTACAAAAACAATGTTGTAACAAGCTTTTCAGTTACCAAAAGCTTTAAAGTCAGTGTTGTGACTTCATTTTCATTTCTGCAAATCCATTTTTGTGGTCTTTAGACAATAACGCAAATGGCACATCTATATGAAAAGACACACATTTTAAGCTTATTTTAATTTCCTAAGGAAAAACCAAGATTAGGATCTATTTTCTTATGACTAAGAGTGAACGATCTCAACCTATATTTTAAAGAGTTTCAGTGTGTTTTTTAATTATTGGTATATCATCAAATTCTCACAATGTGCTTAATGGTTTTTGTCCCGCATAAGCCTTCCTCTGTATAAACACATAAATATTACTCAGAATAGACGGAGACCAATGCAACAATGCCATGCCTTAATGTAAAAAGTTCTTCAATATGAAGGGGGAAAGTTTGACCCTTACTTTCTTTTGTATTGTGTTTTCTTATTGTCTATTCTTAATCCATATCCTAGGTAGAATCTTAAGTACTCAAGAATTTAGGTTTACCTCAGTGTCTGTGGCTGGAGAAGTTGAGTGAGGCTGGCACAGCAGTTGTCTGAATTGTCAATGGAGTTTTTATTGCATTAGCTTATGTTCCCAAAGGTATTACATGGCAACCTATCTCTCCCTTTCTTGATCCATCTTCTCCACCTCTGTCTTTCACTCTCCACATCGATCTTCATTTGTTAAGAAAATATGCATATGAACATGCACACACATGCACATATCTATTATCCCACCAGTTTTCAGAATAAATAATGGAGTAAGACAAAAATTAGTTCAAGGTGATCAACTACAGGATTATAAAATAAACAAGCTGATGATATTTTTAAAATACTGAGTCAAGAAAAAGCCAACATTTAAAAAGAAAAGGTTGTAATCTTATTGGAGATTTTAGGAAAATGACAGTCAAAGTTAAACTAGATCTTGTCCTTAGAGATGTCATGATAAATAACTATGAATTTTGAATCGCTAATCAAGGATCAAAAGAGACTGCCATTTAACTAATTGCTAAATCTTATTATGTGTTTGTAATTCAAGAGAATAACAAAGAATACGAGGAGAAACTACAAGCTTAGAAAAATTCTCAAATATGTGATTTTTTTAAAATGTGGCTTTTCAGTTGAAATAGAGAGATAACATAAGTCTAGTCACATAGATTACTGGAAATGATTTATATAAAAACACAAAAGGAAGTATTGTGTTTTATTTATATACACATACAAAAAGGAAGCTATATATCTTCCTTACTGACAAGTGATTATCAAAACAATTGAATGCAGATAGGCAAGATGGATTAGCTAATAAAGACACTTCCTTCAGGGCCTGAAAATGAGTTCTATTTCTCAGATCCAAGGGCTGGAAAAAGAAAACCAAGTCCTGCATGCTATCCTCAGACCTCAATGTTAACAAATTTCATGATTTTGAAAATACAATAAAATGGGTGAATTCTAATTTTTCAACAAATTTTTCTGATAAAACACAATATCCAGATAGGAAAAAAGGAATGTTAACAGAATACCAATACTTAACATCCAAGGCTTAATTGTGAAAAATAAAACAACGTTTACTTTTAAAAGATATTCTTATATCAGATATTATAAATATTTTAAGAAGTATTGTGTTGTTCTTGATAGAGTTAAGAAAATGAAGATAAGCCATATACTAAAAGAGATTCATTGAAATTACACATAGTAGGTTCAATAATAAAAATATGAATTGAATGTTTTCAATAAAATCAACACCTAACAGTGTTGTTGCATTGGTTATTATTATTTATTTTAATAAATTTGCTTCCTTGTACTTATTAAATTAATTTCTTGACATAAAATCAGAATTAAATTAGTTTTTATGCTTTTTTATTTTATAATTTCCCATCAAAGAATGATATCTAAAAACATCAGTCATCTTACGTCTTGAACAATGGTTAGTTAGGGAGCTGCTCATTTGTCTTGCTTTGCAATGGTGCCACTGATCAACCTGGTGCCTTCAGCATCCTAGGTAATCAAACAAAGGGAATGCCATGTTAGCTAGTGTGTTAGATAATAGAAGTTCTCTGGCACAATCTCGAGGCTGAGTAGGATCAACAAGTGTCTTCAGTAGTTGGACTTCGTAACCAATGGCAAAGACAGGAGGCAAGATATGATTTTCCTTTTAAAATCTATATCATACTTGTAATCAAACAGAGGGGAGAAAGTACCCCTCTTTGTTCTCCCCCCACTTCTCTCTCCCCCCTCTCTCTCTCTCTCTCTCTCTCTCTCTCTCTCTCTCTCTCTCTCTCTCTCTCTCTCTCTCTCTCTCTCTCTCACACACACACACACATTACATCCCAACCAGTTTCTCTCCCCTCCACTCCTCTCAGTCCCTTCTGACCACCTTCCCTCTCCCTCAGATCCATTCTTCCTCCGTTTCCTTTCAAGAAAGAGCAGCCTTTCCAGGGATATGAACAGAACACATCAGAACAAGTTACAATGAGCCTAGACAGATACTCTCTTATCAAGGCTAGATGAGGAAACTCTGTAAGATGAAAGGGTTCCAAAGCAGGCAGAAGAGTCAGAGATAACCCTTCTCCCACATTCGGAGTCCCACAAGAGCACCAAGCTACACGAACATAACATATACTGCAGAGGTCCTGTCTCAAACCAATACAGGCTTTAATCTCTGTGAGCCCCTATGAAATCTGCATAGTTGATTCTGGGGGATGTACTCTTGGTACGTCCTCGACCCCTCAGACGCCTGCAATTCTTTCTTACCATCTATTCAAGGGGTTCCCTGAGCTCAGCCTAATGCTTAGCTTGGGTCTCTGCATCTGTTTCCATTAGTTCTCAGATGAAGCTTCTCTGATGATGACTATGCTAGGCTCTTATCTAAGGATAGTGCAGGATATTATTAGGATCATTTCACTGGCTTTTGTTAGCCAATGGTTTTTGGTTCTGTCCTTGATCTTTGGGCTATCCAGCCTCTGGTTCTTGGCCATCCAGGCAGGGTCAGGCATGAACTCCCTCTTTTGGCATCAGGATCAAGTTAAGCCAGTCATTGGTTGGTCATTCTCATAAGTTCAGTGCCACAACTACCCCAACGTATCTTGCAGGCAGAACAAATTGTAGGTCAAAGATTTTGCGGCTGGGTTGATGTACCAATTCCACCAATAGAGACATGGGCCTATTATTGATCCTTTCCTCATGCCTGTTACCGCTACATTCAATACAAGGCTACAAAGCTTGGAATCAAGAGTTGAAAAGTATGCTTTGTAAACTGTTCGCAGTTAGGGTAGGATGAGAGTTAGCAGGTATGTTGAAAAACAGGAGCGAAAAGGCCATTTATGTACTTCCTTCCAGTGCACTTAAGCACTTTCCTTACATGCAGTGTGTATCTGAATAGTGTTACTCTATTCTTTTAGAAATTAGATTTCTTTCTATTTAAATTAAATGACCAAGAAAGCCATTCCTAAAACTAACTTGTCATTCCTAGAACTGATGCTCCTTCCCTGTAGACCCCATTTAAATACAAATAATTCTTTATCTGAATTCCATATAGCTAGTAGCTATATGTCTTATTTGACTAAATTGAATTATTTATATTGTTAAGGAAAGGTATACTGCGTTTGGGAGGTTTGAGAAATGAAATAACATTTCTAGAGGAAATGCTCAAAATTTTAGGAAATAGGGGTCATTTTTCAATGTTTATGAGATGTGTTTTAGAGCTCTTAATGTAAACCCATCCTGATCTAAGTTTTCCTATTATACAAATTCAATAAGAAATCAAAACAGAAGTGAAATCAATTAGTATATCTACCTTGTCAGTTAAATAATAGACACCGGATTAATTTAGATTATATTAAATTGCATTTCACATTTAGTTAAAAACAAGAATATAATGAGTACATTTTTTTAAAAATGATAAATTATATTTATACAATAAGTATCAACAATCAACACAAATCCAAAACCAACCAACAGCCCTGGGACTGAGAAACAGCTGGGAGACTTCCTTTAGGCTGTTCATCAGGAAGGGCATGGTGGCATGTGTGCAACACACATGGCAATGGCCAGTGGCTTCATCATCAGTGCAACGGGTAACTGGGACATGTACTGGGTGGTCTGTGGGTAGAGGAAGCCTAGTGACTATTGGGATGAGTACATTTTTATAAGTGTCTCCACACTTACCTGATATGTTGTTGATGAAAACCTGTGGCCCTGGCTGTGCCTGAGTGTTTCCTCAGTCAAAAGTTACTAGTGGCATCTTCTTTGTAAGGACATTGAGGGAAGAAATAATAACTAGTACAATTAATTTTATTTTTAGGACTTATTTAATTTTTATTCATGTGTGTGTTTGTCTGTGAGTATGTGGATTCGTACATGCATGCATGCATTTGCATCCTTCTGTAATTGTATGCCATTTGTGTGTGGCTACTTGAGGAAGCTAGGAAAACCATCCATTCCTCTCAATACTGAGGTACAGGTGGTTGTGAACTATCAAATGTGGGTTTTGGGAACTGAGCTAGGGCACACTGGAAAAGCAGCAATAAATTTTAACTCCAGACTCTGTTCAAGCTTTTTTACAGTATCTTTGTAACAATATCTGATAACTAATGAAAATCAATGGATGTTAACAATTCTACATCAAAATATATTAAGACAAAGACCATGTTACACTTTAATAATAAAGATAAAATTATAACTCTTTATGTCACTTGCACAGTGAAATACTGAAGATACAAGATAATAATAGTTATTTTCAAAGCAAAATCATTTTTTTCATAGTTCTATTGTTTTATTCTTAAAATGTGTATATTAACAGTTTTAGAATTAGTTTTAAAGATATTATAATTATGTGTGTCAAATGACCTTTCTTCCCTTTCAACACTGTAATAGCAGATCAGAGTGAGGCATGATATTCAGTATTCATAGTGATATTCATAGTTCATGATGCCACCTACAACTGAATTGTCCTAGGCCAAAGACAGAACTGTTACCTCACTCATTGCTAACCACCTAATACAGACATGAATTCACAAATAACATTTATTGTAGTGATTATGACAGATTTTTTGATACCTGTCCCTCATGTTTCTCTCTGCTTCTCTTCATATGTTCTAAGTACATTCATTCTAAGTATTGACTTCACGTTTTTCCACACGGTTAGATGAACCAGGAAAACAGTACTCTCATAGCGAATGAGATGAAGCATGAAAACAATTGTCCTATTGTTAAATAGAATTAAATCAATGGTCTATTCTGTCTAAACAGAACATACCCTTAAGCTGCCGCATTACTTCTTTTGTACTTTGCTTTCCTGATTCAGACCCCACTAATGATATTATTACAAGCTTTGTCCTGACTTTGTACTAGAATGAAAGCTGTATGACAATGATGTCTTCTTTTCCGGATATCCACTAAATGAGTCTAAGACATATTAAATTTTTATGATCAATAACTTAAGCTATTATTTAGAAATTCATTTAAAATTTTCTCTTATTTTTTTTTACATTTTTATTTTTTCATATTATAACTACACAATTTCTCATTCCTTTTCCTCTGAACTTTCCCATATAGCCCTCTTTGCACTTTTTTTCACATTCATAACTTTTTCATTAATCATTGTTATATGCATACTTGTATATTTATATACATATATTTTCCTAAGTGCAACCTTCTCAGTCAGTATGATCTGATTGTATGTATGTATTCAGGTTGACCAACACCACATGGTCAGCCCTAGAACTTTCTTAGAGCAGATTCGGATCCCTCCTGTTATGCTACATGCTTATTATTCATCAGAGACAATTGAGTTTCTCTTCCTCTGGTTTGGAAGTCAAGATTTTAATGTCTATATTCAACATGCGGTTGGAAACAAAACAGTGTCTGAGTAAAGTTCAATTCCCAATAGATGAGATTAACCACTCCTTAGACTTGTCAAAATGTCCGTTCAGTATATTATCTAGTTTTATGGATCATTAGAACATTGACAACATCAGTTAATATGAAAGGTATATCTTATATTCATCATCCATTTTTATTTTTTAATGTATTAAGTAACACTGATGTCAAGAATTGTGGGAAATCTTGGCTTTTCTCTATAACCAGGCCTTTACAAATTATATGTGATAGAGTTAGATCTCTCAACTTCTCAGTCATGGTAGGATTCAATAACTTTGAACCAGGATTCCTACGATTTTTCCTCCTTGGTACCAAACAACCATCATTAGTCAACAAGCCACAATGATATCTGTGCTCCTTTTAAGTCTTTCTGCCCATCCTTTCCACCTTGTTTTTCTTACTTGGTTGAATGAGTACTTTTTAAAGTTAGAATTCATGGTGCCTAGGATAATATTCGGCACATAGTAGAGCTTGACTATTTTAAAGACCATTGCAGTTTTTCATATGTAGAACAATCTCATTCTCCAGCAACAACACGTTGCACCCCAAATCGCTTGCGCAGGGCAGCTTGGATTTGCCTGGATTTGAGACTATAAACCAGAGGATTTAGCAGTGGAGTCATGAGGAGGTAGGCATTGCTCATGGTGGTGTAGAGAATTGGAGAAGTTTCCTGAGTGTAACGATGCAGTACTGCAAGGCTGATGAGAGGCAAGTAAAACACCAGCACAGTGCAGAGGTGACAGACACAAGTGTGCAGGGATTTCCAATTTCGATCCTGGATCCCCAGTTTCATCACAGTGCCCAAGATCTTCATGTAGGAAACTAAGATGAAGATTACATCCACTGCAAATGTGCAGAGTACACAGACCAATCCATAGACGCTGCTGAATGTGACGTCTCCACAGGCCAAATTCAGCATATCTGGGTAGTAGCAGTAGGAGTGTGAGAGGACATTGGCCCCACAGAAAGGAAACGTCCTGAGGAAAAAAGGCAGAGGTGCCAACAGAGTGGCTCCTCGTATGAGGGCAGCTCCACTGAGGCAGACAACAGTGTGGTGGGTCAGGATCCTGGTATAGGTTAGTGGAGCACAGATAGCTACCAAGCGGTCAAAAGCCATGGCCACCAGAACACCTGATTCTACAGAGGAGAGAGTGTGAATAAAGAACATCTGTGTCAGGCAGGCATCCAGACCAACATCATGGACATCAAACCAGAAGATGGCCAAGACGCTAGGCATTGTTGACAGTGAGAGGCCTAGGTCAGTGAGGGCTAGCATGGCCAAAAAATAGAACTGGGGTTCATGGAGGTTCTGCTCTGCTCTAACCAGAAGGAGGAGAAGAACATTTCCTCCAAGTGCTACCAGGTACAGGAGACAGAAGGGAATGGAGATCCACATATGTGCAGCCTCTAGACCAGGGATGCCAATGAAGGAAAAAACGGGCCAATTTGAAGTAGTATTCAAACCCGACATTATGAGTTATAGGAGAAACCGCAGTCCAGAACATTCACAGATCTATAAAAGAGAAATCAAATAATTAAAAAACTTGAAAACTGAGTAATAAATAAAACAGTATTTTATACACAGAATATCATAAGCGAGGCATATAGACTTCAAACATGGTCATCAAATTATGGGCCGAGATTGGAACAACTGCTGTTCTCAGAAAGTGCTGATAGGACATAAAACTGTACAATCTCTTTGGAAAATGATTTGATGGTTTCTTTTAAAGTAAAACATAGATTTGCAGTGATTGCATTGCTATGAATCTGTTTAAAAGAAATGAAAATATATGTTCATAAAAAGACACAGAATAAACCTATGCACGATTTATGATGGTAAAATAATGAATGTACATTTATTGTTGAATGGATAAATAAACTACAACAGATCCATATAATTTAAATTTTAAATGGAAGAAATCACTGCAAGACAACAGAAGAAATTGATCATTTATATGATATGAAAAAGAGAAATACAAAATATGAATGCTGCTTGATCTCATTTACATGAAAAAATAAATCATCAAATTCAAGGGCAGCTGACCAGAGAGACGGGAGTGGCACATGATAAGGTCTGTGGTGACAAATGTAAACCAGTGAGCCTCAGAAAAATGAAGATGTCTTATATTTGTATGGTGTTGTGATTTCATGATTATATATTGTACAAGATATCATATAATTGATATAATTTATTGTCTACTGATTCATTATCTTAATAAAAGCGGCCTAAATATTGTTTTAATCAAAAAAATGGTTTCTCAGCAATGCTAATCTTAAATCTTTCTGTCTGTCTCTCTTCCCTACCCCCGTGTGGTGTGTGTGTGTGTGTGTGTGTGTGTGTGTGTGTTTGCCTTCTTCCATAATCCTGTCCTTTAGCTGATTCTTAAAGGAAATAAATGTCATTTTTGTGAAATTACTAAACTCTCAGTTCTGCTAACTTTTTTGGTCAAGGACAAGCCCAGCTTCTGTGTCATGCATTCTCAGTGAGTAGACCCTTGTAGATTGCCCATAGTGAGCAAACTCACAGAGCTCTGTGACTTCACCATCATATTTATTTAAATATTATTTTTAGTGCTTCTCTATTTAGAGTCTTAAAGCCTTTCATGTATATACCCATACTTTCATACTAAAAGATTTTTTGGACATATGTTGTATAGCATATAGGTTTTTTATTTTGGGCTACTTTAACCCTTATAAATCTGTATAGCTTTTTGTATATTTTCTTCAGAAAAATGAGTGAGCTAATGGTCCATGAAATGCTTGCTTATTTGCTTTGTGTTTAGAGAACAAGAAGTCAGGATCATAGGAAGTTTGAATTATGACTGCAATGCATGAGGAAGTTGTCTTTGGCTATCGTTTTGTGCAGATTTTCCTATTTTTAGCATACTGTTCTTTAAATCATGTAGTCTTGAAACAAGAAATAACAGAACAAATTACTTCAGTAGAGGTTAACAATGATAAATTCATTTTTCATAAAATGTAAATTTATTTATTTTTATTACGTTGTTAGTTCACCCCTTCCCTCAAGCCAAATGCTGTGACTGCATCATTTATTTTTTGCTGAGTCTTTCAAATCCATTGTGTGGATGTCTCTTGCAATTTTTAAAGAACCACAATTTTATCTCCTCTAAAGAATACCATCTAATCATTTGATATAGAATTGACAACTTTAACTTCAATAGTTGCACTCATAAGGTTTTGAAATCTGATTATATTTTCTCCCCATTGTTTTAGATACCAATATTTGCTTTTACAACATTTTGTTTCTTTGAAATATTTTCCAGAGATATCTAAAGGGTGATTATCAATGATAGTGTTATAAGTGTATATAAATTTGACTTAATCCAAATGACTGAATTTAGTAATTTGATTTCAACAAACTCTATTGTTTCTGTTAGTGAAATTTACAACAATGGTACTACATTTCAATGTTGCTATGTGGATTAATTCAGTGAAATGGTAGAGCAAAAGGATACAGTATACTTCTTAAAAATTACTCAACTAGAATTTCTTTATGCTGTCATAAAATTCAATTTAACATAAACAAATCTAGGCAAATTTTAGATTTTATAAAATAAAAGTCCATGCTAATTTATAAATCAATAAAATCTTAGTGTATATTAAGATGTTATAAAACTATATATGTGTACATATGCCTGAACTCATTAAAATGGTAGCACAAAATAGTGAAAAATGTAAATTGTATCTATGATTCTATATTAAGACATATACATACATATGTAACTATATGAGTCCATACAATACATACACAAACATATAACATATATAAATAATCTTTATGAATGATTCATATTGTTGATAGTATTGTACAGGAGTAAGCTCATATATTTCATCCAGTTCCTGGTGACTCATTTTAGTTTAAATTTATAATGAATGAAATAAAATAGCAATATAAATAATCAAAGATTGATGAATAACCAAACAAAGGGAAAGACAGAAATAAAAATAGAAAAGAAAGAAGAAAAAATTTCAATTAAAAAAAGTTACTTAAAACTCTGCTCCGGGTCCATTTTCATATTCCAGTGGTAAAGTTGAAACATACTTACTGGAGCATAATACTGGAATTGCTATAGACAAATAAACTATGTAATTGCTATGATAGTATATTTAAATAAATTTAAAGGATGTATAAATATTTAATGATATGTTATTTATAGATCTATACACATTTTCCTCATCAAAGTCTAACTATAATATTCTATACATTTTCACACATCTTTTGAGTGAGAATTCAACTTTTAGAGGTAAATTACCAACCACATGAAAATTTTTAAACAGAAGCACATAGGTAAGGTTAAAATTGACTGTTCAGTCTGGAGAGAGTTCTCCACCCATATACATCCTGAATTTTATTTTTACACTGGTAACTTTATTTTGGCTTTGAATAGTACTGGGCACAATGTGAATATCTTGGAATTTGTGAAGAAAAAAACATATATCATTACAGAGGATAAGTGCAATAAGTATATGAAAGAAAGGGCTTTATGTGGGATAATTCCTGTGTGAAGGAAGAATCTCTCCGAGCATGCAAGTTCCCTTTATGTTTCAATAAATAATGATTAAAAACTAAATTATTGATTAGATGAATTTTTAATGTATTACTTACTGTATTTGTCTTTGTATTTGCTCTAGAACTACATGAAATGGATTATTGGTTTGTATAATTCTCATGAATGCTTAAAATGCATAATTCTAAGAAGCTGACTCCCAGGAAAGTTATCAAACAAAGGCAAACATAAACCACACAGTCCATTCAGCTTTTCACACACGGTATGCACTAATAACATCCACTCTTAAATAAATCATTGACAAATAAAATAAATAGCAAATAGTAAATACAACTAATCAATAATTTAATTGTACATTATTATGTATTCAAACATAAAATTCTTTAGTATAATTTCCCAACCAAATACTGTGTAACTTTTCTTTTGATCATTTTTTTTATCACAGGAGATATATTACTGATGGTATTTTTGAAATTTAAAAACTGAATCAAATATGAAGTTGTTATTTTATACAGCATTGACTAAATGGACTTTCTCAGAGTCCAGTAGATGCTATAACTTCTTTTCAAAATACTTCACTCACTGCACAGCCCTTTCTCCAGCAGAAGCATCTGTCCTCTGTGACACAGGAAGTTCTTCTCTCAATGTGGAGAGGAAGTGTCTGACCTCAGGGGCTTCATACTGATTTATAGACTAGCAAAAGGCTCTCCCAGGTGCCTAGCAAGCTCCAATGAGATTTTAAAAGTTTGGGGAATTCAAAACTATCTTAGGCAAAAAAGCATATTTATTTTTGCCCCAAGGGATCTGAGAAGGAGACTGCTTTTCTTGTGGAGCACGGCTTAGTATCCTGGTGTACTGGCGATACGGATAAGTATCATCTTACTGGAAAGTGAAAGTCTGGTCAATTCCTTATCTTATTGTATGGAAGACAAGTTGGAGTGAAAATGTGTAATAGGTGTTATGTATATAGAGATACAGTCAAATGTCTAGGGAGCACCGAGTTTTTAAATAGGCAAGGACTCACTTTGGAGAAATCTTATTAAACTATGTTAATATGTGCTATCTAATCCCAATAATACACAGCCACTTCATGTGATTTTAAAGAACACATTCTCCTCTCTGAAAGTAACATGGAATGATGTCTTGAATTTAATATATTTGCTATTAAATATACTGTGTTAATTTGCCTGGCCAAATTACATGTTTTATAATCTATTTGATTTTAGAATTTCTCCTAATCAAAAGCCTTAGATAATTTACCTTTTATTTTACTGTTTGTAGAAATTCACAAAACATTAAAAATAACCCTGAAATTACATTTGCTTAAAAACTTACTCTTGAGTTTTGTGTAATTGTGAAAAAATACCTACACTGATTCTCTCCTGGCTTTTCCTTTCACTAACTAGCTCACATGACATCATCATGAAAGCACATGAAAGCATTATGAAAGCATATACTCCCCAATGAGCTTAGCAAACACTAAGGACTGTTTTGTTTATTATCTGTATTCTTAAGCAGTTCAGAATTTAAGTCACCAAAGTATCATTACACTTACTTTTTTCCACTTAAATTTTAAAGTAAAGTTTCTACTAATATAAAACTCAAGCCAGTTGGTTATCCCAAAGTATATATGGAACATAAAGATGAATTTTACATATTATATGTGTATATGCATGTAACAACAATTGATGTAAAAGTGGCCATAAATTTGAAATGGAGTAAAAAGGGTATATGGAGAGATTGCAGGAAGGAAAGGAAAGGAGAAATCAATGTAATTACAATCTCAGAATAAAATTTATAATAACAACAGAAAAACAACAAATTGTTGTTGTTGTTGTTGATGATGATGATGATGATGATAATAATAATAATAATAAATCTGAACTATCATGAGCTCATCCATTTTCTATACATCCTGACATTTCATTAGCAGGTTTTTGTTTCAGAGATTTAGCTATAATATTTGCTATTGAGAGACTTAGGGACAGTGGAGATATTGCCTTCAGTTGTGTGTCCCAGTGAGGATGCAACCGAACTCTGATAAATAGTTCTTATGAAAAAGTCACACAGAGGGCCATGGTTAAGACCAAACTGACCACAGAACAGCCCCAAAGTCACAATTCTGAGAAGGCGTCTGACACAGGGGAGTGTAAAGGGGTGAGGAGCAGTGGGTGTATAGGGAGATGTGTAAGGGTGCAGGAACGAGGACCAGAACGAACTATATGCACATAGGAATGATCAACAAACTACATTAATGGGAATGAAATCACTACTGCTCTTTTAGTTGCAGTTTCCATTGATTTATAAAATGGTTAGTATCTATAAAGATACAAAAATACTAGATAATTTCATAAACTTTAAATTGTACAATTATACTGATTAATCTAAACTACAAAGGGACCTATTCTACCAGAGTGAAAAATGTTTTGATGCTTGTTTACACAAGTCAGAAAGTTGTGGTTATCTTCCTTTTTGCTCTCAGGAGCAGAATTGTAGCTGTGGAATGCTTTACAAGAAGTTGATTTAATTCTAAATTATGCCCAATACAAGGAATTAACTTGGACAGTAACTTCATAAACCATAGTTACTGTGTGTCTAAGCAGCATAATATACAATCTATCATGGAATGGGTACACACATAAATAAAAACAAAAATATTTGGAAATTTTAATTGCTGGTATATCTAAGATATTGACTTTTAACAAAAACACAGGCTATGTCAATGTCAAATTCAGTAAATATTTAATTTCTCAAATATAAAATCCCTGTGTAAGAACTTACTTGCAGACTAGACTCTCATGGAAGAAAAGACAAAGCTGAGAAAAATCAACATAAGATTGTTAGTAACTAACTCAAAGCACAGTCATCCCTTATGGGGAGCCTTTCTATCCTGTGGCTCATGCGTCACACATGACATAAGAAAACTTTGGATGTGTTCTAATACCAAACAATAAATTTATGAGTTTTTTCAGTCATTTTTAGTCTCATTGTGAGCTTTGTAGGTGATATCACTTTGCAAGGCCAAAGGCTGAATGGACATGAACAGGACTTTGTGTGAATCACAGATCTCATAGTACACATCTTAACCCTGTATTTCCTCTCTTCTTTATGGAAGTCTACTTATATTTTCACTGATTTCTAATTTTAGTCAACAACACAGAGAGATACACATTTCTTCAAGCCAATGATCATTAAGGGAAAACCTAGTTCAACTGAGCATGAAAAGATTGCTTTTTAAAAGGCATTATTAATTAATAATATCTCATAAAGTTTGCATTTGGGAGGTCAATAAAAAGAAATTAAAGTTTGTGCCTATGTTAGATTTTAGCTCACTACTAGGAAGTCAGTGCAAAATCTAATCAGGAGACCTAGGAGAGATGGGTCTTGTAGTAAGATAGAATGGGGAATACAAATTAGACTGAAAAATAACAACTGTCTCCGAAGAAAAACACAAACCCAAGGAAAGTTTTACTGTGAGTTAAAGGGGGATATTTATAGAGTTTGAAAGGGGACACATATGCTTAATCTGTTTGACAGAGGATGAGATATTAGTAGCAAAGAATAAAGGCATCATAGTTCAGAGTAGGAGGGAACAGTGCCATGTAAGAAAAACTAGAGTCTTATTAAGTAAAAAAAAATTGCACAATAAGTTAACTATGGTGTTTGACATCTTTATTGCCAAGTTTTTCTAAAAACAAAGAGTAAAAGCAAACACATACTTTCTCCAGGAAAGCATATGTCAGTTGTTCATTGTCTCAGAGGAAAATGCCAGCCTCCATACACACCACTGTTTAATACACATTAATATCTGTGTTATGCTGTTGAACCTGCACACAATGATGTAAGAAGGACAATGAACCATACTTAATTTTTGAATGCCATCAAGCCATATATTTGAATAAGTCATCTGAGAAGCTGTTCACATTTTAGGAGTGTTCTTTAATAGAATATCTGACAGAAAGAGACCTACTGTGTTCAGATAAAACAAGTTCAAATGTGCTGTTGTGCAGTAGGCTAACTAAAGTAACAACACACCACATACATTTTATAACATCTTTCTTTTTTGAAATTATAATATGAAGTTTCCTTTCTTCCTTCTTCCATCTTTCTAGTATATGGTAAAATTTTTAAATTTAAGTTTTTTAAATTATATAGAAATGATAAATGTTTGAAAATATAATTACATTTCCCCATTGTTAAGTGTTGCAGCTTATACATTATTTTAAAATACCATTGTATATCTTCTTAACATTTACAACTTTTATATTTGTCTGTGTCATTTGAAAATAAAAAGAACAGAAACAAATGTTGCATATTTGGAATCTGTAAGGAAAAGTTAGAATTCTAGTTACATAGTTTAGAGAAAGAAGGATTGCATAGCCATAGATCAAGTTACAAACTTTAGAATGAAAGAGAAGCTTGGAAAGATCTATTAAATACTATGGCATAACAGGTAAAAGCACTTGGAAATTAATAAGAAACTAGATTGTAAATATTCACACTAAATATGTAATATTCATACATTGACTAATTATCAAATTACTCTAGTAAACTAACAAGATATATATGTATCTAACAGTAATTTACAGTATACATATTTGTTTTAAGTATTAACACAGGATAAATTGTTTCTTTATTAAGATATCTATGATAACAACTACTTTTAAAAATTAAATTACAATAGTGTTTCTTAAGTTTGCCCAGCCCACTGAGAAAGAAATTAGGGAAACTACACCCTTCACAATGATATAAAGTGTCTTTGTGTATCTCTAACCAAACAAGTGAAAGACATATACAACTTCACATCTATAAAAAAAGAAACAGAAGAAGATATCAGAAGATTGAAAGACCTCATGTTAGTGGATCAGAGAATCAACACAATAAAAATGTCCATCTTGCCAAAGACAATTAATAGATTCAATGCAAATCTCACCAAAATTCCATGACAATTCTTTCCAGACAATTCTTTATGAAATTCCAAGATCAATTCTCAATTTCATATGGAAAAACAAAACAAAACAAAACAAAACAAAACAAAACAGGAATAACTAAAACAATCCTGTACAATAAAAGATTCTGGAGGAATCTCCATCCCGGATCTCAAGCTGTGCTACAGAGCAAGAGTAATAAAACCCAGCATGGTACTGGCATGGAAATAGCCTGATTGACCCATAGAATCAAATGGAAGAACCAGAAATAGACTCACAAATCTATTTGATTTTTGACAAAAACTGTACAATGGAAAAATGATAGCATCTTCAACAAAACATGCTCTTCTAACTGGCATGTCTACATGTAGAAAAATGAAAATACACCCACATTTATCACCATGCACAAAACTAAAGTCCAAGTGGGTTAAAGACCATAACTTAAAACTGGACATGCTAAATCTGTTAGAAGAAAAAATGAGGAAGAGCCTTGAACTCATCGGCACAGGAGACAACATCCTGAACAGAACACCAGCAGCCCAGACTCTAAGATCAACAATTAATAAACGGAACCTCATGAAACTGAAAAGCTTCCATAAGGCAAATGAAACAGTCCACAGAACAAAAAGACATCCTACAGATTGGGAAAAGATCTTCACCAACTCTACATCTGACAAATGTCTAATATCCCAAATATATAAAGAACTCAAGAAATTAAACACTACCAAACCAAATATCCCAACTAAAATGGGGTACAGAGCTAGAGAGAATTTGCAACAGAAAAATATTGAATGGCTGAGAAACACTTTAAAAACTGCTCAAGTCCGTTGTCATCAGGGAAATGCAAATCAAAATGGCTCTGATATTTCATCTTACACCTATCCAAATGGCTAAGATAAAAATTCAAGTGACAGCACATGCTGGCAAGGATGCAAAGAAAGGGGAACACTCCTCCATTGCTGGTGGGAGTGCAAACTTGCACACCCACTCTGGAAATCAATCTGGCACTATCTCAGGAAATTGGGAATAAGTCTACCTCAAGACCCAGCCATACCACTCCTGAGCTTATACCCTAAAGAGGGTCTACCATACAACAAGGACATTTGCTCAGCTATGTTCATAGCAGCCTTGTTTGTAATAGCCAGAATCTGGAAACAACCTAGATGTCCCTCCACTGAAGAATTAATAAAGAAACTGTAGGTCATTTACACAATGTAATACTATTCAGCTATCAAAACCAAAGAAATCTTGAAATTTGAAGGCAAGTGGATGTAAATAGAGACAATCATCCTGAGCTAGGTAACTCAGACGCAGAAAGACACACATGACATATTCTCACTCATAAGCAGATGTTAGCCACTTAATCACATTGCAATACAGAGGCTGATGTGCTAACCAAGGTCCATGTAGGATGTGGACCTAGACCTTCTGCTCAGATGTAATAGACAGGCAGCACAGTCTTCTTGTGGGTCCCACAATTTGGGGAGTGGGGATTTCTGACATAACTAGGGCCTACTAATGTTGCTTACTTACCCCCTGGCAGGGTGGTCTTACCAGGCCACAGGGAAAGAGGTTACAGATAGTACAGAGGACACTGGATAAGCTGAGGTCAGACATTATGGGAGGAGGGCTACCCTGTCTAAGGACCAGGGGAGGAAGGAAAGGGGATGTGGGCGGGGATGGAATCAGGAGGTGATGAGGTAGAGATCTGCAATCAAGACATAAAGAATTCAAACTGCAGAACAAGCAGGTAACTTATATTGCTAATCCTACTAAGTGGGAATAGCTCTGAGACTGGCTGAGTTACAAATGTCTATACATAGACAAGGCTTCATTTTAGTCACATATTCTCTGTGACTTATTATTAGAGACCATTCTTAGTATGGCATGAAGGAAGTTTTGCAGATGGCTTATCTTACTTCTGCTCATATAATGAGCAGGGAACCAACCTTAACTGTTCTGTGCATCCTACACACCTCATACAATTATAATGTTAGGACTGTATAATGCTTGTGAGAAATTATGTTTTTAGAACAAAAGAACCAGACACTGATGCTGGATCAGACCTGACAGGATTCGTTTCTCTCAGCATGCTGGACGTTGACATCTTGCATATTTGTGTTCCTGCACCAAGTGCTTCAGTTGCTGTTCCTCATCAGAACAGGACGGCTCCCAGGACACCTTCAAAGAAAGCTTCTGATCCCAATTGGTCCAGCATTTCAGGCTGTCCCACAATGGACTCCTATTAAGACTGGAATTTCTCAACATTTATTAAGTGGAGCACAAATGCTATCCCTGGCTTGTTTAGCCATTTCTGCAATTTTTTTGCCCCTTCAAAGGTAATATTTGCCCAAAATCAGGCTGAAGTAACCTTAAGAAAATGACATCCCATATCCTCTAAGGGAGTTGGGTAGGTTCTGTTTGATCTCTTGGTCTACAGATGATTATTTTCATCAGGAGTTGGTTATATGTTAGTATTGGTCTTATACAGAGAAAACACTAGGTTGGACTCAGGGATGTCTCTCTTTTCTTTTGTATTTCTTTCATAGGTAAGGAGATAGGAGCTAAAAAGAAAGAAAGAGGAATATAGAAATATAGAGAAAGGATAGAATAAAGGTGGATTATTGAATCTATTCCTCAACTCAAGGCCATAATTATTACTCACAAATTAAGTTATTTTTAATTAATTGGTATAGAATTTTGTATATTGATGCAAACTCAGTGTAATTCTGAAACATTGTTATAGAATTCAAATTTAAGATTATTTTTCACATACATTATATATCTATATATCTATATATCTTCTCTAATATGAGATATTATACTCATCTAACTCAATTATAATACAAGGTTTACTTCTAATACCTTGAAAGTGGTGCTTTAGTCTATTTATGATAATTAAGTAATACAAGCTAATTGTTAATTGAACAAATCATGGTCATGTCAAATACTAGTCTAATTTTATCACAAGAATATATATTCCAGGTCTAACAAATAAATATGATTCTATAGATATATAAGGTAAAATAGTTAAATAAGGTCTTCAAAAGCCTCAGAGACCTATAGAATTCATTTAAAGATGTTTTTTATTATTCTAAAGATTCTTTGACAAGACAAGTTAACTCCTGTCAAACTCAGCCTACCTCAAAGAAGATGATGACCATCAAAGATGGCTTCAAATGTGTCAAAGCCATTGGGCAAAATGTCCTCATTTCTGCCACCGACAGAATTCTGCCTAAAAATGGGCAACCTTAGATGCAGGCAGAGTTGACAGCTGAACTCTGCCAAGACAGGGTAAACAAGTCCTCAAAAGTTCCTACCTTGCAAATATGCCTGTCAGATATATTGTGCCAGAAGGCTGAAGATGATGCTCCAACATTATAGATAGTATTGGGTGACTGTCCAGGCCATAAGCTGTCATTTTTTCATTTTGGAAGCTACTAACCTGCACTTCTGGTTCACTCAGGTGTATAAGTTTTATTCCTTCTCAAGTCTCAGATGGGGTTGAAGTCTGAATAGTTTAGTCTCACAATTAAGCTTAGTTGCTTAGATGTTTAGATGTTTTTAGATCACGATAGATGTTTTAACTTAATAGAGATGTGATATGATAGATATTGACTTTCATTCAGAAATTTAGATCCAACAAGATAGGAAAGATGTTTACTTCAAGTTTGTCAAATACAAAAAGCCAAATCTCTATGAATGTAACATTTAAATAATTCTTGATTGTCTTGTGGTTCTTCCTGCTGTTTGTAGTTTATTTTATTCATGTGTAATTATATAAATGTAGATGTTAAAAATAAACATAATAAAAATGAAGAAAAGTATAGACATTTATTTTAAAATTTATTTTGGGGTGTCTTGATTAGGTAAAACTTAACTCTTGATCAAGACAGTGTGTTACAAAGAGGAAATACACTGAGACAGGAAGTGCACTTGGTTTTTATTCTAACGCAAATGGTGACTGTGTCTTCTCCCTGTTGGCTAGAGTCTGATCTGACAGACTGGCTTTACTGATAGGAAATCAGCACACAGGAAATGAAGGGAAGAGGAAAGCAGTTAGGTCACCAAGTCCCTTGAATTCAGGAGCCTTTGTGTAAACAAAAGTTTTACTGGGTATAGGTATAAATGCATTTGCATAAAGGTTTAACACAATTGGCTAGATAGGAAAACTTTGAAGTCTGTGTTTTATAGTATTTGATATAAAAGACTTATGTTTAGTGTTTTTTACAAATACCTCCTCTGATTTTTAAACATTCTTTTCTTGAAAGTCATTAAAATATTGGTTCTCTTTTTCAAAAAGAAAACAAAACAAAAACCTTCTATCTGTATTTTGGAAAATGATAGTCTTCCTCTCTAAAAAGAGATTTTAATTGCACATAGTTTGAATGAATAATTCACAGCTCTTGATTAAGGTGGAGTCTTTCTAAATGTTCAAAATATCTTTCGGAAAAAATTCCACAAAACCTCCTAAATAAAATATCTATATGACACTCATGTAGCATTGAAACTGAGAGAAAATTTTAATTAAACATATTGAGACATTTTTCTTTTCTTTTTTTTTTATTAATTTATTCTTGTTACATCTGAATGGTTATCCCATCCCTTGTATCCTTCCATTCCTCCCTCCCTCCCATTTTCCCCTTACTCCCCTCCCCTATGACTGGGACTGAGGGGGACTTCCTCCCCTTTTATATGCTCATAGGGTATCAAGTCTTTTCTTGGTAGCCTGCTATCCTTCCTCTGAGTGCTACCAGGTCTCCCTGTCCAGGGGACATGGTCAAATATGAGGCACCAGAGTACATGTGACAGTCAGACCCCACTCTCCAGTCAATTTTGAAGAATGTCCTGTCCATTGGCTAGATCTGGGTAGGGGTTTGAAGTTTGCGGCCTGTATTGTCCTTGGCTGGTGCCATAGTTTGGCGGGACCCCTGGGCCCAGATCTGCCTATCATAATGTTCTATTGAGATGTCTAGGTTAACTGAATGCAATGCTCACCTAGGCAGACACATGAGAACGCACACACAATTACAAAAGTCTAGGCTCGTAAACTGATGTCGAATTGCTCTTTTACTTTTAAACCGTGCATTTATCAACAATTACCAAAATGTATTTTCAGCAGAATTCAGACAATGAAGAATTTATTTGACAAATTAATCTATTATTAGAAACTCTTTTAAAAAGTGATTTCCCAGCCCCTGTCACTTTTTATAGACCGTCCACTTCCAAGACCATGAGCTTTTCATTAATTGGTTAAAAGCTTTTATTGTCACCAGTCTAGATTCACATAGCATTGTAAGAAATAACATAAAGCATCCTTAGTGACATTTAAAATACAATATAAAAATGATCCGTTGGCATTGATGCTTGTAATGAGTATGTAGGATAATGAATGGAACTGTATCAGTATGTAGGATAATGAATGGAACTGTATCAAAAGGAACATTTGCTTTTGAACCTTGCTATAATTTCTAAGACCCCCAGATAGCGTTTTGTTTGTAACTGCTGAAATGAATTGGAGGGCAATAAATATTTGAATGGAAAACTTTCACTTAAATAAATTTTCCATATTTCTTATGAATGGTAGAAAGCTTTCATGGTACTGTAATATACAATTGACTGGAAACTGACTTCTAACAGAACTGAATTAATACAACCTTGTCATCTTCAATTACTTCATCTGATGAAAAAACAAACAAACAAACAAAAAAAAAAAAAACCATACTCAGTACCTGACCATTCTTGTGCTGTCTCTAGGGAGTAAGAAAGCTACTGTTGACTTCTCACATTAGGAAAATGGGTGTCTAGGGAGATTTTAGTTCTCAGGGGAGAACCGCACACATAATAAGCCAGTGGAATGTTGGTCTTCAACAGAGAAGGCAAAGCTGTCCTTAACTCAGAGGAAATTCCAGGTGAGAGAAAAACTGAGTATGATTTGGAGATGAAATTTATACCGAAGAGACTGTGGGTAAATTAAAGAGTGCAGAAAAATCTAATCAAATAACAGGGATAGCTTGGGGCCTAGAGAGGGGGTATTTTAGAGAAACTGTGATTAAAGTTAATTGTATCAAATGTCTAACATGTTTGGACAATGGGCGTAAGACACTTAGAACGTTCTGGATAACAATGGGACTACCTGCATGCATGTGACACTGACCAGGGGCCTTACAGAACGTAAGAATCCCTTAACACTAGAGAGTTCAGATTCAGAAAGTCCTCCCAAAATAAAATCTAAGCAGAAAGAAAAAAATCAGTTAGAAAGTGAAGCATTTAGAGGCAGGTGACACTTAACTCTGAGTGACATTTGCAAGTAAGGAGTGCTGACAAGGCATATTCTTTTTTAAAAAATATATTTTATTAATTTATTCATATTGCATCTCAATTGTTATCCCATCCCTTGTATCCTCCCATTCCTCCCTCCCTCCCATTCTCCCCTTACTCCCCTCCCCTATGACTGTGACTGAGGGGGACCTCCTCCCCCTGTATATGCTCATAGGGTATCAAGTCTCTTCTTGGTAACCTGCTATCCTTCCTCTGAGTGCCACCAGGCCTCCCCATCTAGGGGACGTGGTCAAATATGGGGCAACAGAGTTTGTGTGAAAGTCAGACCCCACTCTACACTCAACTCTGGAGAATGTCCTGTCCATTGGCTAGATCTGGGTAGGGGTTGGAAGTTTACTGCACGTATTGTCCTTGGCTGGTGCCTTAGTTTGAGCAGGACCCCCCGGGCCCAGATCTGCCCATCATAATTTTATTGACAAGGCATATTCTTATCCAGATGCTTCCTAGCCTGCTCTCCCTCATACAGCTGCAGTCTCCATTAGAGGAGCCATGCCCACCGATCCTCTGAGGCTAATGTCTGATTTCATCTCGGACATTTTCTTTGCAGAGAGTATGTAAGATATAAATTAATCACTGAAATCACTTCTGAGTCTCATCTAAATTAACATAGATGGAGATTTTGAGCTGTGGAATCTGTAGCTGAAAGTAGAAATCAATCCGCAGGATCCTGAAACATCCCGTGACTAAGAACAGCAAGGTCAGGATTTGAGTCCTATCTCTGTGGTTTCCCCTAATGCTCTTTCTCTATCAGAACCTGGACTCAACAACAACAAAAAAAAGTTGAATGAATCTTAGGAGAAATAATGAGACTATAACAGAAATGTACTCTCTCATCCAGGAAATGAAGACTTCCTGGTGTAATTGCCGCCAAAATTAACAGCACGGACCTCGATGGCAAGGGAGGAAGAACCGGATATCTGGGGCTCAGTGCTTATGGATGTGAAGATCAGGACACACACCGAGTCTTCAACTTTAGAACCAGGGAAAGTGAGGTAGGATGGAAATAGAGAACCTGTATATTGTGAAAACTTGAAAAGATTTAAATATGTCCAGAGACTGTTTCTTTTTTTCTAAAATAAATGTGTTGTGGTTAGTGTAGATAATGAAAATTGAATCACATAATAAATATTATGTGGCTTATTTTCTATTCTAGTTCGTTGCCTATCATTTTAAATGAAACTAGTTAATTGTGTCAGTATTAATTTATGCCATTGGCATGAAACATATTTCAGACTTTCCCACATGGCCAAAAGACATGTAAAGAATTAGAACAAATGAGCATCATTGAACCACATGTGTAAATTAGGCACAGTATAGTATGCTTTGACATACTTACTAAAAATGAATTCATAATTATCATATTCAATAGTCCCTATGAAAATCTCTGTGTATTGATAGCTACAAAGTTAAATGTTTTCACTATGAAAATAGTCTACATGCTATGTGAATGAGTATATAAAAGTTTCAATTGCAGATACATTTTGAACTATATAGAAATATTTGTCTCTTATTCCCTGGTAAGTGATTTTAGAAACCACCATTATATTAAGGAATGATATGTTGCTTGTCACAGTACTTTTTAAAATTACTAATGGGAAAATCCAAATCCATCACAAACTATGTTGTATATGTATTGTAAAATGTAAAAAAAAAAAAACTATCTAAAAGTAAGAGTGCACTCTAAAAAGGGCCAAGCTTATAGTTAAAATATAGGATTACTATATTAAATATGAAGAAAATATGCAAATGAGTGTGGGTCCTTTAAGGAAAAAAATCCAGTATCAACTGCCAGTGTGATACTGGAGCTAGGTTCACAGCTTATTTGGTAAAGCTTTGTCTATTGCATGCAAAACACTGATTTCAATCTGAGTATCACAAAATGCTAGGAGAGGACCTAGGACACTGCACTCAGGTGTAGCCAATAGGAAGCTCAGTCCCCATAGGGGCCCCTATTAAGGGAAACAGGGCCTGTCCCTGTCAAAGACTCTGCTGCCTATGCTTTGACCATTTCCCCCTAATGGGGTGCCTTACCATAACACAGAGGAAGGGGATGTAAGCAGTCCTGATGAGACTTTATTGCTTGGCGTCAGTTGGTAGGGGAGAAGAGCTCTTTGGCTTGGAGGACTAGGAGAGGGGATTGGGGCCAGGGAAATGTGGGAGCAGATAGAAATGAGAGGATACTACAATTGGGATGTAAAGAGAATATTTTTTTTAAATTAAAACTAAACAAGGAATCATGACAAATATAGTTCTATGAACAACTGATCAACTGCCATAACATCTATTATTATAGTCAGGATTGAAGAATGCTATATTCAGAGTGAAAATTTTTATTGATTGGGAATTTAGATAATGAGAAGTTTCCAAGTTTTTATTTTAAAATGTCATCATATCAATGTTATGACTTGAGTTAACTAAAAACATATTTTTGTTTTGTTTTTTTTTTCCTTCAGTAACACATCACACCTGGAGAAGTTGTTCAATGGAGGAATTACTCTTTATTAAGTCCAATTTATTCAGTAATAAATGTCATAAACTATTTTACTGCACAAAACAATAGAGTAAATTCATGACATTGTGAGGATGATTCCAAGGGAATGTGCATTAAAGGTGAAAGAAATATAAACATAGGGCTCAGCATCTTTTTCTGGAACAACTCATTTTAGAGGAGAAGTATGCTGCTCTGGCAATATGCTTCCTGTCAACATCACCAACTCCATCTTTTCCACCTTCCTGGTCACAGGCATTCCAGGCCTGGAGGCGATGTACGTCTGGATCTCCATACCATTCTGCGCCATGTTTCTCGTAACTATGGTGGGCAACATGACCATCATAATTGTTATCTGGCAGGAGCAGACTCTTCATGTTCCTATGTATATCTTCCTGGCCATGTTAGCTGCCTCTGATCTGGGTCTGTCTCTCTTTACCTTCGCTACTATGTTGAGAATCTTCTTACTGGATGCTAGAGAGATGACCACCTCTGCTTGCTTCACCCAAATGTTCTTTATTCACACTTTCCAAGACCTTGAGTCAGCTATCATTCTGGCAATGGCTTTCGACCGGTACGTGGCCATTTCTCACCCACTTCACTACCACTCCATTCTCACAAACACTGTGATTGCTAGGATAGGCTTGGCTATTGTTGTACGAACCTTAACTGTGCAGGTGCCTCTCCCTATCCTCTTGAAGAGGCTGCACTTTTGCCATTCCAATGTACTTTCTCACTCCTACTGTTTGCATCCTGACATCATAAAGCTATCCTGCTCCAGCACTAGGGTCAACAGTATCTTTGGACTGTTTGTGGTGCTCTCCACCATGGGGCTTGACTTCCTCCTCATCCTCCTCTCATATGTATTGATCCTGAAAACGGTACTGAGCATGGCTTCCCACAGTGGCCGCCTCAAGGCTCTCAACACCTGCATCTCTCATCTGTGTGCTGTGGTCCTCTTCTTTACACCCATGATCTGCCTGTCTATGCTGCACCGATTTGGCCCAAGGCTTCCCTCACATGTCTATGTGACCTTGGCCAACATGCATTTCTTAATTCCTCCAGTTATGAACCCAATTGTGTATGTGGTCAAAACCAAGCAGATTCGAGACAAAATTAAGAAACTTTTCATTATAAAAGCAACAGAAAAAGCTCAGGTGGCATCTATAACATAAATTATGGAAAACTTATGTAACATTAACTATGCTCAAAACTTATCTTTACATTGAAATTGTTTTTACTGAGCTTTATACAGATATGAAAACCAAGCACTATAAGGTCATAATTGTTTGTTCAAATTCTGCAAACTTCTTTCAAGTTCTACAGAATTTGATTATTTTGCCTTCATATTCTTCTTTTGCATGCATTGTTTAAGTATACAATTTAGATGTTGTTTAAAGACAGCATGTAAATTTCTTTATATAGTTACTTTATGAAGCAATGTACATTTAATGTTCTTATAACTTTTAAGATAGTTTTCAAATTGTACTTAATTATTTGTATGCATGTATGTACACGCACCAGTGTGTAAGTGCTCATGTAGGCCAGGATTCCTTGGAGTTGAAGCTCTAGATGGTTGTTAGTCACTTTATAGGCATACTGATAATTAAACTTGGGTATTCTACTAGAACAATACATAACCTTAACTGCTCAGTCATCTCTCCAATCATAGTTCCTTTAAGTTTGTATCATCTACAGGATATTCAATTCTTCTCTCTGGTCTTATAGAGGAAAAACTATTCATTAAACTTCATAGCATCTTCTCATTACTTAAATACAACTGCCCATTTATCTCACAGAACTTTAGAATAGTTTAGTATAACGGCCTCGTCTTCATGGTCTTGTGTTAGTTCTTCCCACCAAATAGGTTGTAGGAGCTCATACAACACCACAGATCGAGCTAGTCACGTGAGAAGGAGACAAGGATTTCCCAGTTCAGTCAGATGAAAGGAAGTCCAAATAACACATTCCTGTAAATTCACTGATAATCAACACATTTCAGAAAATAGTGTAGCATCTGGGGTGATAGTAGGATAGATATAGAGAACATAAAAAATATAGGCTAAAGTGTTATAAAGCAAATAATTGATTATGTGAGTCTTATTCCCAGATGTACATAACAGTATAGTTATTCATCTAATTTTAAATTAATAAGGTGCCTGGTATGTTTATACTCAAATAAGATTCCATTTATGTATAGTGATAATGTCATGCTAATGTCCTCTCCTTAATTAGATAACTCCGATTACTCTGTAAAGGCGAGTCATATTTTGGCTTAATTCAGTAAAATATATTTATACATTTAAAACTTTTTATTGATCATGAAGTAGTGAGTAATTTCACTTTAAGATATGCATTTGTGTGTACACGCATATACTTGACTTTGAATACATCCACTGTGACATTTTCATGGTTTGATTTCTGTTATTTACTGTTCTCAATTCAACTTTATTCCTCTTAATTTTATCTATATTTATCACAGTCTTTCTGTTTAATATTCATCCAAAGGACTTTCTTTATACTATCTATTTATCAATCTTCTTTCAGAGAAAATAAAGAAAAAACAAACAAACAAATAGGATTATATTCCAATATACATCACAGTCAAAAAAGAAGTCGAGATAATATTTTATGTGATATTACTTTTGGCATCGATATCATCATCTTGGAAACTCTGAGATTACCTTAGTCACAGGTGCCATGATGCTTAGCATTCATCATTAGCAGCAACATTGGTGGCTACTCTGTGTACCTCACCCCAATGTCTTAATGCACAAATGCCTTATTTTCATGTTGGGTACCATACAAACATATATGAAATATCTGCATATCTGCTCTGAGTATAAAAATAATTATAATATTCCCAATTTCTTCTAGGTTCAATTTTAAAAAGCAGTGGGTGCTCCCTGGCATTTGTTAAGCTCTGTTCAGGCAATAAACCTTCTCAATTAATTGGAATAGTAGGTGAACTCCAAACCCATTCCTGTCACAAGATTCCTGAGTAACAAATTTTTTAAGCAGTCCAATCTTCTCATTATTTATTTATGATTCCAAATATGTTGGCAAAGGAAGACTATGGTTCATCTTGTGACAGAAAAAAATATTTTTTGCATCAATTGCATATGTTTCAGTAGAGGGGTTATTATGATTATCTATTTTAGCCTTAATGTTCTTAAGAATTAGCAAAGCTATTTCCCTCATGGTAGCTACTTTTTCCTCTTCCCTTCCTTCTTCCATTGCTGCCTTTCTTCACTGATTATTACTTTCCTTCCTTTCTCTTTTTGGTCTTAGTTTTTGAGACAAACTCTTAGTAATCACTCTGCGCTGTCTTTGAAATCACAGTTCTTCTTAGTGCTGATGTTATAAACCATGTACCACCAGGCCAGATTTACAGGTGGTTTTCTTACTGTTTTTCAAGTAGGGGCAACAAAAAAAGAAATCAGTAAGTAAACATCTATCTATAAGCTGACATTGAAAATAACTATAAAACCATAGTTGTCTATTGTCAAAATTTTCTAAAAGTAAGTGACTATTGAGTGCACAACTATAAATAGGATGTCTCTCTTTGCCCCCCTTACAAAGAATGTGAGAGTCAGAAGAAAGAAAGGAGTGCTGTAAAATGCTGCCTTCCTGAAATGTCATGTGTATAGCAATTATGAACTCAGCTGAAGTCTTGATGAGTACACGTCTTATACAAGACTGAGTCAATCCACATCCCACTATGAATTGTATTAGCTAATAAGGCCCCATTCCTCCCTGAATATCTGTATAGCATCAATGGTTGTTTAAGGAAGAAGAGTCATATTCTGGCAGCCTTGATTAAATTAGGTGGCCTACAAATAAATATGCAAAATACAGGGAAGTAAATGGGGGACTTGTTGGGAAAGGAAGTTTGATGGAGGAGGAAATATTAAAACGGGATGGAGTAAATACGATCAACATACATTACATACTTTAAATTGTAACATATAAACTAACAAACTTTTCTTGTATTTTATGTTTTAATATATTTATGATCCATAATTAAAATATTCTCTTGTAATGCAAGTTTGAGTTTCAAAATGCAAATCCCCTCAAATATCTATAGTTCCATAATAAACATCATTGTTTCATTTTTCACATGTACTTGTGAACACGTATTCTTTCAAAGGGCTCTGACTATCCATGCACTTTATGACTTTATATTATGCAAGAGACACTGGAATCAGTGTAAATGTGTTTCCTTCTCTCACTCCTCTGCTTCATAAGGACACTGGAATGCGCACAGTGAAATGACAGTATATTAATCAATGCCAGATCAATCGGCTTTCCAATGCTGGCAATACATTACTCATTGTATTGGTAGTTCTCTATAATCCCCACATGTCCCTCTGACATTGGTAACTATCCCCTAGATACATGTAATTTATACCATTTCTCCCTCTAATAGATTTTAAGTCATATTCACAGTGAATGCTCCTTTTAATCATCAAAAAGATAATTGTGTCACCTGGAGTCCTAGAAGATCAAAACTATTTAAGTCTGAATTAACCTTTTAGGGATTGATTGTATAGGTTTTCTCAATGTTGTTCTCTAACATAAGCTTGATTTCATATATATTATGTTTTATATATGATATAATATATAAGACATAATTACAAGCATTTTCTTTTTAATTAAAAATATAAATACATCATTTTCCCTTCCTGCTCCTTATTCTATCTCCAATGTACTCTCCTAACTTTCTTTCTCCACCTCAAAATCATGGCTTCTTTTTCATTAGTTGTTTGCTACATGCATGAGTGGGCACACACACACACACACACACACACACACACACACACACACACACAC
>OU015752.1:119060430-119140042 GCA_907169655.1 Acomys percivali | reverse complement strand
CACACACACACACACACACACACACACACACACACACACACACACACAAACACACAGCTTCACTTGATTGCCTAGCCTAAATATATGAATAAAATCTTCTCAGTCCATCTAGTGTTGCTTGTGGAAGGCTAAACACTTGATATAGGACAACCAATTAGAGGGCTGTTTTTTAGCTAATACTAATTCTTCCTATTGCTGGGATTCAATTCCTTAGTTGCCTGCTGTTCTTTGCTTGTAGATGGAATTCTGTGCAATTTGTCCTTTCCATATTATCATGTCTACTAGTAAATAAAATACAGTTAAATAATAAACACTTATATACATTCCACCTTTGTGTGTTTGTCTGAATGTTTGTGTATTTGTGTGTGTGTGTATGCACGCATGTATGCACTAGAATCAGAATTTTTAAAAAGTTAATAATTATAGGTTACGTAGCCATGGTGACTAATAAAAGAAGAAAATAAATAGCTGCCTAAACCTGGCTTGCTTTGCCTATGATTTTTTGCTTTTGATAATGCATCACACCCTCCGTGTATATCCATGAGTACATTTTCACATTGCATTCTATGACTCTTTCTAGAGAATGAATGGATCACTTGTGTCTTATCTCTAATGTTGACTCTATTTCAACTGCACAGTATCCCTACAACTACTGCAGCATTTTTCATTTTATATTTCCCTTTTCTGACTTCATAGAAACACTCCTGGCTCACTCTCTATGCCTCTCTCAAATCTGTTTAATTTTGCTTATCCTGTAAAGTAATTCACCAGAAAATGAGAAGAGCACATTTTTACAATATAAAGGGAAGAAAAGTGAGCTCAATGAAAAGCAAGAATTTCATAAGAAACATATTCTTATGAAATAAATCTAGACTAGACATGATTTATTCTAGCCCTAACATGCCTATACCTTTTCCTATAAGGACTATAAGAAAGAGAATGCTTTGTTCAGAATGTGTAGGTGATTATTCAGTTTGGAGTTACTAATATTAAGCATGGTTTTGTTATAATCAAAATAGTTAGGTCCATAGAATCCTTGCATAGGGCTAGCATTGTTTAGACCGAGAATAGACGAAAAGAAAACTGAACTGCAGCCAGTTGCAAGTTCTTAGTATTACTCTGGAAAGTTCACAAAGGCCAACACTCATTAACAGTTGTTAATCTGTTCACATCCTATATCATGGGAATTAGCTGTGGGCCTGCTGGGAAAACCTGAATCAGAGCTTTAAAAGCCAGTTCAGTTGACATTATGCTTAAGGCACAGAGCCTCTTGAGGCTCTACAGAGCTTGTTGCTCTGTCCTGGATTCTGGTGAGTGATAGAAACACTTGAATCTAGATTAGATCAAATCATGTCCTTGTGGTACCTGTAATGGTAGGCAGTGGTTATGCCATAGATAGATTAAAACTCTTTATGGAAGATACAAGTGAAGGGATAATAATCAGGTTGTAATCTGTATAAATTATAATAAATTAAAACTCTTTATAAGAATATCAAGGCAGAAGGGACACTTGTAAGTACTCAGCTCTACTGATGATGCATATGATAATTTTTAGATAACAATTTCTAATCCTTCTTATTTCATCTTTCAATCATCTGATTCTCTTAAAGTTTAAGAACAAATATAACTCAAGTTGCAATTACATGTGTTGCATACTGTAAGTGATATGAAATTGATGCCATAGAATAAAGATAGAAAGAAAAGAAATAGGAAGGAAAGCAAAAAAAAAAAAAATGCTTCCATTTCTCACACTACTTGGTAATAGAGGAAACTCAAATTGTCACCAAGGAGTCTTAAAAATGAAGATTCAAAGGTCTTATCTTGTATACAACAGATGAAGGGACATGCAGCATTTTCTAATAAGATTCCTTTCAGAAACTATAATAGTTCTTAATTTCCTCACTAAAGATCTTATGCAATCTTAGTTTCTCAGCTCAATGAACATGAACCGTTAAAATACAAACAATGTAAAATTTCAATTTCTGAAAATTACCTACTGTATAACAAGTTAAGATTCTTAAAAGGCACTAAATCTTCCTTGAATACCAGATACGATTCAGTAAAAATCCATCTCTCAAAGATCATGCATATGGGCATAATGATGGAAATATATTTTTGTCAAAATTTACCTACAAACTTTTGCCTCTGTCTAACATGATTTTTCTTGATATCTGTTTTATAAGTCCTTTCATGTTAGTACTTAAAAATGAACTAACTTCAACATTCTGTGATGTGTAATTTTTCTCCATGTATAGATCATGCTTATATACTATATACATTCCTTTAAAACTGGGAAATTAGAAAATGGTGGTTCAATGTAGTAGATTAAAAAGCAGGTTAAAATGACTTCTTACAATTGATATCAGAACATCAAAACCTTAATGCCTCAGAACATTTTTCTAACTTAAAGAAAAGCCTTCAAAGGAAGATAGAATTCTTTAGCTACTTACATGTCAAATTTTATTAATTGCCTTCTAAAGCATTAAGTTTTCCTTTTGTGATAAAGAATGTTACAAAGTCAATCTATCCAAATTGGATTATTGACCTTGAAAGATACAATATATACTAACATAAACTTTTTCTCCTCTTTGATTTGACAGATGTCATGGCTTAGTTTATGAATGAAAATATCTTATTATAAGTTCATATAAGAGGAATAATTTTCTCATCCTCTTCCATACTATAAACAGATAGGCAAACACAATCTTCCAACTGTAATTCATCAATTGATCTTGACATGAATCAACACCATGGCTTTCTCCTAGAGACATGTGTCTATTAAAACCTCACTTATACAATCTACACAAGTCAGTTCTATTATCTTGGTAACTTTACACTGTCCATGGGTGGCCCTATATGAACCCTTATCATGCTTTAGAATCGAGCAATATCTAGATACAGTATATATGATCTTACTTTGAAGAAATTTCTTATTAATCATTCCAAATCCAGTTCTTCTCCATTGTTCTTTCCTTACTTTTCTATCACAGGTTATTGGCAGATAACGTCCATCCTTCTGCATTTGTCTGTACATTTTCATATAATAAATTGGAAAGTACAATACTATAGATAGATGGAAGAATGGATCAGGTCCTCATGAAGTTCAGTATCTGTCCCCGGGTTGACTAATGAATATGAATTGAACCTATACTTTGCACCTAAGATCATGGGTTTGAGGGCATTGAGTTCTCTTTGATAACAACTGTTAGAAGGGACAAAGACAGAAAAAGACTTCTGTGTAGACCTAGAAGCTCATCTGTAGGGTGTTTGTCACATTGTCACATACTGATAGAGCTGTTTTAGGGAACTTTGCTTTCTAACAAGTCATGTTTGCCACTT
The DNA here is from genome assembly GCA_907169655.1 of Acomys percivali. Taxonomy (NCBI): domain Eukaryota; kingdom Metazoa; phylum Chordata; class Mammalia; order Rodentia; family Muridae; genus Acomys; species Acomys percivali. Next base: position 119,136,703 of record OU015752.1, on the reverse strand, counting down.
TTGTAAGGTTTCAGGAAATATTAGCCTAGTAAGTTAAAGTGGATGTTAAAATCCACTTTAGTGCTGCTAAATTTTAAGTGGTTTCATTTTAATGTGTACAAAGGCAAGTTTTCCAAACTTGTGAAAATTTCAAGGCATTGCCAAACAATTGTGAAGGATAGAGGATGGAGTTTTCTGTTTTTGGAGTCACTCTGTTGTTACTCACTACAGATAGACTTTTCCGGAGGTATACTGAGGAAAACATTCTCTTTGTTTCGTCTCTTCTTGTACAACCAATATTCAGAGTTTCCCAGTGCATCTTAGATGATTCTTAGGAGGTAACTCGTCTCCGCATCTCCAAAAGTATAGCTACACAAACTGGTTCTCTTCTTTTATTAATGATCTTTTTCCAGTTGGAAAGGCCAGTTACAGCTTTGATGCTTTTATGAGCAACTGTTAATTTTCTTCTATCACTTGTCCTACATTTGTTACCAACCACATTTATTTTACATGCCGCTTTAAATGGAGACAATTAACATGTGGGCTGATGATTATAGATGCCTTTTTCCTGAAATATGGCACACTACCGGGATATATTGGCAGGCAAGAATTTGAATATCATAATAGCTTCCCTACTAATCAAAGATGCTGTATAATGTACTTCTCAAGAACAGTTATAAGTCTTTATCTTTAAGGAAAACCACTTAAGATGTTCAGAAAAGAAAATGCCACATGATGTACAATTTTCATATTTGGTTAAGGTTTCCCTTGAACTCTGCACCCTCAGGTGTCAGTTTATTCTTCTCTTAGGTATGTGTTCTTGACAGCACATGGCATCATGTTAAATCAGATGATGTCAAGAAATTGGTGAAGATTAATACTTGATACATTTGCTCTGTCTACAGTAAGTGCACTCTTCATCTTATTTACACATGCGTGCTACGTTGACCTGTATGGCCTTAGGTATTTAAAGGTAGAAACTACATATTACCTGCTGTTATTACCAGCATTTACTATAGAGGAGGGGCTTTGATTTGTGATTCCACCAAAAATATTTTTTCATATATGGATATTGTCTATTTTTTATATCTATATTTTATATATTCCCACTAACTGTCCAAAGCTTCAGTGAATACAATGCATAAAGACAGAGAATGCATTTGATCAAGTGATAGAGCACAAACATTTTCTAATATATTTTGGGCATTGTTTTGATTCTTAGTGCCTTGAGACCAATTTATCACAAAAGTTGTATCCGACAATCCAGTTTAGTATAATTACTTATAATTTATACTCAAATGCCACCACACTCATTCAGCAAATTGTCTTTGCCTATACCTTGCTTCCATTTGAAACATGTCTGTATTCTTCTATTAGAATATCTCATATGCTTGGGCCCTATGTAGTAAACACAGGATTGTTCTTCAAATTCAAATGTTGAACAACCTTCAAATTGAAGAGGGAGACTTCTTCATGTTAGTCATCCAAATGCACTGTTTGAAACAAAGCAGTTGTTAAGAAGTGATTCTGAATCGGTTTAAAATAGAAACCACTGAAAGAATAGAATTAAACAGTATAGGTAAATGCAAAATATTACCGCTCTGCAGGCAGAGAACAAATGCCATGTAAGACAACATGCGAAGAGAGTACTAATAAACATTTTTTGTTTTTGTTTCTGGTTTTTTTTCCCCTTCCATTACAGTTTTTAGGCAATCCTTTCCCAGAGGTATGGCTACTTCTAAACATAGTAATGCCAGCAGCTTTTTCTTCATATTAATGGATCTTCCTGGACTGGAAACTTCTCATTGCTGGACTGCAATTCCCATCTGCTTAATTTACATGCTTTCTGTGCTGGGCAACATATTGATAATGCACATTGTCAAGTCTGTGCCCAGCCTTCACACACCGATGTACCTATTTCTTTCCATGCTGTCCATGGCTGACCTGGGCCTCTCAGCTTCTACACTGCCTTCAATGGTCGCTGTTTATCTCCTGGGCCAGAGAATGATAGGCGCTGCAACCTGCTTTATTCAACTCTTCTTTATCCACACGTTTTCAGTCATTGAGTCCGCTGTTCTCTTGGCCATGGCTTTTGACCGCTGTGTGGCCATCAGAGAGCCTTTGCGCTATGCTACCATTCTCACAACCAGACGTATTGGGGCCATTGGGCTGGCCGTAGTGATCCGCAGTGCTGCCCTTCATCTGCCTTTGCCCGTGCTCCTGGGAAGGCTGACATTTCACCCTGTCAGTGCCCTGTCTCATTCTTACTGTGTTCATCCTGATGTTCTAAGGCTGTCCTGTTCCAGTACACTCGTCAACAGTGGGTTTGGGCTCTTTGTCATGCTCTCTACGTTGGGGATGGATGCCGTGCTAATTCTTCTCTCCTACGTGCTGATTTTGAAGACCGTCCTGAGCATTGCTTCTAATGCTGAGCGACTGAAAGCCTTCAACACCTGCATTTCCCACATCTGCGCTGTCCTTCTGTTTTATACCCCACTGGTGAGTCTATCTATGATTCACCGCTTTGGGAAAAAGAAACTTCCAGCTCAGGTGTACATGCTTCTCTCTTATCTTCATTTCCTTATGCCCCCAATGCTTAACCCAATTGTCTATAGTGTCAAAACCAAAGAGATTCGGGTTCGCATTCTAAAGATGCTCCATCCCAAGAAACACTGAAATATCACTGGACAATTCCCTCAACCCCAGGTAAAGACTGACTGACTAAGATTGACTGACTCCCGGCATCCCAACAATGTAGCACAATGCTGCTTTCACAGATTCATCAGTTAACTAGTTATTCAGACACAGCAGCAGGGATACGGTGTGGATTCCTCCATACATCAGAACCATAACTGACACATGGAAAAAAAAATATCGATTTTGATAAGTTGTTTTTGTCTTTGAAAGCCTTATTACAGGAGATCGTGTTGCATCTCAAGAGTATTAGTGCACTTAAGCATTAAAGTGCACAGAGTGTAAGAATGGGTGTTTGCAACATCTAAAGTCTGTTTCTGATAAACACGTAGAGTTCTGAAAATAAGTTCAAGAGGGTCTCATTTAGTTGTACTTTCAGTAATAATGATGATGTTCTATTGCATTATCTCTTACTTTTGATTTATATAATAAATATACGTTGGAGATTACATCTGAAACTGTAACTGAATATGTCCCAAAGTATAATGTGTATATTTAAAAAAAATTAAAATCATAATTTTGAATTATAGTGTCTGAAACCTTAAATATGTAATTTTACATTTTCTTAAAGGTCATCACTTAATAAATGGGTAGAAACTTCAATACTCCCCATCTTTCTCACTTGAGCTAACCCCTTGCTCTTCAGCGTATACATGGAAAATTCATATTTTCAATAGTCACTGACTTGCTGGCTCAAGGTACACCCCACACTTCCCTCAATTCTTAAGGAATGATGTTAAGAAGTAAGCTGGTAGACAAACTAGGAGAATATTTTTATGAAGGCTATGCCACAGCTGCAGAAATTGAGTTATCCAATCTTATCATGGTGCCTTTGCCAGAGTGGCTTATTGGAATTGCTTTATTGAGAAAATAACTACCAGGTAGGGTCAGATGGGGGACTTCACTTAAGTTCTGATACTTCAGGCAAAATTGTACTGCGAATTCATTTGAAATGTTGTAATAGAACTATGAACAGGAGTACAATATCAAAATACAAGCCCCAACCTAGCTATTTACTGTGAATGCATGTATTTAAGTGCACCTTTTGATTTAGGTAGAAAGAAGACAAAATAGAATACTACCTTCTAAGCATGGAACACTTAAAAGGACTGAGGCATAACACTGTGTAAAAGTATAATTTTTTTGAGTTTTAATACATAGGTTTTTTTATTTTATTAATTTATTCATATTACATCTCAATGGTTATCCCCTCCCTTGTATCCTCCCATTCCTCCCTCCCTCCCATTTTCCTCTTACTCCCCTCCCCTATGACTGTGACTGAGGGGGACTTCTTCCTCCTGTATATGCTCATAGGGTATCAAGTCTCTTCTTGGTAGCCTGCTGTCCTTCCTCTGAGTGCCACCTGGTCTCCCCATTCAGGGGAGTTGGTCAAATATGAGGCACCAGAGTAAGTGTGAAAGTCAGTAAAAGTATAATTTGTTTTTGTTTTCAATGTATACATTTTTTCTTTTTTACATATGCATTTATATTATTACACATATAAACAACAAACTACCTACAGTAAGAAGAACCATAAAACAATGAGAATTACATAGATGTTGTACTCATACTGTTGTTTAAGTGTTAAGATATATTAGGTCTAGATAGATGCTTTAAGTTGAGAGAGATGAGATATGTTAAATATTGACTTACATTCAGAATTTTAAATGCACCAGTGATTGTTATAAATATCTGTTTTGATGTACATCATGGACATGCCAAATAAGTAATCCCATGACAAAGACGGAGATTTCTGACTTTTCATATACTTATTTTGTGAAACATTATTTCATGAAGCTTTATGAGAGGGAAAGAGCGTGCATTATCTTCATTTTGTGTTTAGTACTCTTGCTAATTTTCTACTTTCTGTCAAATTTTAGACTTTTATTTTTAAATATAGACATGCTTCATTTTAAGCAACTTTTTTTATATTATATTACAATGATAGAAAATCTTCGTTGTTTAGAACTAGTGATAATAATTTATTAACTGTTTAATGGGTCATTTAAAAATTTAGAAATCTATTTTCATACATAGTTGCATTATATATCCCAATATTAGAATCATAGCGATCCTTTAGGGGTCTCCATCAGCACTAAAAACTCAATTGTTAAAGAAACAGATGGCTAATAAGTACAACAGTGTCTCTTTAGCACTTGTGAAGTTTATTTTCAATGGCATAATTAAAGCCATTGCTGCCACCCAACCCATGGTCCCTGTTGTGTTCATCAGGGGACAACCTGGGTATTGGCTAATTTTCTGTAAAATTAGTCTTCACTGAAAACTCCCTGCCACTGGCCTCATGATTAGGAGGAGACATGCTCTCTGCTCTTGTTTCATTTTCAGTGAGTACCTAATGTGGATTTTGAAAAAGAGGGCTAAATCCATTTACTAAAATTAATAACAGTGTTAAAACATTTGAACTAAGATCATGAAGCAAAGCCATTGACTAATTAGAATAAACAAAGAGAATTTTTTTGCTTCAGACATCATGGATATGATGGGTGGCTTTCTTAATGAATTCTTCAGATGTCCTTTTGTAGCAGAGAAAGTCAATTAAGTGCAAAAATTGTTAGATAGGCCACAATTTGTCACCAATAATTCCTTGCCTTAAATGGATCATAATGTGTGTGAGTGCTAATATCTAGAAGTCTTACTATGTATACCTCCACAGATCTGAATTAAAACTAGGGAGATTTTTAAGAACAAAAAATGGTATTGAGTTGCTGATTTGGGAAATAGTTTAACTTCTTTTTCTTCTTTTAAAATGGAAGGTAAAAGAAATATGACCTGAGTGGATAAATCCATGCTGATCCCTGTTGACTGCAGCTTTTTCTATATCTTTGAATAACTATATTTGAAATCCACCTTGTATATTTTAAGGTAAGAAATAGAAGAATTAAAACAAATATTAACAATCGTTAACTAAGTTCTAGATACTCTAGAATGATATGGAATTTTCATTCTCTCTCTCTCTGTGTATGTGTGTGTGTGTATATATGTGTGTGTGTGTATGTGTGTGTATTTATTCTATGGAAATTAATACAGTTCACCAATTTACTTTTGTGTAAAGAGTAAATATATATACTACAAAATATAAACATATATCAATATATAATATATTCACAATATATTTTTGGACATGAAAAACATTTTTTTTCACATTGATGGAAATTTATCTGAGCGCTGAACAAGAACTGACTGGTTAGGGCCACAGGCTGTAAATTCAGACTGTGACAGTGGCAACAAATACCTGGACATGAAAATTTTAGTTTATAGGTTTTTTTTATTCTAGTATGGAAGGCAAAAGATTTATTCTACCTGTAATGACACCAGCATTGGAAATCCACCATAGTTTTCAGACTTTGATATTCCACTCCATCAGCTAACTGAAACTCTACCGGCCAGCCAAAAGCAGATTCTTCCCAAAGGTTGAGTCACATAATACCTTCTTGACAGTTTAGAGAAATATCTCATGTTTAAGCTATTTTTAAATCAAACTTCTATTTCTCCTTTTGTCTTTATGATGAAGCCACCAGCAGAAACAGATGGCCTGAGTTTTCAACAACATTCTTCTGCTTATCATTAAATCCCCACACTCAACAAAGTATGTGTAAATAATTAAAATTTGGAAAATGGATATATATATATATATACATATAATCAAAAATTCTCTTCTAAGCAGTATCTGAGTTTAATATATATAGCAATACAAAAATAGTCTTGTCCATGTCTATTTTCACCTGTCATTTCTTTCCAAAGTTAATAGAAACAAATTATAAAAATACTACAATAAGGGCATTTGTTGTATTTTGCTTTTGTAACTGAGATTAATAGGTGAAAAGAAACCCTATCAGCTTATTAAAATATTTATTTCTAATTTAAAGAAACACTGAAGGCTGAATATTTGAACTATTCACCCTCAGAAGCATTTGATGCTCAGATAATCCCACTCAATGTCCTGAAATATTTATATTTTTTTCACATTTTCATCAATATCCACCAGTCTGGGATATTATCAGCCATATAGATTACTTTAGTGAAAACTTGGTTCTCTTCCCATTAAATGCTAAGGAAACTCTTGCCATAACTACTTATTATAATCTTGAATTTGGTGTTTATTTATTGACACTAAAAACATCTGATTTTATATGTAAATGTGCTTACTGGGACCACTTCGGCACTTTGTTGTAAGGATCAAACTTTCTGTGTAAGGGAGTGCTCGCTTTCTTTTTTATATCTGTTTCAGTGAGACTTTTAACAATTGCTATCAGCTTTCTACACTGAAATCTTACACAGAATGGTGGCAACAGTTCAGACATTGGGATGCAGCAGTCTCCTCAGGCACTGTTGAAGTACCAAGGGTAAGGCTTTAACCCAAGAAGACCGACTAGCTAGTTAAGGGAGATCTAAAACGCTGCATCACTTACAAGTTACCATTTATACTAGAATTACTCATCCTGCATCACTACGTCTAGAGTGAAGAGACAGATGTTTAGTACAGTAGGTATCTGGCCCTTATTCTGCTGGCTGACATGGAGTAGTCTTAAGGGAGTGAATTGATTTTGGTGGTCTGAATCCCCTCATCATGGAAAGTTTCTTCTTATCCTCAAATTCTCCAGTCTAGTAAAATGGCTCTTAACTTGTGGGTATCAAATGACCCTTTCACAGTGGTTGCATGTCAGTTATACTGCCTATCAGATGTTTATATTAAAATTCATAACAGTAAAAAAATTACAGTTATGAAGTAGCAACAAAATAGTTTTATGGTTTGGTGTCACCACAACATGAGGAACTGTATCAAAGGGTCATAGCATTAAAATGGTTCAGAACCATTCACCCAGTATGATACGTCTCTTTCCCATTTGTTTTATTTTCTCCACATATTAGTAATAATATTGATCATGATGCTTCATTTGCCCTTTACTATTGGAACATGTAATAGCTCTAATCCCTGCATCTAAAAGAATTCCTAACATAGTTTCTCTTATAAGATCATTAGCATCTAATTGAGGGGCAAGAAGAAAGAACAACAACAAAAATACAAACAAACAAATAATAACTTATGAAAATTTTAGTTTACTGTGCATAAAACTACACACGTACTTATGTAATTAGACAATAAAAATAAAATATTTAAAGAGAATAGGTTTGTGACTATTTTCAGGACATCTATTACAATTTGGTGTTTGCCTTCAGCTAAACAGCACAATATTCAAAATTCATTCGGGATTATTTCTAGTCTGAGATCCTTTTATTTTATTTTTTGACCAAGAGACAAAATGATAAACTTGAATACTTCTCTCATACTATAAATCCTGACCACAGTTTCTTCTCTCTCTCTAGTCCTCTCCCTCCATCTCTCTTCTCTCCTAAACATTGTTTCTTCTTTAGAAAAGAGCAGGCATCCAACAAAAAAATGGGACAAAACAAGATACAATAAGGCAAAGCAAAAGCCCCCATAAGAAGTCCAGGAAACCAATTCAATAGCAGACAAAGAGTGCCAATGGTAGATAATAGTAAATGCTACACCTATTCTAACTTTTAGGAGCCCCACAAACCCCAAGCTAATAGCCGTAGCACATACACAGAGGACCTGCTACACACCCATCCAGACCCCGTGCTTGCCAATTCAGTCTCTATGAGCTCTTATGAGCCCCGCCATGTTTTCCTGGTGTTCTCCGTTCCTCCTTTGACTCCTACACTCTTCCTTTCCCTTCTTCTGTGGGGCCCCTGATCTCTGAAGGTAAGGGAATCGATAGATACCTCCAACTTAAACTCTTTTCACATAATTCCTGTCAGTGGGCCTCTGCACCTGATTCCATCTACTGCCAGAGGAAGCCTTTCTGGTGAAGACCAGACAAGGCATCAATCTATGAGCAAAACAGAATGCCATTAGAAATAAGTTCATTGATATTTTTGCCAGTTGTGTGTAGTTCTACCCTAGGTCTCTGGCCTTTCCATTCTCCAGTTCCTGGCCATCCAGGCAATGTAAGGCATGGGCTTCTTCTCATGCCTTGCCCTCAAATTAAACTAAACACTGCTTGGCTACTCCTATAAGTTCTGCCCAAACATTGCCCCAGCACATCTTGGGGGCAGGACAGATTGTAGTGGAGGATTTTGCAGGTGGTTTGGTGTCCAAGTTTCACTATCTATAGTATACAGAGTACTTCCTCAGGTTAAAGACACCAGAGCATTGAGATGAAGGATCCAAGAGGTACCAGCCCAACCCACCTAAGTTCAACAAGCTGGGTGAAAATTGTCCATGGCAATGCAGGTCCACTGTTAGTTTTCAAAGAGTGATCTTCTGTCTTAGCATCAACCTGTGTTTTTTAGGGATCTTCATGGGACCCCCCTCCCTTGGCCAACAACTCAGCTGAATATAACCTAATTCCACCACTGGATGCCTTGCCTGGTTACAAAAGGTGGCTAGTTCAGACTCTGCATTCTCCATTACTAAAATACTAACTAGGGTCACCCTCATAGATTCCAGGAAGTTTCCACACAATGCCCCCCACCCTCCTAATTCTAGATGTCTCTCCATGTCCTCTTTCCTTCCTTCACCCCTCAACTTATCCCGCCCAATATCATACCCACCCAACCTCCAGATGGGACTGGGAGATGTCTCAGTGGTTTACAGCACTTGCTCTCTTGCAGAAGACCAGGGATCGATTTTCAGCACCTACATTATGGCTTACAACCAAAATCCAGACGATCCAATGTCCTCCTATGACCTTCGCAGGCACCAATGTATACACACATACAATCAAAATATTTATGGAAATAAGACAAACCAAAATAAAAACATTTTGAATGCTGCATATAAAATAAGTTTCACAAAGTACTTTAAATGAAAGACATGTGGTGAATTATACCAGTATATCTTCATATGTAGAAGAAAAAGGTAACAGGATTTAATTTTGGTTGTTTCTTTGGAAAAATGAGAGAAATGTGAACAATTAATAGAAAATGAGAACTTGGATTCTGTAATAGACTTGACACAATAGCTATGCTGGGAGGAAGCTGGAATTCAGTTTCTAACATGTGTACTTCAGACTTGAAACCAACATGCTTTTATCACATTTCTAAAGACATACGCCAGATTTCAGTTTGAGAATTAAATATCTTCAAATGGTTGTCTGGTCAGCCTTATTATGTACCAAACTTTCTCCTAACAATTAAACAATTTCGCCTTTTAAAGGGGTCATTAGTTATGAACTAGAAGAAATGACGACATAGTTTAGAACGTCTGGATGTCAGAGAAACGTCTGAAGACTTTTTAAAAAGAGACCAGCCCTCAGAAATTCTAACACAGAAACTCTGTGGGCTCCAGTTCCTGTGATCACACTTGATCTTGGAGCCTTTCGTTATAGCTGCCATGTCCCACTCCAACCATTCCAGCACCTCGTTCTTTCTGTCTGGCCTCCCCAGCCTTGAGGCTGTGTACGTCTGGCTCTCCTTTCCTCTATGCACTATGTACATTGCTTCTCTGGCAGGGAATGGTTTGATTCTGTGGGTTGTAAAGTCAGAGCCCTCTCTGCACCAGCCTATGTACTACTTTCTGTCTATGCTTGCAGTGACTGACCTGGGCCTGTCTGCCTCCACACTGCCTACCATGCTCACCATCTACATGTTGGGTGTCCGGGAGGTGGCGTTAGACGTGTGCCTAGCCCAGCTCTTCTTCATCCATACCTTCTCCATCATGGAATCTTCTGTGCTGCTGACCATGGCCTTGGACCGCTTTGTGGCCATCAGCAGTCCCCTACATTATGGCACCATCCTCACCAACCCTCGGATTGCCAGCCTGGGCCTGGCCGTTGTGGTCCGCAGCATTGGACTCCACATCCCTGCCCCCGTCATGCTGAAGAAGCTACCTTACTGCCAGAAGCGCCAGCTTTCCCACTCGTACTGCCTGCACCCGGATGTTATGAAGCTGGCCTGTACCGATACCCACATTAACAGTGCCTATGGCCTATTCGTGGTTCTCTCCACCCTGGGTGTGGACTCGGTCCTCATTGTTCTCTCCTACGGGCTGATCCTCCACACAGTGCTGTCAATTGCCTCCAAGACGGAACGCCTCAAAGCCCTCAACACCTGCGTCTCCCATATCTGTTCTGTGCTGCTGTTCTACACACCTATGATTGGCCTTTCCATGATCCACCGATTTGGCAAGCGGGCTTCCCCATGCAGCCGTGTGCTGCTCTCTTATCTTCATTTTCTCACTCCTCCAGTGCTCAATCCAGTTGTTTATACCATAAAGACCAAGCAGATCAGACTGCGGATCCTGCGCATCTTCCGGTCTGGTGGAGGAAGCATTGGTCATATCCAGGGTCACTAAATCCTCTTCTAAGGGAATAAAAGCATGGAGTGAGTTAGAATTTCTATTCTACATGTTAATTAAGACTCATAAATTAGACTTTATTATAACTGAATATATGACTGAGTACAATTAGAACCTTTACAGGTGTGTGAGTATACAGATAATATTTCTACTATAGTTCAAGAGAAATAAATGGCACAGAATGCTGTTCAGGTTTGTATTTTTTTTTTATATAGAAGCATTTTGAAAATATATAACCAGACGTAATCTTTATAGGCACAATTATCTTTTTTCAATCTGCATCCCCTATTATAAATTCATTATCTTTAATGTATCAGGCATTTAGTTAATATTTGCTTTATGAAAGATTGAATGCATAAATAGATAAAGTGTCTGAAGGAGACTTCTCATAAGTGTACAACAATTCAAACTTCAGTGCTAGGTGTGCACAAGTTATGCTATGAATATGTCTAGAGTGTCAGTATTTTACTCTTCTTTAATAGAAATTTATTTTTAAAATTCATCTGTTGTTATCTTCAGTTTCATTGGAGGTTTACTAACTAATAAAAACTATAAATATGTGGGTTTTACAAAGTGCTTATATGAAGTATGCATACACTGTGAAATGACTACCACAATCAACATAATTGGCATATCATACAGTTAAATTTTGTAGTTTAGATTTATGCTTTTAGCAAGTTTCAATTATGTGTTACAGTACTATTAACTACAATTACCACTTATATATAAAGCCTCTCAAACTTACTTACTTAGGACAAAGTTATTATACTTTGGTCAACACCAACATCTTCCCATTTCTCCTAGCTCACAGCCAATGAATGCCACCAATTTACTCTCTGCTTATATATTTCTAAATTACACAGATATAATGAGATCACATGGTAATTTGTCCATTTTGTGTCTGGCCCTCTTTCCCTAATATCTGATCTCAGCTCATCAAGTCTCATCTGTACTACCTGTATCTTTTTCCTTTGTGGCCTGGACAGGCTGCCCAGCCAGGGGGAAGTGATTCAAATTGGGGCACCAGAGGCCATGTCAGAAGTAGTCCCTACTCCCCATATTGTGCCCAAAAAGACTATGCTGCCTATGTACTTCCACTGAGCAGAGTGTCTAGGTCCTGCCAAGCATGGTCCTGGGTTGTTGCGTCATTCTCTGCACCCTCATTCTCTGCTTGTACTTGTTAAATCTATATTTTATTTAAAATAAATAAACCCCTTCATTTTCTGCTTATTCCCCTCCCCTAGAACTCTGTAAAACAGCCTATTAAGTCTCATCAGCATAGTCTGCATCCCCTTTCACTATATGCCCACTAGGGCATCTTGCCAAGGGGCCATGACCAAATAGTGCATGTCAGAGGCTCAGCAGCAGTTCCCTTCTCCTTGCAACATGGAGAACCAGCAGTTCATTGGTTACATCTAAAAAGAGGTCTTGCATGCATTGTCCTTGAATGGTGTGTCAGTTTGTGCAGACCCTCCTGTGCCCTGATCCCTATGCCTTAATGGGCTCCCTGTTGGTGCTTCTGTTCCCTCCCAGACCTTTCAGCCCCCGCCCTTCCCTACAACTCTCAGCATTCTGCTCAGAGTCCAGTTTCTAGACACAGTATCTGTCCTGTTCAATCCCACACCAGGTGTATTATCTTAGAGGACATCTATGTTGGGCTAATATCCACTTACAAATGAGTATGTATCATGTGAGTCTTTATGGTTCTGGGTTACCTCACTCAGAATGATCATTTCTACTCTCATGCATTTGCCCTTAAATTTCAAGCTGAATAGTATTCCATTGTAAAAATGAACCACAGTTTCTTTATCCATTCTTTAACTGAGGGACATCTGAGGTAGTTGAATTTGTATCCTGCCACTTTGCTTAGGGTGTTTATCAGCTGTAGGAGTCCTTTGGTAGAATTTTTGTGGTCACTAATGCATACTATCATTATCTGTGAATAGTGAAACTTTAACTTCTTTCTTTCCTATCCTCTTGATCCTCTTTAAGTGTCTTTTTTCTCTAGCTAACACTTTCAAGTACAATATTGAAGAGAAATGGAGAGAGTGGGCAGCCTTGTTCCATCCCTGATTTCAGTGGAATTGATTTAATTTTTTTCTCCATTTAGTTTGATGTTGGCTATAGGCTTAGTGTATATTGCCTTTACTATGTTCAGGTATGTACCTTGTATCCCCGATCTCTCTAAGACTTTTATCATGAAAAGGCATTGGATTTTGTCAAATGCTTTTCCAGCATGTAGGGAGATGAGCATGTGAGTTTTTCCTTCAATTGATTACATTGATGTATTTATGTATATTTAACCACTCATGCATGCCTGAGATGAAGCCTACCAGATCATGGTAGATGAGATTTTGATGTGTTTGTGGATTCGATTTGCCAGTATTTTATTGAGTATTTTTGCATCTATGTTCATAAGGGAAATTCCCGAATTCTTTTTCTTTGTTTGGTCTTTGGTGGATTAGGTATTAAGGTGACGGTGGATTCATAGAATGTGTTTGGTAGTGATTCTTCTCTTTCTATTTTGTGGCATAGTTTGAGGAGTATTGGTATTAGTTCTTCTTTGAAGGTCTGGTAGAATTCTGCACTGAACCCATTCTAGTCCTGGGCTTTTTTTTTATTATTAATTTATTCTTGTTACATCTCTATGGTTATCCCATCCCTTGTATCCTCCCATTCTCCCTTCCCTCCCATTTTCCCCTTATTCCCCTCCCCTATGACTGTTCCTGAGAGGGATTACCTCCCCCTGTATATGCTCATAGGGTATCAAGTCTCTTCTCAGTGACCTGCTGTCCTTCCTCTGAGTGCCACTAGGTCTCCCCCTCCAGGGGACATAGTCAAATGTGAGGCACCAGAGTACATGAGAAAGTCAAATCCCTCTCTCCACTCAAGTGTGGAGACTGTCCTGTCCATGGGCTAGATCTGGGTAGGGGTTTAAATTTTACCGCCTGTATTGTCCTGGGCTTTTTTGGTTGGGAGAATTTTGATGACTGCTTCTATTTTTTTATATATAGGACTATTATATATATATATATTTGGTTTGTCTGATCTTGATTCAACTTTGGTAAGTGGATTTTAATGAAGAAAATTGTCCATATCATTTAGATTTTCAAATTTGCTGGCATATAGTCTTTTGAAGTAAGACTTAATAATTCTTTGGATTTCCTTGGTATCTGTTGTTATATCTCCCTTTTCATTTCTGATTTTGTTAATTTGGGTACTCTCCCTTTGCCTTTTAGTTGATTTGGCTAAGGTCTTTTCTATCATGTTGACTTTCTCAAAAAACGAGCTCTTAGATTCATTGATTTTTTAAAATTATTTTATTTGTTTCTAACTTATTCATTTCACCCCTGAGTTTTATTATTTCCTGCTGTCTACTCCTCTTGGGTGTGTCTGTTTCTTTTTTGCAAGCGTTTTCAGAAGTTCCATTAAGTTACTTATATGCAATGTCTCATCTCCAATTTCTTTATGAAGGCACTTAGTGCTATTAACTTTTACCTTAGCACTGCTTACATTGTGTCCTAAATGTTTGAATATGTTGTGCCTTCATTTTCATTTAATTCTAGGAAGTCTTTAATTTATTTCTTTATTTCATCCCTGATCCAGTTGTCATTGAGTAAAACATTGTTCAGTTTCCATGTGTTTATAGGCTTTTTGCTAATTCTATGGTTTTTTGCCAAGAGCCGCCTTGTTGAGGGGGCTCCCTAGGCATGTGGGCTGTCTAGGAGGTGATCTGGTGTTTGCAAGGTCTTATACCACGATGTACCCCAAAACTGCTTCCAGCCTCTGACATGCTATCAGGAGCCATTGATTTGGGAAAGTCCAGGAGGCATGAGAGATCTCTGGAGGTGATCTGATATTTGCAAGGTCTGTATCGTGATGTGCCCCAGAATTGCTTCCAACCTCTGACAACCCTGTCAATTGTGCACTGCTGCATCTCTCTGAAATCTGGCATTAGAGCCAGGCATGGTGGTGCATGCCTTTAATCCCAGCACCCAGGGAGGCAGAGGCAGGTGAATCACTGTGAGTCTAAGGCCAGCTTGGTCTACAAAGTGAGTCCAGGACAGCCAGGACTACATTCATGGACAGCCCGGTCTACAAAGTGAGTCCAGGACTGTCAAGGTTACACAGAGAAACCCTGTCTCAAAAAACCAAAACTAAATACATCTGGAATTGGTGTGAATTGTTATTTTCTGGGTACTGACCAGCTCTGATGGAGCAAACTTCCTAGAGGATCTTATTGAAGATGTACTTTTTGTTATCCAGATGAATTAATCCCTGATTATGGAATTCCTGATTTGGCTCAAATAGTTTTAAAAGTTAAAGTTAGTTTATGGCTGCAATAAATACCTTTGTAGACCTCCAGATGCCTCACGTAGGATAGCCTACCAGCAGATTTATGGCTTCAGATAAGCCTCCACAACAGATGGCACCACAAATCCTGGTATTTGACCATAAATATAGCCAAATTCGTTTAAACTCCATGTGAACCTATGTGGAATGAAGTTACCTAGAGATATCTGAATTTACTCTGTTTCTTAGAATGAAAGACAGACAAAATTATTGTCCTGAGCTCATAACAAACTAAGAGATAGCTGGATAGTGTATAGTCAGGTCCGTCCTAACTGATAAGTTGTATACTCTTGTAAGTTTCAGACCCTATTAACCTTAGACCCTACCAACCTTCATCATTCTGAACTCACCATGAACTTATGTAATGGATACATAGATAAGAAATGTTTAGATTTAAAGCATGTAACTTGTTGTATTTTTAGGATTCATCTGTTTTTGTGATTAATTGTACTCTTTTGACTATGAGTAATTCCCTTTTCTCAGAAGTATAAGTATGGGCTACAATAAACGTGAGCAGGAGCACAGAGGAGAAAATGAGGGAGAACAGAGGAGAAAATTAAGGAGAACAGAGGAGAAAATTAAGGAGAACAGAGGAGAAAAGATTGAGCAGCTTAACTTCAGTTGAAGTTAAGACGCCTGACTTCATCCACCTTTTCTCCTGGTCCTCTTCTCTTGAACATATGTGTGTGAGTGGTTTATTTTCTATCTCTCTCTCTCTCTTACTTCTTATTTCTCTACAGATTCGCAAATAAGTTAGCAGACTCAGGGGCATCAGCCTTCTACGGCTAATAAGCCTAAGTTTACACCAACTTATTGGAGAGGCCTACCTACAGATCAAAGAGCCCCTTTTATGACCCCTCTGCAGTTTCTAGCCAGAAGCCGCTTTTACAGCCTCAGTCATAGGAAAAAAGGTGGTTAGTTTAAGTTCTCCTCAGCCGCAGTACAGCCAGTCCCTAGAGAAGAAACCTTGGGCTCTTTTTCCCCTTCCTTCCTTTTTCTTCTTTCAATTCTGGTCGGTTGTCTGAGCCATCAGCTCTGGCCACCCAAGAGATAAAGTGAACTAGAAGAGCATCCGCATTCCAACACCCCAGAGAGAAACTACCCTGGACCCTCTCCAGAGCACCAGCCGGGCATTAACAGTTTTTGATGTTCAGCTTTAGACCATGATGGTCTAATAGAATGCAGGGGATTATTTCAATTTTTTGTACCTGTGGAGGCTTGGTTTGTGACCAATTATATGGTCGATTTTGGAGAAGGCTCTGTGTGGTGCAGCGCAGAAGCTATATTTTTTTGTGTTTGGGTAAAAAGTTCTGTGGATGTCTGTTAGGTCCATGTGATTCATGACCTAGGTTAGCTTGATTATTTCTCTATTTAGTTTCTGCCTCAAAGATCTGTCCACTGGTAAAATTGGGGTATTGAAGTCACCCACTATTATTGTGCTGGGATCGATGTGTGATTTAAGCTTTAAAAGTGTTTCTTTTACAAATGTGGGTGCCCTAGTATTTGGGGCATAGATATTCCAGATTGTAATGTCCTCTTGGTGGATTTTTCTTTTGATGAGAACAAATTGTCTGTCCTCATTTTTTTTTTGATCAATTTTAATTAAAAGTCTACTTCATCAGATATTAGAATGGCTATTCCCACTTGCTTCCTGGATCCATTTCCTTGGAAAGTCTTTTTCCAGGCCTTTACTCTCAGTTAATGTCAATATTTGTTGCTGAGGTCTGTTTCTTGAATGCAGCAGAATAATGGATCTTGTTTCTGCCTCCATTTTGTTAGTCTATGGCTTTTTACTGGGGAGTTCAGGCCATTGATATTGAGAAATATTCATGACCAATGATTGTTGGGTCCTTTTAATGTAGAGTTGGTGGTGAATGTGTGTGGGTTTTCCTGTTTTGGGTTTGCTGTTGTGAGATTATCTGTATATTGTGTTTTCTTGGGTGTGGTTGGCCTCATTGTGTTGAGGTTTTCTTCTACTATCTACTGTAGAGCTGGGTTGGTGTTTAGATAGTGTTTAAATTTGTTTTGTCATAGAATATCTTGTTTTCTCTATCTATGGTGATTGAAAGTTTTGATGGATATAGTAGTCTGGGTTGTAATCTGTGGTCTCTTAGGGTCTGGATGACCCCAGCCCAAGACTTTCTGGCTTTCATGGTCTCTGTTGAGAAGTCAGGAGTAATTCCGATGGGTCGGCTTTTATATGTTACTTGGCCTTTTTCCCTTGCTGCTTTTAGTATCTTTTCTTTGTTCGGAAAATTTAGTGTTTCGGTTATTATGTGCTGGGAGGAATTTCTTTTCTGGCTTATTTGATGTTCTTTAGGCCTCTTGTATGTCCAAGGGTATCTCTTTCTGTAGGTTGGGGAAATTTTCTTCTATGATTTTCTGGTCCTTGGAGCTTGGCATCTTCCTTTTCATCTACTCCTATAATCCTGAGGTTATGTCTTCTCATGGTGTCTTTGATTTCTTCGATGCTTTGTGTCATGGATTTTTCTGTTTTAATATTTTCTTTGAGAGATGTATCAATTTCTTCTATTGTATCTTTAGCCCCTGAGATTCTGTCCTGCATCTGTTGGTTATACTTGTCTGTGTGTTTCCTGATTTCTTCTTTAATTGTTCCACTTCGAGAGTTTTCTCAATTTGTGTTTCCTTTATTGTTTCTAATTCTATTTTCATGTCTTAAACAGCTTTACTCATTTCCTTTACCTGTTTGATTGTGGTTTCCTGTTTCTCCTCAATGGCCTCAATTCATTTGTTTGTATTTTCCTGTAATATTTAGAAGGATCTGTGCATTCCCTCTGTATAATTCTTAAATAACCGTATAAGCCTTTAATGTCATTTTCCTGAAATTAAGCTGCATTAGAGTGTCTGTTGTCGTCTGGGCTTTCTGGTGGAGCCGTGTTTTCCTGGCTTTGGTTGTTTGTCTGTTTACTCTTTCCTTTAGGCATCTGCTGAGGGGGCTTGGGGTTTCTAAGCCGGCAGAGTCCCGGGGCTGAGTACCTTTGGCAGGCAGCTGCTTCATTTGCTGGATTGGTAGCCGCCATTCTCCTGGAGCTAGATTTGTCTAAGTGCTGTCACCTAGGATCTGGGACTTAATAAGGTTCCTCTGACTACTTGGTATCCTCAGAGGAATCAGCCACAAAGTAGAGCAGTGGCTTGAAGGCCAAAATGCTGTGTTGTTTTCACTGTGTTGATCCTTTGTTCTGGAGGGGGCCTATCCTGCTCCAGTACTCAGAAGAGCACACAGTGCTTGAAGCTTGTGATTTCCTACCCTGGGAGAAGTCCAGCCACAGTGGGGAAGGGCTTCCTCTCCTCCCCAGTTGTTCAGTGTAGAGTCCCCAAGACTGTCATTTGGATCAGCTCCCTGTTCAGTCACTGGCATTGTTGGGTCTCTGAATCTATGTTCCCCAGGGTGTCTGCATGCCCTCTAGTATTTGGAGGAGTACAGGGTACTCGGGTTTTTGACTCTCAAAGCCAAGAGATGTGCAGCCACAATGAGGGGAGTGGGGTGGGGTGGGGTAGGGTAGGCAGGGAGGCTTCTTCTGAACTAATTGTTTAGTTTGAGAAGTCACCAAGACTGTGTTTTGGATTAGTAGCTCACCTGTTTTGCTGTGATGTGCTACATGAACCTCTGTTCCCCAGGGTGTCTGCCTCCCCCCGCCCATTCTGAGGAATTCAGGGTGCTTGATGTTTGTGTCTTCCCAACCAGTGGCTGTCCAGCTGCGATGACGTGGGAGCTCCCTGCTCCTGATTTATTGCCTTCCGTCTGTTTCCCAGACTCTGCTCCTCTGATCTCTGAACATGGTACATACAGTACACAGCCATTTGTCCCTCCTTACTAAATTTTTTGATGGCTTATGATTTACAAAAGGCATATGGAAAGCTGAGGCATTGAGGAAAGAAATTTCCAGGGCTGAACCATTGATTAAGCTAAAGGAAAAAAAAATGCCTAAGACTTGGAATATTGAAAAAAAGGCTTGAGTGGATTGTGAGGAAGACTTGTTCATGATCTGAAGTATCAGTTGATATGCTCAAAATTTATGTCCTGTATTTGTAGATAATAATGATTTTAAAAGCCTAAGAATGCATTTCTGCATATTTTAACATTATATTCTTTAAGCAGAACAGTTTTGTTCATTATATAAACTAATTTTTCTATATATAAAAGGCATAATATTACCATGTCATTGCAGCAACATATGTAGTTGAAATATGCCTTTTGCTCAATTATATTTTCATCATTTTTATTTAATTACACATAATAATTATAAGATACACTGATGTTTAAATACATGTGTTGATTCTTAATGATCAAAGAAGATAATTAACACACTCCTTATCTGAAACAGTTATCTTTTTTCCTGGTAAAAGCATCTCAAACATTCCCCTCTAGATATTATGAAATAAACAATTCAATAGTGTTGATTAGAATCACTCTACCGTGAGATGAGACATCTGAACTATATCCCCTGTTCGACTGTAACACTGATCACATTGAGATATTTCTTTACCGTTCCCCAACCTTTATATTTTCTGCAGCCTTGGTAACCACTATTCTAAACTCAACTTCTACTAAGTCAATCTTTAAATGTTAAATTGGAAATTTATTCTGATTCTGTAAATGGGAAGTGGTAGCACATTTTTTGTCAGGATAATGAAGGTGAATGGGTTGGCTAGTTCTGTCTATACCTGCTTTGTGACATGTAATATATAATGGTAAAGCTCAGAAAATTAAAAAATAGACACCAATCATAGTGCTATTACTTGTTAGCATGTAAATGGAAACTAAAGTGACTGTATGCATCTATTGTCAAAAAAATGAAGTAAGCCAACAGTAAAATGAAACAAATTAGAACTTATGAGACAATTGGAGAAAAGAAAGGGGAAGAGGACTGACACAAAGCTGTTCGTGTTTGGAGGTGATGAACATAATATGATTAATGATATTTCATATATAATACACATATATTTCATATACATATATATGAAACTGCCTTAATGAACCCCTGTTTTGATGATAACTGAAATAATATAACACGAAAAAGACTGTTTGACTTGAATAGATGTAAGAGGAAAGCATTGAATTTCCAATCACTCATAGAAGTTAACAAAGTTGTCATTTAATAGATAGCTCATTTTGGTTTAAAATACATTCTTTTTTTCTTTTTTATATTTTAATTTGTTTTTATTTATTTTTTATTTTTTACACACAGGTTTATATTATTACACACACACACACACACATACACATACACACACACACACACACACACACACACACACACACACACACAAGCTAGCTACAGCAAGAAGAACCACAAAACAACCAGGAATTATATAAATGTTATGTTCACATTATTTGGCTATTGCATTTGGCAACCTTGAAGAGAACATCTTTCCTATCTTGGTACATCTAAAATTCTGAATTTAAGTCAGTATCTATCTTATTCAGACTACATCCTGAATGTTATCCCCTCACTTATATCTTCCTATTCCCATCCTCTCTCCTTCACCCTATTCCACTCCCTGAGACCTCTGAGAGAAGGCGACTTCCTCCCCCATTATATGGCCACAGCATATCATATCTTCTCTGGATAGCATGGTTCCTCATCCTCTGTGTGCCACCACGCCAACACATCAAGGGGAAGTGATCAAATTGAAGACACCAGAGTTCATATCTGAGGAAGTTCCCACTCTCTCCACAACAATGGCCATGTCCATTGGCCAATCTAAACAGGTGTCTAGGATTAATGCCTGCATTGTCATTGGTTGATGCAACAGTTTGTGTAGGCCCCCCTAGGTGCAGATCTCCCTGCCTTTATGGTCTCCTTGTGGGGTTCTTGAACCCTTTGTGTCTTTCCGACCACCCATTCTTCCATACCATTCTCGGCTCTCCCTGCAGAGTCTAGCATCAAGTCCCAGCATCTGTCCTGATCCCTCGCTGGGTGGAGTCTCTCTGAAGTCATCTATGTTGGGCTAATACACACTTATACGTGAGTATGTACCATAAGTGTCTTTCCATATTTTGGCTATCTCGCTCAGAATGATCATTTCCAGTTCTACCCATTTGCCTGCAAATTTCAAGATTCCATTGTTTTTAATAGCTGAGTAGTATTCCATTATGTAAATGTACCACAGTTTCTTTATCCATTCTTCAACTAAGGGACATCTAGGTTGTTTCAGCAAAAATGCAATATTACCAAAAGCAATCTACAGCTTCAATGCAATCCCTATCAAAATACCTATATAACTCTTTACAGACCTAGGAAGATCAATTCTCAACATCATATGAAAAAGAAAAAAATCCAGAATAGCTAAAACAATCCTGTATAATAAAAGATCTTCCAGAAGAATCTGCATCCCTGATCTCAAGCTGTACCATAGAGCAACACTAATGAAAATGGCATGGTACTAAAATACTTTCAAATGCAGTGATGATCATGGTAAATTTACCATGAGCTTTTACTCATAATCCACCCATGAAATTGTCCCTTCCTGTCTTAGGACCTCCTCACTGATCAGATAAGCAAATGGTTTACAAATGTTTAGATATTTAATTAGTAAATGCGTTTTCTATAGTGGAAAGATATCAGACGTGATAAGAACATCAGCATATTAAAGAATAGACACTGTAGCCTGAATTAATCTTGTACAGTTACTGCTTAGACAGCTACAGTTGCTATGAACTAATGAGTGAGGGTGTCCTATATTGTACAGAAAACAGTTTTGATACAGTCGCCCTTGTACTCTGGCTCTCACTATATTTCATTTCCTTTTTAGTTATAACCCTTGAGACATGAGGACGGGTATGATAAAGATGTGCATTTGTGGCTGAGCATTCCAGAGACTCAGTTTCTGTACTGTAGCCAGTTATGAGTTTATGAGTGGTAAAAGAGTAGGAGATAATTTAATTAATTTAGAAGTTAAGGGGAGGATTTCAGGATAAGTATGATCAAAATTCCTTTGAGGAACTTATCAAAAAGAATTAACAAATATAAGGAATATATAAGTTTGAATTAGCCAATATTTACAGTAAATTGAGAAAAAATGAAAATCCTTTCCCATAAAATAATACACTTGTCAAAGGAGTCTACTCTCATTACTTTTACCTAATACAGCTCTTGAACTCTTAGCCAGAGCAATATGGGCAGAAAAACAGATATTAAAGTAACATTTGAATTACAATAATGACCAGCATGGCCCAATCACTCTAAAAGTGCCATAGTGGCACTGTTATCCTGATGGCAATCAACAGCTTTCAAACTGCTCTTGGTAAGAGGTAAGTCCCATCTGGTCTAGAAAACCCAAACAACTATCTGGGCTCTTAAGTCTTAGAGGAGAACATACAGCTACCACTTTATTAAAATAGCATAACTCCCAACCTCATTGTAAAGGTTTATTGTTCTACCCACAGATAAGTGGTGTTCTATTCACAAAGAGCCCTCTCTGCAACACAAAGAAGCTATTGCAGGAAATCAAAACCAACCAAATGTTAGAAAATAAGTGATTGTGAGTGCCCACACCCAGTTCACAACACAACTCCTGCTCTCAAGGCTCAGGGAACATTGTGGGACAAAAGATTGTAAGAGCCCAAGGAGCAAGACACTGGCTGTGAGACCATTATCTCCTAGAAATGCCATAGAAACTATACCCGTGAAGTCTCAATAACGTGGCTGCCTGAACAAGGCTTGAACAAGGACAAAGCTAACAGACATGTGAACATGGGAAGGAGTGTTTCTCCTGAGGAACCATGGCTACACAAAAACACTACGGGAAACTAAGGAACGCTGAGAATGGGTAAAAAGAGTCTTTCCCAGGAAGCAGCCCTGCAATATCAAGTGGTCAACCCTGAAATCATATACTATACAGACAGGGCAAGGTGTATTTACATATTTAGGGATATACATACATATGTTCTTGAGTGCGTGTGTGCATGCATGCATACTTGCTTGTGTGTGTATGACACTGAATGGCAACAATTAAAGAAAAAGAGGCCAGAAGAGGTTAAGTGAGAGTAAGAAAGAAAAAAAAGAGAAAATGTAGTTTTATAATGTGTGTGTGGCATTTATTTTATTTTTTGAGGTCATAATATAATTACATCAGGTTCCCTTCTGCTTTCCTTCCTTATAATTCTCATATCCATCTGTCCTTGCTTTCATTTATATTCATGGACTCATTTTCATTAACTTTTTACATACCAATATGCATATATATGCATATATGCTTATAATATGGTGTGTACTGTCTAAATAATATTTTAGGTATGTTTTCAGGGATTGCCATTAGGTATTTGGTGCCAATTGGTACAATTATATTTTCTTTCATAGCATATAGTATTATTATCAAGATGTATTATATTATATTTCAAAAATAATAAAAAATTAATATAAAACAATAAGATAAGAAGTCAAATACCTGTACTAATAAGCTACATTTTTGTGTTCCAATTTGATCTCTCCCCAAAATACCGTTTATGCACTGATAAATATAAATAAAATGAAACATGATCGAGTGGATGAATTATATGGCATTTAACTCTAAATTTGATTGTAGTAACTACCTGTAAATAACTATTCATAATTTATGTCAAACACGTGACTTCTTTGTTATTTTATTATGTTAATTGCTCTGTTTCAGGAATTCTCAGTTGGAAAAAGAGGATAACCTTTGATACTTATAGAAATAACTTCAGTAATTAATCAACAAATCTCTAATTTTCTACCTGGGATTCAACTCCTATTCATCTTTTCCTTAACAATAGTTTAAAATGTATATTAGAAGGCAATATCAGAGTTTTTATAGAAGAAATTAAATTTTGTATAGAGTACATAATTTCTTTAATTTCTTATCTTACAGTTTTTTCCTTGGTACACCCAGGCAATAACTTCAAATTACTGTTTATTCCTTTTCTTCCTTTTTATGTCTTCTCTTGTATTTAATTGAGAAATATATAGAAATTTAGTATTATATCACTTATGTTTCTTTAAATGGTGCTATAAAGTTTTCAACACACCCTTATCACACTTTCAACTAGCAATATTCTCTTCAAGGCATTATACGTACCTTTAGAAGCCCCTCCCTAATTTCTACCATATCATTTATAATATTGTTGCTTTTCATTTCTCTCATTCATGTTAACATAAATTATCATCTTAGTCTAAATGCTTCATTGAGAGTCTAGTTATATATTAAATAATTTGAGAATTAAAATTAATGCTTTACTTTTATTCTTTATTTGTATGTTTTTCCTTTACATAGATTCCCGTCTTCTACAACATTTAATTTTAAAATCTCAGGAGAATTGTGTTTGAATTTGTTATACAGCACAACATACCTCCCTCAAATGTTCTTTTTGTGTGTGTGTAAATTCATGATCCTTCTCTTTACTGACTGCAGATATTAAGGCAGCAATTTGCTAGCTAACCTTTCTTCTCTGCGAAGGAAGAAACATGGTCAGTTTTGTTTTTTTTCCCACAAAGACATAAATAAAATGCTGTTAAATTTTCAGATGAATCTAGGCATAGAGAGATCTTAGTTGAATATAATAAAGGATATATATTGTTTGTTCACTACCTTGGTTTCATACAGCACTTGTGCAGGTGACCACAGCCGCTGTGAATTATTCTGAAATAAGGATTGCAGTACTAGTGTTCAAACTTCTGACATTATTGCACTTATTTTTTTCCAGAAATTTATAACTAATTATACAGTGTAGACAGAGAAATTTACAGGAAGATATATATAATGAAGGAACATATGTGCATAATCTGAACCAGAATTGTCTAATGTGAAGATACTGAATGAAACAACAAATCAGACATTGTTTACATAAAATTCCAATCAGAAGATCAATACAGAAATATTACATGACACCATAAATCTCTTCTGTAAAAAATAATATAGAAGAGATATAGCATTTAACAATAACATCTTAGCAAAAGTTAATTAATACTCCAATCTTTCATGAGACCCTTTTTCCATCACAAATGTTATGTAAATGGTTTAGTATACAGTAATTTTCCAGGGTGAGAAGAGGCTCAGCACTCGATCCCGAATCTGTTTTGTCTTGACACCATACACCAAGGGATTGACTGAGGGGGGTACTAGGAGGTACATGCTTGCCAGGATGATGTGGACACTTGCAGGCACATTCTTGCCAATGCGATGAGTTAGGAAGCTGAACAGTGCAGGTGAATAGAAGGCAAGAATGGTACAGACATGGGCAGCACAGGTGCTCAGGGCTTTAGAGCGGGCACTTTTGGAAGAAAGCCGGAAAACTGCTTGGAGAATTTTTATATAGGATGTGGCTATGAGCCACACATCCAATATTGTTACTGAAAGTGCCACTGAGATTCCATAAGCTCTGTTAATGCGAGTGTTGGCACTGGCCAACTTCACCACAGCCATGTGTTCACAGTAAGCGTGAGGAATGACGTAGCTTGTGTAGTAGGGCAGCCTCTTAATGAGGAGAGGACCTGGCAGAACCATGAACAGAGCTCTACTCAAGCCAACTAAACCCAGTTTAATAACCATAGATGTTGTAAGGATGGTTGAGTAGTGTAGTGGGATGCAAATGGCCACAAAGCGATCAAAAGCCATGGCCACTAGGATGCCTGACTCAAAAATGCAAAGTGTGTGGATAAAGTACATTTGTGTTAGACAGATATCAAATTCAATCCAGTGTTCATCAAACCAGAAAATAGCAAGCATTTTCAAAGCTGTGGAGCAAGTAAGAAACATGTCATTCGTTGCCAACATACAAAGGAAGAGAAACATAGGCTGGTGGAGGCTTGGTTCTAGTTTGACAGTAACAATGATTATGCTATTTCCCACCAAGGTCAAGACAAACAGGAAACACACAGGGATGCTGATGAAGCAGTGAAAATTTTCCAAGCCAGGAATACCAACCAAGTAGAAAAATGAAATGTAGGGATGTGTCATATTGTTTACCATCTTAAAACTAAGAATATTTCAAATTTAGTGTATAACTATCCAGGATAGTCTCCTAAAGGCAGATATAGGATCGCAAAGTGTTTCTTTCAAGGTTCTTATGTGTGAAATCTAGAAATCAAAACCTATGTTTAAAAATTTCCAGAAATGCTCATATTAATTATCTCATCCTATGGAGCATTAGCAACTTTATCTGCAAAAGAAAAGATTCAATTAATTACATTATGTTTTATTTGGTGATTGTATAAATTAAAAACTTAATTAAATATTTCTGCAAACTTTTCATTTTCTATAGAAAGCAAAGACAATAAAATAAAATGTATTTTGTTTGAAATCCAAATAATTTTGAAGAATTGAAATGAAATATGTATATTTAAACATAACATATGCAAACATCCCAATAGGTAACATATTTTGATGTCATCTATTTAAAATTTTGCTGTTATTCTTTGTTATCTTAAAGAGCATTCAAATAAGATATAATAACAACCAAGAGCATCAAATTATATATAATAAGTCCTTTAGACTCCATCAATGTCAAATTTATATGAATTTCAAATTTTCATGGGGAAAACATACAATTTTAAAATATTCTTAACTTCATTTTCTATTTTAGCAATGGGTGTCCACTCATTTGGTAAAAGCAGAAACATATTCCATATACAGAATTAGTTAATTTTAAGACATTAAAATTCTAAAGATACACAAAGAAAAGGAACAAAAGCAGGTTGGTCACATTAAAGTTGATTTCCTGGGAAATAGGAAGAGAAAGAGTGACCAATATGATTATTGATCACTAGCTACTCCCAGGACAACATAATCTGCCTTTCCTGTATAAGAACTACAACAGAGGAAATATCCACATCCCATTAATTAAAATTCTCCTACTTGGGAAATTTTGCTGATATGTCTTCTAACTTACTTATTGGGAAAGTGAGGTATTAATAGGCTTCAGTTTCATTTGGGAGACATGAAAGCTTAGCTTGGTTTGCTCAATTTTAATTTTTAATATGACCATGAAAAAGGTTACCTTAAAATTGTTTTTTATAACTTTACTAAGCAAGATCACCCTCTTTAAAATGACTTCTGGTGATCGATAATCAAAGGTACAATTGATTATTTGGATGTAGCAGGGCATAATTTTAAGCAAAATTATGACCTTAAGAGGCAGAATAGCTCACCTCATTTTTTTTCTTATAAAGTTTAGCAAAGAAACTTTGTTGACATAAATAATACTGTTATTCTTGGTAAATATGTGCAATAATTACAAGTTTACCATTCTTTTCCTATAAGTTTATCTATGAGGAAAATTTTTATATTCTGTATTAAGACAAAAAAAGCAAATCATTTTCTCTAAGACATCTTTTTTCTGAGTCCTAGATATACATGTTAGTTGACAACACAGACAGGTTGATTTGTTTGTACTAATACTTAGCCTTAGCAGTTAGTACACATTAGAATCAACATTTTAGACTACAAAGTTTTTAAACCAAAAATTACTAGATTCGGTCCGAATTCTTAAATTCTGACATTTCATTTGGCTTTGTTTTCATTTTTGAGTCATTGATCAGAAACACTTGGCTAGGATTCACCATTTTAGAGCATGAGTTTCCATTGACAGATGATGCAATTTGTATAAGTGCTTTTTTATTGTGTACTGCTTAAAGTATTAACACACATAAAGATAGTCCTGAGTTCAGTAGGTCTTGTATTCTCATTCATCACATTACATTTTAAATGTTGGCAATGCTAGACACCCAATCATAAATGCCACATGTCTTAAAATGATCCTTGACATCTGTGTTCACTTAAGTCTAAAGTTTCATCAACAGTTGTTAACTCTCACTCTGTTAATTTTGTTCCTTTTCCATCCACTTATCAGTCTTGTGCATCAGACTTTAAACACAAAAAGGAATTTAAAGAAACCCAATGAATGGACAGTTATTCTTAGGGCATTCCATAAGCTCTTAGCAAGCTGTATACTTTCACAAGCGTTTCATAGATTAAAAAATAAAATAAAAACTTTTACCTAAAGTCCCTCTGACCATCCTTAGATGGACAGCTTACTCACAGTTATTTTCCAAACTTCATTCCCCTCACCTGCTTTCTTGGAACAGTCTTTCTACTTTGTATCACAAATAACATAGTTAGAAATCACCCCATAAAAGCCCATAACAAGAGCAGTAAGACATTTGGAAGCAATTACTTCATCACTAGTAAATTAAATTATTCAAATACCTATTACTTATCATTCTAATATATTATGTCACTTCTTTATGTTCATTATTCATTTTTCACTTGCCTTTAACTTCTCTAGTCGAATACTATCATATGATCTATGATACAGCGAAGATGATGTTAACATATCCGTTGTATCACGTAGCCTGCACTCTGTAAATATAGTATCTGTGTTCCCTTTTTAATGTTCTATTCAAATGCTCTAGAGTCACCTCTAATTCACACCACAGATGTCCCTTAGGATACCCAGGATGACAGCGAAATGGATTAGAATAGCATGTAACACAGAAGTGTTCAATGTCCCCTGCTTTTCCATGTCAACTAATCCTGTATATTTCACAAATCTTGTAAATTAAAGTGAGATAATCTCCATTCCCCAAGCCATAATTTCAATTTCATTGACACTTCTCCCAAGATGTCTTTATCTGGGGATCCTTTGAGGCTTTGGTCTATTTAACATATATAACTTTTCTCCAATCACCTAGAAGTAAATAATTCTCACCATTTAAAAAATATATATGGTTATCCCTGGAAGAAACTATGTGAAATTAGCCAAACAGAGAAGGAAAAACACCTTAAGCACTCACTCATATCTGGCACTTAGGGAAGCTTATCTCATACAGGAGGACAGTAGAGTGATTAATAGTATGTAGGAAGTGCAGAAGGAGAAAAGTGAAAACGAGGACTTTGTTATCTATTGTATTGAATCTACCTAGGAACACATTCTCATGTATCATTTAAAGTAAAATGAATAAAGTTAAAACAATGTTTTCAGTGTTTTCACTATAAACAATTACAAAATGTTGGAAGAATGAATGTCATTTAATTGTCCAGATTTTATCATGATTCTTCAAGTACTTATATTTCTTATTTTTTAATTTAAAAAATTTTTGCATATGCATTATCACACATATATACAATAGGCTACTTATAGCAAGAAGAATCATGACACAATCAGGAATCCTATAAATGTTACATTCTTAGTGTTTTGTCTATTTGTATTTAACAGCTTGAAGGTACATCTTTCCCGTCTTGGTGAGTCTAAAATTCTGAATGTAAATCAATCTTCATCACATCTTGTCATTATCAACTTAAAACATCTATCTAGACCTAAAAACATCCTAAACCCTAAACAACTAAGTTTCATTGTAAAACTATGCTACCTGGTCTTCCACTCCATGAGAGACTTGAGAAAGGATAAATTGATTACCTGAGTATGCCAGAAGTGCAGGTTAGTAGCTTTCCAAATGAGAAGATGACAGAGACCGTTTGTTACCTGAACAGTCACCCAAAATTATCTATTATGTTGGAGCATCTTCTCCAGCCTTCTGGTCCATATATCTGACAGACATATTTGTTAGGCAGGAACTATTGAGGACTTCCTTGCCCTGTCTGGGCAGAGTTTGGCCATCAACTCTGCCTGCATCCAAGCTTGCCCAGTTTTAGGCAAAATTCTGTCTGTGGTAGAAATAAGGACATTTTGTCCAGTGGCTTGTTTGCCACATTTGAAGTCATCTCCATAAGGAGGTTCTTTTATGCTCATCATCCTCTTTGAAATAGGCTTGGTGTCGCCAGGAGTTATCATGTTTTATTCTCAGTGAAGCTTTAAGATAATAAAAAAACATTTTAAATACCATAGTCTGCATATCTATGAGGTTTTTGAAGACCTTTTCTAATTATCCTACCATATCTTTCGATAGAATCATATCTATCTGTTGCACCTAAGATGTATATTCTTGTGATTAAAGTAGACTAGTAATTGACATGACCACGATTTGATCAACTAACAATTAACTTGTATAAACTTATTTATCCTAAACAGCCTGCAATAGCACTGTCAGCGTATTAGAATTGACTCATTTTTTAAAACATACTTTTGCTAACAAATAGTATTGGGGAAAGATGTAAAATAACCAAAATATTAAAGAAAGAAACAAGACATTTAATTTAATGGGATATTCATTGATCTTACTTTTCATTGACCTTTTAGTGTTTGCTAATAGATAGTCCATTATCAGAGGGAAAAAAGTGAATTTTCTTTTTTTTTAAAATTAATTAATTAATTTATTAATTTATTCATATTACATCTCAATTGTTAGCCCATCCCTTATATCCTCCCTTTCTTTCCTCCCTCCCCTTTCCCCCTCTACTCCCTTCCCCTATGACTGTGACTGAGGGGGACCTCCTCCCCCTGTATATGCTCATAGGGTATCAAGTGAATTTTCAAGGGAAATAATTATTCTAATATTATTAGGAATTATTTAGGACTACTGGTGGCACACCCTTAAACAAATATTGCAGCACAAACACAAGGACATCTTTATGATGTAGACATAGTAGAAGGAAATATTTAGACGAAGAAAGATAGAAAAGGACTTTGGAGTGTGAACGTGGACCGAGTGTAGGATATATTTGAATCTAAACATGATTATGTGAATAATTCCCATGCACAAAGAATGTGCGTTTATGACATTTGTTTAAAATATGTGGAAATATTTATTAAGAACAATTTTTTAAGGAACATTGTATTATACTTTCTATTCTGAATGTAAAGCTTTTGAACACATGGAATTTCTTAGCGATAGTATGCAAGAGCGTTGGTAGAATTGGAAAAATTGTTTATTTTGATTCAATGCAGACTTTGTGGCAGGAGAATTTCTTTTCCTTTCTTTCTTTTTCTTTTACTTTCTTTTTTGTTAGTTTTCTTTTTTTTTGTGTGAGCTTCCTACATGTATTCAATGTGTTTTGTTAATATTCATCTCCCAAATGTTCTTTCTTACTCATTCTCTGACTCCACCACACCTCTTTCTTCTCCCTAGCTACTAATCCTCCCTTTTGTACTTTCATGTATGATCTGTGTGTGTTGCCTGTGTTGTGTGTATTTGTGTGTTTGAGAGCCTGTGTAGGTAACCACAACTGCAATATGTCCATGATTGTAAAGGACATGTCATACACAAAAATAAAAGTTTTGTAAATTTATTTCCCCATCTTTAGGTTCTTGAAATCTTTTTGCCCCTCTTCATAGGTGTTAGGAAAGGTGATAATGCTGTCCAAATTAGGTGTAAAAACACAGCGCACATCCACTCTTCGAATTTTAATGAGGCCTGCATTAATGAGCTCAACAGATAAGGCCTCAGACTCTGGTCTGAAAAAACTTTGATAAATTATAAGTCTCTTCATTAATCATTACCTTCTTCAAATTGAGGAATTTATTTTTTAAATGTTTGTTGTATATGGTGTAATTTATATAAATCTTAGTGTGCCAAAATAAAATTATTTTCAGTCATTTAGCAAAATGAAAACCTAATAAAATGAACAGAAATAGTTTAGTGTTACAGCTAGATTTATGTAGCAAGATGAATTTCATTAATGAATTTAAACTTATAGAACAAAAGAAATATTTTCTCAATGTGATTAGACATTCTCCTTACTTTCATCTTTAGTTTTGTATGTACATATATGCATAATTGCCATATTGTTTAGTAAGTGTAGGAATGTTCATAAGAGAAGAAGTTTAAAGTATTTAAATATAGGCATGGTTCATGACATGGAGTCAGTTCATGTTGCTGAAAGAACAGAATCACATGCAGAGAGCTGGCAGACAGACCTGACTGTCATCTAACAGATTCTCTGTACCTTCCCATCTTCACTGACCCATTTCTCTATGTAAATTTTTCTTTAATTTTTCTTACTTGTGACAGAAACACATAACTGTTAGAGTATGATCTATTTCTACGTGTTTGTCTATTGTTTTGGGGGGACAGAATCTCACGTAGTATCCTTGGATGGCCTAAAACTCACTATATTAAAAAACAGCCTCAAATACATAGAGATCCACCTGCCTTTGCCTCCTAACTGCTAGGAGTAAGGCATGTGACACTATACCTAGCCTTCTTTTAACTTTTAAACTACCCTAAAGTGAGAGTTCTTCAAATATCACAGTGTACATCTTCCTCAACACCACACAAAAATAACACTAAGAGGAATATAGTATTTTACTGAAACACATATAAGTATTCTCAGGACTTTAACTTTGTTTTGGGAGGCATTCATTTTCATAGAAGACATCAAACAGGAAGCTTTTGTATATTTACAGAATTATATGAGGATTGAATGTTGAACTTACAACAGTGTACATATACATTGTAAAGAGGTTTATTATAAATTTTAAAATAATCAGATAAAGTTAAAGATATGAAAATTTTCCAGACATGTCAAAGACATGATCAAGTAAGATAATCAAATCCTGACTCTAGAGTCAGCTGTGGAAATAGTTACAAATTCTCAAAAGACCTCTCAACCCAGGTAGAAGCTATTCCCTAGGTTGATGTTAATGTAAGTTTGAAATACAGAAAAGTATATGTACAGCCCTCTTCTATGCTCCGTCAAGAAGGGCATGGCCATTTCTCACAAACTTTATGGATATCACAATAAAAGGTACTAACAGAAAATCTAAAACCTTTTCTTTCATGTTTTTGTTGACTCACAAAATCTATGAACTTATGAGGTAAATTAAACTCTTCCATTAGTTAAAATTATTGATTCTGAAACTAACATCTCTGGGTTTATAAGCAAAGCTTGTATATTATTAGATTCCAGGTTTCTTCTTATATAAAACTGGCATAATAAACTACAGTAGAGTAGTTGGTATACTTGTGCTTCATGGCATGAAGATATTTTCTTTAGTTTTAGGAAAAGGATTGTTAGTAAGTATAAATAAATGTTTCTAATTATTATAATTTAATATAATATATTGCCAATTCTTAGGCTGATATGTGACTTGTCTTTTATTTAAGTATATGATATGTTCCATGTGGCTGGCTGTTGTATAGCAAAGCTAGAGACTTAGAGTTTTCTGTCTCAGGTGTTTGGTGAAACTCTGGACCTAATTCTATGTTTTAATCAATAGCCATCATAATTTTATTTAAAGACTCTTATCTATGGCATGTGTGCCCTAAACGTGAAAAAAAGTATCTTCTTCTGTATTATAACTAAGGCAGAGAAAAATGCATATTTTTGTATCTGGTTCATTTTTATATAAATACCATCTTTATGTAAAATATTGATTGATGCTCTAAATAATTAAAGAGTAGATCCCCAATTCAAGGAGAGAGCAAAGAGAATAAATGAAAAGTTTTTGGAGGGCAGGTGGACAATGATATAATTACAATTTTCAATAATATTATAAAAATAAGAACCATATCTTTAAAAATACTGGTAAATTTTTATCTTGTTCTCTTGACAGATATGAATTAAAATAGACATTTCTCTGCTCTATGGACAGCCTCCCCAGAGTTAGTGATGGATAGTGGTGAGCCTTGCCCCTTTGCTATGGCTTTATTTCTCCGAGTGAAAATCAACAGTGGTCTGGGTTTCTACCTGATTTGGTGTCTGGATCCTTGAGAAGCAGTGCTAGTTTGAGTATGAATAATTTAACATCCAGTTATTGTATTCAAGAATATGAATGAGAGACAAGTGAATCAAATTATTCCTTTTGGTAGTAAAAAAAATTTAGGGCAACAGTGAAATTCTCACAACCTTCAAGTAAAAAAAAAAAATAAGAAGAAGAATTTCCCTCTTGGGGCCCATGAAATGTCTCAGCGAAGAAAGTTGTTTAATGCTACGAATAAGAACATGATTTCAATTCACAGGACCTACAATTTACCTTTTGATCTTTGCATCCACTATATACCACATACAAACACACACACACACACATACACACACACACCACACACACTCACGCATGCACACACATGTACACATACATAAAGAGAGAAAGGAATTGAGGGAGGGATGAAAGGAAGCAGGAAGAAAGAGAGACAATGTGTCTGTATTTTTTTTAATTATAATCTTAAAGAATTTGCAAGTGATTGCTGCCAGTTGTATACCAGGTAATGATTTAGCAAATGGGGTGTCCTCTTCAGCCTTTACTTAGATGGAGAAAGGAAGAATATCACGATTTTGGTAGTTATTTAGAAGATCTAGAAATTTAGAATAAAATTTCAAAAAGCCTTTAAATTACTTGGTTGTAACAACCAGCATCAATTAGTAGCTCTGTTCTTTCTAATCCCATGTTTTCATAGAAAACATGCTGCAAAAAAAGAATTGTCAGAAAAGCATCCCATATACTCTCTCACTTAAGATGATCTTATTTATGGTCTTCATTCTTTTCCTTGCCTCAAAAGTAATTTGGACTTCACTAGCACTAAAGCATTTAGCAATATTTATTCTAGATCCTTTGCTTCTTGTGTTAAGAAGCTCTTCCACATCTCTCTGTTATAGAGCTCAACACAACATCTACTCAGCTCACATTCTTTCTGCTCACTGGTGTGCCAGGATTAGAAGATATCCAAATTTGGATCTCCATCCCTTTCAGCTTCATGTACTTCTTGGCTGTGTTAGGCAATATGCTGGTGATGGCAATAGTGGTCTGTGACCGGAGCCTCCATGAACCCATGTATCTCTTCCTGGCCATGTTGGCATTCAACGATGTCCTGCTCTGTACTGTCACGGTACCCCAAATGCTGCTCATTTTCTGGCAGGGCCCCTTGGCAGCCACCTTCCATGCCTGCCTCACACAAATGTTTTTCGTCCATGCACTGTTCCTCTCTGAATCTGCTGTCTTACTGGCCATGGCTTTTGATCGCTATGTGGCTATCTGCACACCACTGCATTATACAACCCTGCTCACAGGCTCTCTTATTGGCAAGGTTGGGCTGGCATTGGTAGCCCGGAGTGTGGCTGTTGTCACTCCTGGTGTTCTCCTTATTCTCCGCTTGGACTTCTGCAGGAGTAACATTATCCATCACACATACTGTGAGAACATGGGCATTGCCAAGTTGGCCTGTAACAGCATTACTTTAAATAGCATTTATGGCCTCTCAGCTGCTCTTCTCACCACAGGGATGGACTTCGTATTCATCTCCTTGTCCTACTGGCTAATCTTGAAAACAGTCCTACAACTGCCATCAAAGGAAGCCCGGGCAAAAGCTTTTGGCACCTGTGGAGCTCACATTTGTGTCATTTTGATATTCTACACCCTGGCCTTTTTCTCTTTCTTTACCCATCGCTTTGGGCACCATGTGTCCAGGCACACCCTCATCCTCCTGGCAAATCTCTATCTACTGATACCCCCAACCATGAACCCCATTGTTTATGGAATAAAGACCAAAGAGATAAGAATGCGAGTAGTAGCATCCTGTTCAATGTTCAAAATGGTTCAAGTCTAATGAAACAGCAAAAAAGAAGGAATCCAAGAGAAAAAGAGAGATTTTAAACCCCCAAAAAGCCTGCTTTTATCTATGCCTGGACCAACTAACATTCAATAAAAATGTTAAATGGAATTCAAGACAGAAAGAACATAAAGTTGGGTATTTAGGGAGGTGGGGAGGATTAATGGAGAAGTTGATGGGGTTGGAATATAATAAAATATATTGTATGCAAAAAATAAATAAAAATGAATACAAAAGTTATAAAATAATGAAACTATGGAACACATTATTTCCAAAGGTTATTGTTGTGACATAAATAGAAAGATAACAAGACATGTAAGTGCCCTTGAGGAATATATCAATATACTACAGTAATCAAGGGAAAATCAACATACTAAATTAAGTTAACGATGGTTGAATCCTATATTTACTTCTATTATGTCAGTTGTCCATAAACAAAATAAAACAATAGCTCTGGCAAGTCATGAATTGCTAATTTTCCTAGTTTCAAGAACAATAGAAATGAATGAATTCATAAATGCTCACCAGATAAACAGTTTAACTAATCAAATAATAAAAAGCAATGATCATATATAACAAGCTCCCTAATATAAAGTTTATGTATAGAAACTATATATATAAAATACATTGTTTGGGTATTTAACTGATAATGGTTTTAATTGAGATATAACTGTATTATTCCCCATCCATTTCCTCCTTCCCCATTCCCAAAATTACCCTTCTTAAAATCCTACCATTCCATATTAGTCTTAATTTGATAGCATCTATGATCTTCAATTATATTTGCTATGCATCTATTTATACATGTATGCGTATGCACAAATATATGTAAATAGGACCTGCTAAGTTTATTCTCGTTGTTCATGTGTATATGCTTTTAAGACTGAACATCCTGCATTGGAGAGTTTATAAGGAACTTCATCCTTGGGAGACTAACACTCCTCCCAGAGGTCAATAGTCAACTTGCCCATCACTAAAATGCTTTTCCCTTACATTGCCAGAAAATATCTACTTCTTACAATTTTTAAGATGTTCATATACTAAAGCAACGTTGATTTTACATTCTAGAATTTTACTTTGCTTGGATTAGTATATTACAAACATGCTGTTTTGTGGACCATCTGCATTATAATGATGTCCCAAAATAAGATGAATATATATGTGTATATATAAGTATATGTATATATGTATATATATATATATGTATATGTATATGACTCAAAAAGAACAGAAACCAGGTTGCTCTAGACCCTAGCTGCCAGAGAGCATTGCTGAATTAAGTGACATCAGCTTAAGAGACAGTTATTCAGGGACAAAAAACCAATTTCCTTACATTTGGCCAGATTTGCATTCAAGGTCAATTCTTACTATCTCTGAGTACAATATTCTGGTCTGAAAATGATAAAGTCTGTCAGGGCTATTCCTAATAAGACTATCATAGCGAGCATAGAGTAACATTCAGTGGACTTTGTACTTTTTTTTTTATTTTCATTTCTCATTTTTATTTATTAGAATTTATTCACATTATATCCTGATTGTTATCCACTTGTTTGTATCTTCCCATTCCCACCCTCCCTCCCTTTTGCTCCCTATTTCTATCCCCTAGA
The DNA here is from genome assembly GCA_907169655.1 of Acomys percivali. Taxonomy (NCBI): domain Eukaryota; kingdom Metazoa; phylum Chordata; class Mammalia; order Rodentia; family Muridae; genus Acomys; species Acomys percivali. Next base: position 119,099,309 of record OU015752.1, on the reverse strand, counting down.
CCTCTGGCATGGGGCCCTCCTCCCCCACCATCTGACCACAGCTTATCAGGTCTCCTGAGGATAGCCTGCATCCTCTTCCTTTGTGTGCTGGCAGGGCCTGCCAGCCAAGGGGAAAGATCTCAGGCACCAGAGTTCATGTCAGAGGCAGCCCCCTGCCCAACTATGAGGGATTCACATATCTGAACTGAACAGGAGGTCTAGGTTCTCTGCAGGTATTGTCCTTGGTTTGGTGCATGAGTTTGTGCAGCCCCATTCTGGGTCCTTCCATTCCCCCACTCTTCCATACAACTCTCAGGATGTACCCAGAGTCCAGCTGGGGGCTCAGCATCTTTCCTGATTACCCACTGATGGAGTCTGTCAGAAGATATTTATGTTGGGTTAACATCCACTTATAAGTGAGTATATGCCATGTATGACCTTACGGGTCTAGGTTACCTCACTCAAGATGATCTTTTCTAGTTCCATTCATTTGCCTGCAAACTTCAAGTTATAACTTATTTTTTATTATGGTTTTTTGAACTGGTTTTTCTCTGAGGCCCAGGCTGGTCTCAGGTTCATAATCCTCCTCTTTAGCCTCCTGAATACTAGTACACATATGTATACCATCAGGGATGATTTTCTTTTGGCTAGCTCAAGACTATCTGAGATAAGCATGAAATTTGAACCATTTCTTTACTACAAACTATTCACTTCTGAATGAGACAAAAACTAAAATATTTCCCTGCTGTGTCAGCAAAAAAACTATGTTGTGAATATAGCAAAGTTATACATATGCATGACCTAGGAGTTTTTTATTAATGCATTGAGTGTCTTTAAAACCTTTTATCAAGGCATCTTTTGTTTATAAATGAATAAAGTCTTCTCGATATTGAATGTGTACTCAAGTGGCTATTTGACATTGTTGCTAAATGTTTCATACTTTAAAGAATTATATTAAAAAGCTGAATGGGTAAGTAGACTACAAAGTGATTTGCCACAATTAAAAAGAAAGTTCAAAATGATACTTAATAAAAAGGATAAAAGAGTGCCATCCAATTTTGTTGAAAACTTTCTTAAATGGATATTATATCTGTATCACTCTTGTCCCTTCCTCTCCAATCCGTCTCCTCCTATGTCTTCACTCCCTCTCAAATTCACAAATTCTTCAATTATTATTCATATCTATGTAACACAAACATACAAACATGCACACGCACACACACACACACACACACACACACACACACACACGTATACAGCCTATTGATCCATCTAGCACCACTCATATATGCATGTATCCAGTGCTGACTTTTTGGAATTGTACAACTTATGTTGGAACTTGTCTTTAGAGGAAATGGATTCTCCCACTCTCAGCAACTCTTTACCTACGGGCAGGACATTGAGCAATTTCTCTGTATATCAAAGCTTCTCCTCCTCCTTCATCTCCTCCTCCTCCTCCTCGTCCTCCTGCTCCTCCTCCTTCTTCTTCTTCTTCACAATAGATAAAAGACTAATACTGAAATTCACAACTGGTAAAAATACAGAGACTAAGTGTCAGAGAGGTGGGCGGCCCACATTGATACATCTGCAAGGCAACGCTTACACCTGAGTTCCAGAGGATGGGAATATTTAAGAACCATAAGATATAGATGGCTGTTTCTAGGTAGTGTCACCTGATCTTGATGGGGAAAACCTACCCATGATTTTAAATATGATTGCTGGAGGAAGACCAATATAATGACACGACCCGATGGCTTTCCCACATAATGAGGGAAATTCCAGGAAGCCATCAACTCATTTATTCACTGGTGTGCACAATCACACTGTGTACACACAGTAAAGTACACTGGCAAAATGTACTTTACTAGGAATGGTTGCGTTAATTTTAAAAATTTATGTTTTATAAATGTTTTCCTAACAATGAGTTACAAGAGGTAATATAGTGGATAAAATTTTGCAATACCAAAATACTTCTCTCTCTCTCTCTCTCTCTCTCTCTCTCTCTCTCTCTCTCTCTCTCTCTCTCTCTCTCTCCATGTGTATGCGTGTGTGTATGTGATCTGTGCTTAAACTATCTTCTCTAGCACATATATCTAAAGTAACTCAAAATGCATGAAAAATTTTAATAAAAAGCAAACTAAAAACATCTAGGTAGAATTGCTTGGTTGCATGATTTTGTTAACAAGGTAGTTAATACAAATATTTCAGAAACAAAGCCACATAAATATGTCAACATTTATATGTTTGTAATATCTATCGCACTCATGAATGCTAAGAAACTGTGATTACCTGTACAAGACCTAAACAAAATCAAGGCAGCAAAGTTCCAGGATAAATGGGTAGATGTTCTCCATGCCAATCCCTTATTGAGAAGTTATTGGCTGTGGATAAATGCTGGGGTGTTAGAACTATTGTCATGAGAATGTGGCTGCTGATAGTTTTCCCATGCACCAGTGAGTAGCCCCACATCAGTGTGCACATTGGCAGAACTAGTTGGACTTACTGAGTTATCAAAAAATTAGTTGGAGGTACATTTTTGGGAAATATGAGTGGATTTAGAAGGAGAAAGGGATAGATATTATATTTCATCATCTACATGGATAAAGTTATTTAAAGTGTCTTATATTTAACAAAATCAACTTATGCAGTGTTCAATTGCTAGTAATGTTATTTTCTCCAAGTGATGTATTTAAAGGAACTGTTATTGTAATTTTTAAAATTTTATTAATTTATTCATATTACATCTCAATAGCTATCCCATCCCTTGTATCCTCCCATTCCTCCCTCCCTCCCATTTTCCCCTTACTCCCCTCCCCTATGACTGTGACTGAGGGGGACCTCTTCCCCCTGTATATGCTCATAGGGTATCAAGTCTCTTCTTAGCCTACTATCCTTCCTCTGAGTGCCACCAGGCCTCCCCATCCAGTGGACGTGGTCAAATATGAGGCACCAGAGTTCATGTGAAAGTCAGTCCCCACTCTCCACTCAACTGTGGAGAATGTCCTGTCCATCAGCTAGATCTGGGTAGGGGTTGGAACTTTATTGCACATATTGTCCTTGGCTGGTGCCATAGTTTGAGCAGGACGCCTGGGCCCAGATTTTCCCCTCATAATGTTTTTCTTGTAGGTTTCTAGGACCCTCTGGATCCTTATTGTAATTTTTAAATAAATAAATATTCACATGTTTCAGTTAAAATTTCTTGGCTCATTTTTTAATTAATGCTTCTTTGTTCAAATGTGCTGAGATATAAAAATAACAAGAAGTAGGCTCAACTAAAGGATCAAAACTAGGGGAAAGAGATATGGGTAGATTAAAAAAAAAACAATATTCTAGGAGCAGAGAGGAAGTCAGGTTCTTCAGGAGCGAGCCGATAACCTAAAACTTGAAATCCTGGTTTCAGGTGTTTAGGATCTTTGTATTGTATTGTATTAAGAGTTATTTCATTACAACATTTGTATTAAAAAAGATAACACCCAAGTTACTCCTCATTCTTTTACTCAGTGACTTATTTATTTCTTTGGTGTTGTTCATACATGCAGTAATTCTTTAGGGCGGCGTTCACACCGATCTAAGTCAGATTTTATGACTGTAGTGAGAATAAGATGTATGAACAGATATTGCCAGTTAGGAGGGCAGATAAAATCGGAAGATACGAGGCAACTTCATATTGCCTTCAGCTTTTTTTTTCATTCAGAACAAATATTTAGATGTTTATTAGAAAAACTGAACTAAATTTCCAGTTACTATTCCACAATTTGTGGACAATTATGAACTGAATCAAGTCAAAGATAGAAGAGGATTTAAATTTAGCTAGTAATTAGTGTTGAGAGGATATGGGAGGAGCTGGGGGACAGGAAAATGTGATTGAGATATATTGTATGAAAATTTTAAATAAGATCTGGAAAAGCATTCCAATAACTTATTCCAATAACTTTAAGTAATTAACCTGGATTCACCTGCATTTGAAAATATTTAAATGTGTTCCTTACCCTGAATTCTTATTAGAACACATGTTATAATATAATGTATTTAGCTTCACATAATAATCTGTGAGATAATGGCAAAATTACTCTCAAATTTTTTTTTTACTCTCAGAATTCTTTAACGCTAAAATCATTCTCACAGTCAAGTAAAGCATATTGATAGGAATGTTGTTCTCTTCTAAAGAAACCGTACCTCACCAGATAAGAAAGAGCTTGCATGCATTCTTTTGTAAAAGATGACACATAGGCAGCATGCCAGCCAACAACTTCTGCGTTGACCTGTGATATAAATTTAGTATTGAGTCAAGTTGTTGCCATCTGTAAATATAATTAAATAAACACATTTCAAGCAAAATAATAATAAAATGTAAATGGTCATGTAAAGTTCTATATCAAACATTATCAATATGCCAACAAGCAAAAGTAATCTGGATTTTGTCAATTCAAGGAAAATTTTCATGGATTAAATTCTCATATCAAGTTTAAGGTTTGTAACATGCAAAAATAGAAAAAGCAGTGATTTACATAGTCTTCCTCTCTCATACATCAATAACTGACGATGGTTTTTAAAAGTTTGTGTCGGTCATTCTGTCTAATTCTACTGGCCAACAGAGAGTTCTTCAGAGCCTATCTGTAATTGAGTTGCCTCTAATTCTGCTTTGCATATTTTTGTCAACTTTGAGCACAGCATACTTCGAATAGAAAACCAGCCATGATATCACACCATCTGTACCAAAACCTTGTTGTCTTGATAAGATGCTTATATTGAAGAAGAACTGACTTTGTGGGGACAGATCAAATGGAGGATTCCCTGTCGGATCTGCTTGGTCTTCACACTATAGATGATTGGGTTGAGCACCGGTGGCACCATTAAGTAAATATGAGCCATGAAGATGTGAACAAAAGGAGAGGAATGTTTGGCAAAACGATGGACAATAGATAATCCTATCATGGGTACATAGAGAATGAGCACAGCACAGATGTGCGATGCACATGTGTTCAGCGCCTTAAGCCTACCCTCTCGGGATGCAATTCTTAACACTGAGTGAAGGATAAAAACATAAGTTACTAAAATACCCAAAGAATCCATACCCCACAGCATAGTAATCACAACCATTCCATATATAACATTAAACCTGATGTCAGCACAGGCAAGGCGGATTATGTCCTGGTGCAGGCAATAAGAATGAGAAAGGACATGGGAGCGGCAGAAGGAAAAGAACGCTAGACGAACCAGGAGAGGAATGAGTGGAATAGCACTCCGAAGCAAGGCTGCAATTCCAATCTTAGCAATAAGTTTTGGGGTGAGAATGGTAGCATATCGCAGAGGGTGGCAGATAGCCACATACCTGTCAAGGGCCATGGCCAAGAGCACAGATGATTCAGTGAAGGAGAAAGTATGAATCAGAAACATTTGGACAACACAAATATTGAACTGGATTTCTCGTGAAATAGACCACAACACCCTGAAAAGTGATACCATGGCGGGCAGGGACATGGCCATGTCAGTGAGGGAAAGCATAGCTAGGAAGTAATACATGGGCTCGTGGAGCCTGGGGTCTGTCCGCACAATGTGCAAGATGGAGCAGTTTCCTGTTATTCCAACAATGTAGAGGAGGCAGAATGGGATAGAAATCCAGTGGTGAAACTCCTCATAGCCAGGGATGCCTGTGAGGTAGAATGTGGTGGACACAATGCTGCTGGAATTTGAGGTTTCCATTGAGCTGACCGTAAAGGCACAATCCACTTGCACAATTACTCTCTAACGGGTGATGCATTGACAAAGCCAGGATCTGTATTTTAAATAGAACAGCCCAAAAAGAGAAAAAAAGTAAACAAAAGAGGCTCTAGTACCTCCTTATAATAACTCCTTAAGCCAATCCCATGCTATTTCCTTTGTCTCTGTGTCATTGATGACTACACTCAGTTAGCATATCCCACCAAGTCCTTCATTTCTGCAAACACATTCAACATCCCTTTAAACATGAATGAGCTTCCAAATACGCCAGCCAGATAGAGTGCATACACGCACACTGGAAGCCACAGTTTCAACCTAACATTTTCCAAAGATGTGTTATTTAGAAGTACAGGTTTCACACCATCCCTTCTTTAAAAAGCTCTGCAGAGATTTAAACCTGTTTTTGTTTGTTTGTTTGTTTGTTTGTTTGTTTGTTTGTTAACCAGTTAAATTTGATGTTGGTTTTCATTCATGATGCTAGAGCATCCTGCAAGGCATCTTTAGAGAAATCAGTCAAGTCTAGGACAGCACAAGTCTCATTATTCCCCAACTATTCTGTTGTATAATTGATGTCACAATCTTGGTTTCTTCAGAGAATTAGATTCCAATGACGATTGGGGTTTAGGCTGTAGCTCTTTTTTTCTTATTATTTAAATTTTTCACATAATGAGTTATTTGTTTATTCTTTCCCTCCAACTCCTTCTAGAATCTCTCCACCTACTTTTCTATTTCTTTCAAAATCTAACAAAACAAGTAAGAAACAATAAGAAAAATATACCAAAACATAACAAAATATACACACACACAAACACATAGCCACAAAATAAAATAAAATAAAATAAAATAAAATAAAATAAAATAAACAGATAAACGAGTCTTTTTTTTGTTTCTTTTTTTTTTTTTTTTTTTTTTTTTTTGCCAAATACACCTAGGCATGGGTTCTGCTTTGGAGTGTAATTCATGTGCCAATAGTAGTACCATGGAGAAAATTGATTTCTCCTCTTCAGCCACTATCAGTTGCAAATGCCTTCTAGTTAGGGTTGGGTCTTCATGTGCATTCTCCCTTCTCTGGGTTGATACTTTGATGTGAACCTGTGCAGGTCTTTTGAAAGCTGTCACAATACCTGTAATTTAGATTACTATTTTGAAAGCTAATTATATAGTAAAATATACTTAACTTAAATAATGTATAATTTTCAGAGAAAACTTTACAACAAAGAGAAAAATACAAAAGTTAAAGAAAATAAAAGTGGCTCCTTCCTTCACTAAAATGGTACTTCTTGGATTACACTGTTGTCTGCTTCTACGTTACATCAGCTTCAATTACTTTGTACTTGAAATGTAGATTAATTTTAATCATATATAAAGATTACTTTTCTATGCATACCAAAGTTGCATTCTTTGTCTGCTAATACTTTAGCAGTGTTGTACTGGAAACCAAGGAGATGGTGTATAATGGCCAAACCAAAGAAATTAGTTTACATATCATCCCACACAGTTGTTTCTCACTGAGAGTTACATTCACAGCTGTAACTACAAATAAACAAAACAAGAAACTATTGTATAGTAAATATTTAAAATGAACACTATCAATAGTAATCACAAAAAGATGCTGCTGCTGCTGCTGCTGAGGACAGAAAAAAAAACAATGAGGAAAACAGAAGTCTTTCGTTACTGTAGAAATGAAAAATAGTATAGATAAATCCTCATGAGTGGGAATTTCTTGAAGTGATATGGGTAGTTGTATTGTGAGAATTATCAATTCCATCTCAATTACATCCAGTGGCTACTAAACATATGTATTAATCGCTTCTTAAATGTTTTAGCTCTTGTCAATTTCCACTGATAATTATGAAATTCCAGTCCAGGTGCATTTAATTCTACTTGGTGCTAATAGAAAACACTGCACAGGGTGGAATACAAAGTTTCACCCAAAGATGAAAATCCTTGGGACTAAGATATTATTATGAAAATACACGATAGATTCTCTGGTTACCCAAATATACACATACATGATGCAGCTTGTGTACTCCCTAATAGCTATCCTCCTGTAAAGCTGTAGCAAGGATTGCTTTTGACTGTCTCCTTTCTGTTGTTTATGACTAGTTTCAAATCCATATTCATAGGCTTACCTTATGTTATTAAGATTAGTTTATAAACTGCAATTCCTTATCTGTTAAGTTTGAAAGCATCTTTTTGCCTTCTGTAAGCAGAAAGTCCATTGAAAAAGACCATCAGCCATGCAGTCTTGGGTGTCTTATATAAGCCTTCTCAGTTTGAAAAGCTTGAATCTAATTGAAATATTTTAGCATGAGCATGAATAGGTAAGATATGGTTGTCTCCTTTCTAAAAAAAACTTCCCCTAAAATAGTATTTTAGTACTTTTACTTCTACTTTTGATAAATACTCACCTCTCTTTGGCTTCTTAAATCCTCAACTTTGTATGTCCATTTTCACTCACCTAAATATTTCCCTGGTGTCTAACATGAGGTAGAATAATCTCTTTTACTATGACAGGTGAGGCTAATTTATAAATCTTCCTATAGCCCTAAGAGATGTGAGTCCCCAAGCTATAACTACCTCAGTGCCAACATCTCTTTTATGTCAATTCCCAAAGCCATATAGCCCACTACTTCCACACTAAAGTACAGTGTTTTTTCTTAAGAGTATACTTTGGGATTTCTCCAGTATTTAGTGCCTCAGAATGTAGAATATAATACTACATTAAATAAGATGTTGGCTTGCATGCAAAGTGTGAAAAGACACTAAAGAATTTTTAGATGTAGAGTACCACAGTTAGTTACCATTGCTCTGACAGAATACCGTGACTAAAGCAATTTGGGGAGTAAAGGTTTTATGTCTCTTATTCTTTCTCATCTCTGTTCATCATTGAAGGAAGTCATAAAAGGAAGTAAAAACAGGCAAGAAGCTAGAGCTGACACAGAGGCCATGTGGAAAAATGTTTTTTTTTTACTGGCTTTCTCCACATTGGCTTGCTGCGATTGCTTCTTATAGAACCCAGAACCACCAGCCCAGGAATGGCATCATCCACAATGGTTTTGGCCCTCACACATAAATCACATTCTAAAAGTAGAATTGCTAAAGTTTATAGGGAGAAAATTACACATCTCACTGTCTATTGTCTTCCTCAAACTTGACTATGACTTATTTTGTGGTTGCATAAACACAGCATGGGCTAGGGACATCCATTTCATTTCAATAACTCACTGGCAGAGACTGCTTTGTTCTCTTGACAGCCAAGTAAATGGGAAAGAAGCAATCCCTAAGTTCTTAAGTTTTTATTTAAATATCCATAAATTATGTCTTATAACCTATATCAAGTCCCTTTTGGATACAATAAATTGATTTGTAAAAATGAGGCACCAACAACATACTTGATATTTATAATGGCTTGTGACAGATACAATACCTGAAAATAGTTTCTAATTTTCTGTTTATTATTGCTATCCAGTCACAGAAAAGATTAACACTTTACAAGAAATGTTCTTTAGCATACGTCATATAGAAATTATTTTGTGTTAAGAGGAACTATGGGAGAACAAAATGTCTATATGAGGAAATAAACAGCAATAAATGAATTCTACCATATAAAGATTTTTGAACCGAATTATATTCTTTTCAGAGTACAAAATCTTAATTGTTAGAAGGAAAAAGAAAAACAGCAAACGCAATAAGGTAGAATACCATGAATAAATAATTCTTCTATATAGATGCACTGCATGTGTAGTATATATATACAGGTTGAGTGACAACAAAAATACTAATGTATTATAGTCAATCCTCATACAGTTAGAAACAGCACTTTGCAAGCAAGTACAGTTGGCATGAAACTATTTCAGTCTTCAGTTACATGATGAGTTAAAGCTGTGTAGCAGTCACTACTGATGAGCAGTATCAAGACAAATGCTTGACGAGATACAATTTTTATCCTTGTTCACTTGTAAAGATTGGTGCCTTTTTGTAATGTTCTACCACGTTCCTCCATGGTGCTGACGTTCCGCTGCCCGATACAGTAAACAATCTCTTTCAGTTGGACTTTAGAATGATTGTTTTTTCCTTGTGTTTTTAGTGATACTGAGAAATCATTTGGCGAAGATTCACTATCACAAATGAGAAAGTCTCCTTCATGTCCCCTTTCATTAATGCCATTTCTGCCTGGTGCCTGGTAACTTTGCCATAATACCAAGGATTGCCAGCAAACTTCCCAGTGAGTGAAGGCCTAATGTAATCACACTGTGGAGGTGATGGCTCCAAACCTGAGGTTAACGGATTACTCTGCATAATAGTAACATAGTTTTTTGGCACAAGGCCAACCATGCCATTGATTTTCCTGTGATTCCACCACTCTGGGTCATTTTCTGGCTTTTCTATTACAACCAATACATCACCTTTCTCAAAATCGAGTTCTTCATCATTGGATGAGCTGAATGGGTAAAGAGCCTACATGACATGCAATACTTGACTTGCACTTAAGTTATTGATAACTGCTGCTAATTTCTCTGACAGTCACCCAAAGACAGTCGCCTTGTTCAGTTACATAGTTTGAAGGAAACCATCCAATTTGTCCATTGTAGCTGCCACACCACCACCCATCACTGCACTTCTCCATGATGATCAGCTTGGTCCTTTTTATCAACAACAACAACTCATCCTCTCTCTCAGCCATGTAGTTAAACGTCACAAAAGCAGGTACGTTGAGGCCATAGGGACATTCTCCTGGATCAATGAAGCTATCCTCAGCAGAAGATGCGGTGTGGAACACTAGGTTTTCTTTTCACCTTTCCAATGCCTAAAGTGTCCTTCAGGTTTTTAACAATATATGCTTTCTGAGAACTGTTTTTTCTTTCTACACAGTTCGAAGGGACAAAACCTATTTTACTCATGGAATTTCGAACACGCCAGCAGGATTTAGAGTCATCCAAAAGCCATAATCTCTCATTGTTCCTGATATCTGGCTCTTGTTCTTGTGGTGCCACATAGTCAAATTTGGCTACCACCACCACTTCTTCGACGGTCTTTCAGCAGCTTCAGGACTACCTGGGAGGGGGTCAGGCCTTCTTGGCCACTTTGTATATTTGTTCCTTCACGTCATCAGACATCAACTTCAGGCACGTGGGGACACTTCGGAGGTAGGGCAGTGCCCACTGGAACAGGCCCTTCTCAGGAGCGTGCATGTGACCCATGATGGCAGGGGTCTGGCAGCAAAGAGCGGCTTTAATTTTTCTTATATAATATATTCTGATTACAATCCACAACCCCCTCCACTCCTTCCAGCTCCTCCTCATCTACCCTCCCTTCTGGATCTCTGTCTATCAGTAGAAAATAAACAATCTTCTAAGGGATAATAATAAAATAATATATACTAAGATAAAACAAACAAGCAAGCAAACAAACCTAACACATCAGAGTTGAACAAGACAAACAAAAAGAGAGTAGCTGAAGAGAAGGCACATGAAGCAGAGGTCCGCCTGTTCACATACTCACTATGACTGACGATCACAGTGAAAAATACTACAAATGAACACAATATTGGACACTATCACTCATTATCACCATGGACTCTACAACTGATGACCACAGCAACCTCTATGGCTGACCATCACAGTGGAAGCTACAGCTGGCTACCACAGTGATCACGTTGACTGACCATCACAATCACAACCATAGCTTACCCTCACAATGATCAGCTAGGAGAAAAAAATCATAAATAGTTTATGGTCCAGCTATGAACCTTAAACACTATAATAATAACCTGTAAAGAAGGATACGCCCCCCCTAGTGCAACACTGGCATGACTGTTCCGAGCTTACCAACTGTTTTCTCACTGGAGCTGAGTCCTTCTCTGAAGGAGGAACTTATAATGCCTCAGAGTTATTTAAAGGCTCATGGCTCAATGACTCAAATACGGGAAGAGACGTACTACCAGTAAGTCGGCTTTGAAAAGGTCTGTCTTAGAAATGACTGAATAAAGAAAGCCCTAACAACGGCGATAACAAAAACTTTGTTAACACAGAAGGGGTAGTCAGTCTCACAGGAATCCACCCCTAGACAAAGAATTAGAGACAACAAATGATTCCTGGGAGAGGAAGAATTGGCCTCTTGTCCTTTAGTAATACTATATAGGGCTGTATACAATAATTTCATGCACAGGAAAATCTAACTTTGAACACACTGTCTCTGACTATCCCCCCCATATCTCCCTCTCTTTTCTTATTAGTTGCCCTTTTTCCCTTCAGTTTTACCTCTAGTCCTTCATACCATTATTTTCTTAAACAGTGACTTTCTGTCTGTAACCTCAAAACACATATGACACACAGGTCATGGGGAAGGGCACTAGGAAGAATGCTGACACAAACCAGTGCTAAACAAGGGGACAATACAAAGCTTTACCCTGACAGAGGTTCATAGAAACTAAGTGTGATCTAAGTATAAGGTGGTGGTGTAAAGGTGGGCAGTAGGAACCAGGTTGAGAAGGCACCTGCTGATTATTTCAGATCTTGACAGTTATAATCCATGGAACTAAGTACTATAAAAAGAAAGTATACAACTAAATTCAGACAAATATACTTCTTAAAAATTTTAGTGGTCAGTACTTGTGTGAACTATATTTGAAGCCAAACCTGTGCAAATTCAGATCCTGCCATGACCTTTTATTGGCTGTTAAAATTCAACACAAGTTAAAGTGTATCAATAATTCTATTTCCTTATCTGATAGAGTGTAAATTTTCTATATTAGAAAGGATTAATTTAAATATTTAGGAGATAAGAGAGACTTTTAAGTATTAATTCTGAAGCCTAGCAAATGATAATTAATCTCTCAAACAATACATATAATATTTCTATTTGGTACTTTTTAAATACACTCAACAAATATTTCAAACATCAAAATACCCAGAAGGCATCTGGGAAATGTCTTTATTAATCACCTTTAAAGATAGTCAAAATAATTACCCTTTATAAAAATTACTTAGTTCTGATTGTTTCAGAAAATAACCATTATCCCAGGGGATCACTATTTTCTCTTTAAGCAACACCCTTAATCAGAAGAAATCTGTAATGAACTGTAAGTCCAGCTGATGTAAGCTAAATGAACATTGAGTCTGTTCCTTATAGAAGGTAGTCCTACAGAAACGGTCAGTTTTTAACATGGTTAAATAAAGAGATGGGGAACAGAGATGCATTTGCATTTGCATGGGCAGAACGATGCAATTCTCTAAACGGTATGTTTATTCTTTGAAGAACCATATTAAAGTTAAAGATAAATTCCACGTGTGCATACTAAAATTATTAACCTTCGGTAAACGTTGTAAATATAGTTACTTGATAGCTAGCCATGATACAGAATGATAAACAATCCAGGTAAGAATGACAATAGCATTTGAACAGCTTGACCAGGACAGACCATGGTGGCAGCGACATTTGCATGCAGAGAACTAGTTTTGGCTTCTTTAACAATAAAAAGTGATCTGCCACATCAAGGTCTGCAGTTAGAAAAGTGCTTCTTCTTGAGATGATCAGTTGAGCAAGAATAAGCAGGAAACCATCTTTTGAAACAACTCAGACTGCTATAATCTCTTAGTAACATTAAGTGCTTTTTAAAAAAGTAAATCACAGACTTTTGAATACCTTAATAGTAAAGACAGCTTGGATGTCTGTGATCACTGCTACGCTGGTCTTGACTTAAATTCCCACTTTGTGTATATTATCAAATGCCATAGGCATTCATATACACAATAAATATATACACTTAAATACCAGCTTAGAAATGCTAAACTAATGTAAAACTAAAAACTATGTTTTAGGTGTTAGACTTGGTAGCACACTTCTTTAATACTAGCACTGGGATAACCAAGCAGGAGGATCAAGATTTCAAAGCCATCTTAAATTTCTACAAAGAATTTTAGGGCATCCTAGGCTGCAAAAGACTCTATATCTATAACTATCTATTCATTTAGTTGATATCCAAATTGCTAAGTCTGTAGTGATAAGAAAGAGTAAAAAGCAAGGAATAGATTTCAGACTAAAACTATTGGGGCATAAAGAATTCTCCTAAACAAAAATGTAAAAAGAAAAGTGTTCATTCAAGTATCCCTTTTTAGCTCGTCACCTGCTTCTATCTGTTCACCAACCTGAATTCAGTGAAAAAATCTGAAAGAGAGAAACCTCAGAGTATGTGTAACTTTGTATCACTGCATTTTGTTTGAGATAATTTTGAATGTAACCTGTGGCAGAAAAAAAATAACTTTAACGTAATTAAAGCAAATGGACATTATAGTGAGGCATAGTGGGATGGCCATTGCTTTGAGACCCCCTTCTGTGATACTGTTACATTATTTACAATATTCTGACGTCATGTTTTATACCTGCAAAGCTGAAAATTAGTATTTTCTTTGCACAGAAATTCCAGCTAAGTATTAATATGTACTGCATTCTAAGATGATATTTTGTTTGCATTTAAAGAGCATCTAAGCATTATTCTCTTTCATCAATTTATATGAAAATAATAACAGATATTACACTCGTGTTAAAAAAAAATCAAGAGATGTACAAAAATTATCACTTCCATGCCAAACATGTCCAACATAATGAAGGTAAAAAAAGGGCATAGAATATGGGGAGTAAGCTGAAACAGAAATTAAGGCTTAAATTAATAAAGTATATAAATTGAGAAAATTTACATAAGAAACACCAACCTTGCTCAAAAATTCTTGTTCATTTTCAAATTTTAGATAATCTGGCATGCAGAAAACTCTTTATATTTGTATACCAGTAGAAAATGTCTCATGGGTATCAATTCTATGACAGTCTTAGCAAATAAGAAATCGATGGACAGTCTATGGAAGACAATTCCCAATTCTTACTTAAAAGCATGAGAGAGCAGGAAAAGGGCAGGGGAGGGAGGAGAGGATATTTAGGTATGATGTAAAGAAGGAAATGTTTATATGCAAAATTTCAAACTTATTCCATGAATAAATCAGATGTCTCTGAGAATTAAACAGATTCTGAATACAAAAAGAGGGTTGGCACTTTGTTTTATCTTATATCATCAAGTCAGTTTAACGTTTTTAATATATAGGAGGCTTTTCATTTGATTTATAATCAATTTGGGGTGTCTGGGTATATGGTTTTACCTAATGTCGCTAGGGACATTTTCTACACGCTACTTCAGTACTTCTCAACTTTTAAATGCTGTGGCCCTTTAATACAGGGCCTCATCTTGGGATGACTTGTAACCATATAATTATATTCAATTCAATGTTCAACCACACAATAATATTCATAATTGTAATTTTACTACTGCGAGGAATTGTAATGTAAATATGTGTTTTCCAGTGGTCATAGGAGACCTGCAAACAGTTTCTGATGCAAAGGTTGAGCGTCATTGCTTTAGTTAAAGATTGGGTAGTGCTGCAGGGTGAGATTTTTGGGATACTCAGGTTTACTTCTCATTTGTTTTCAGAGTTATTTGTACCTACCTTAACAGAACACACTCACTATACCAGGAGGACTTCAGCCACACACAGTGGGCAGTGCCACCATGGGGCCAGCTAATAAGTCCCAACTTTCGCCAAGCACCTTCTGGCTGATGGGCATCCCTGGCCTGGAGCATCTCCATGTCTGGATTGGCATTCCCTTCTGCTCCATGTACATGGTGGCCGTGATGGGGAATGTGACCATCCTGGCTGTGGTGAGAGCAGAGCGCAGCCTCCACGAGCCCATGTTCCTCTTCCTGTGCATGCTGTCAGTCACTGACCTGGTCCTCTCCACATCTACACTGCCACGCATGCTCTGCCTCTTCTGGATGGGAGCCCATGACATCGCCTTCGATGCATGCCTTGCCCAGATGTTCTTCATCCACAGCTTCACGGCCATGGAATCTGGCTTCTTCTTGGCCATGGCCATTGACCGCTATGTGGCCATCTGTGACCCCCTGCGCCATGCCACAATTCTCACGCACAGTCGCATCGCCAAAATGGGAGCGGTAGTGGTGCTGCGGGGGGTAGGCTTCTTCTCCCCACACCCCATCCTGCTCAAGCAGCTGCCCTACTGCAGAACTCGAATCATTGCACACACCTACTGTGAGTTCATGGCTGTGGTGAAGCTGGCGTGTGTGGACACAGGAGCCACCAAGCGTTACAGCCTCAGTGTGGCCTCTGTTATTGGCTCCTGTGACGGTTTCTTCATTGCCCTCTCTTACGTTCTGATCCTCCGTGCTGTCTTCCGTCTTCCATCTCGAGAAGCAAGTTTTAAAGCCTTAGGCACTTGTGGCTCCCATGTTTGTGTAATCCTTGTTTTCTATTCTACAGCCGTCTTTACCTTCCTGACCCACCGTTTTGGCCACAATGTGGCCCCCCAAATTCACATCTTTATAGCCAATATGTACCTTCTAGTACCCCCATTTCTTAACCCCATCGTTTATGGCATTAGGACAAAGAAAATTAGAGAATATGTTCTTAGTTTTCTTAGAATAAAAGTTTCCTGATATCTCAGAAGTTGTCTGCAGAGAGAATGACAACATAGGAAGAAAATTACCCAAGTAACTCAAGCTTTCTGCATAACTGCTAACTTCGAATTTTCTCACAGAAATTAGATTTTTTTTGTCTTATATTAGGGACAATCTCTTCAGATAATATTAACATGTGAATTCTAATAAAATTATCAAGAAAAAATTCTGGGTACCTGCCTATCAATGGCTATACTATAAACTTGATGAGTACTGAGTGCATCCCTTAGTGTTTTGCTTTTCCAATGTGTGATTTAATAGATAACAGCTTATTTAAATATGAATGGCACACAAATTACATTAAAATCTTAAAAAGCAATCATATGAAGAACATATAATTGAAAAGTCAATAATCACTGACTGTAAACAGTTACTATAAATTATCTAGTAGCATCTGAATATAAGGAACATTTCATACAGCCATGGGAATTTGTACAGTGATTTCTCAATTAGATAGTGTGGCCCAACACTGCATCCATTAAGCTTACCTTATCTAATTTCCATATATTTATGGAATATTTTCTCCCCACTAACAGCAACTTGTGGCAGTATACACAGAGTTTAGGGTTCATTCTCTAATACTGCATAAAACGAATGTGGTGAAAAAATTACAGCAACTTGTCTTTACAATTGGATTTTTACCTTAACTACTAACACTTGGTCTGTATTATAATGGTCCTCAAGGCTTCTATAACTTTCTTTCTCCCACCACATACTTATTGCTATTTACTCCAAGAGACCTGTCAAGAGCAATGAATTAGATTCATTTTTATGTTATTAGGTGTCATTGATTTCTGTTAAATAAAATGTACATACCAATGTATAAAGCACAGTTTACATTTTCAGGTGACTATTCTATCAGAAACAGTGAAAATCAAGTTACTAATGAGAATGTAAGTATATTTGTTTTTTAAAATTAGCCATTTATCTACCACTTAAAAATGGTAATCCCTAACTTCCTTTCTTTGTTTATATAGGTAATAAATTCTTTTAGAACCAGTCAATAAAGTCAAGGTTAATTTCACTAATGGGATGCTGTCTTTATAAAAAATATATAATTTCTAAATAATATTTAATATTTATTTTCCCATTCCTTATTTTATCTTCAATCTAGGAGCTTCTTGAAGGTATATATCTGAGATAATATACTCTTTATTAAATACTATTGTTCAGTCTTTTACTTATCACTAAAACTGCTGCACCAAATCTTTTTTAAAATTACTATATTTAGCATCTCATCTACTTGTGCCAGAGTTGTCTTCCTAAAGTTAGATGCTAAATATATATATAGATAAGTAAATAGATAACAAATAAACAGATTATTAGATACAGACATGTGTGTGAACAAGACTTAGTAAACCATCAGTCTCCAGGTTCTCTTAGTTTCCCCAATATCCCTGTGTGCTCTTTCCTACCCATGAAGACTCACATCTGCATCCAAACCACAACATTCTACACATCTTTTTGTCTTTGCTAAGAATTTCCCACCCTCTTACATCTCTCTTATCTAGGAAGAAAAAGTTGTTATAAAAAAATCTAACTACCATTTGAACTCCTGTACTTTGTCTGAAAGACTGATTCCTTCAACCCATACTGACAAAAATTCACCCTGAAACCATTGTGAAGGATGTCTTCTCAGTATACAATAAATATACTCCATTATATACACAATCCAAGAGACAAAAGCCACATGATCATGTCATTAGATTCAGAAAAAGCCTTTGACAAAATTCAACACCCCTTCATGATTAAAGTCCTGGAGAGATTAGAGATACTAGGAATGTACCTCAACATAATTAAGGCAGTTTACAACAAGCCCAAAGCCGGCAACAAATTAAATGGATAGAAACTAAAAGAAATTCCACTAAAATCAGGAAGACAAGATTATCTGCAATCTCCATATCTATTCAATATAGTGCTTGAAATCTTATCTAGAGCAATAAGAAAACTGAAGGTTATCAATGGGATATGAATTCGAAAGAAAAGAGACAAAGTATCTTTATTTGCAGATATTATAGTATACATTGAAAAATTCCACAAGAAAACTCCCACAGCAGATAAACGTTTTCAGCAAAGGATGTTAATACAAAACTAACTCACAAAATCAGTAGCCTTCCTATATACAAATATCAAATGAACTGAAAGTGAAATCAAGGAAACAACATCATTCACCATAGCCTCGAATAACAAAAATATAGCCAAGTAAGTGAAGCATTGATTTTAATTAGCCTTGATTCCAACAACAACATCAACAAACTCTAGTAAGTGATGTAATAATGAAACAAGATAATTACATCTTTGTTTTTCAATATCAAGCTTTGATTACATATTCTTCAATTTTACCCCATTGTCACATTATAGAGCCATTCATGGGACCCAGCATGAACACTACTGGTTAGAGGTAGGGCATTATACTAAGCACAGTTTAACCCTTTAGTAGGAAGGGTGAAAAAATTTTTTATTTAATAAATTTTATAATATTAAGTTACTTCTTGTATATTTTTCATTTTCAGGATTTCTAAGTGATAATATTATAAGAAATCAATGCATTTTCTATTACTAACAAACGAATGTTTTATATTTATTTAAAGTTACACTTTCCTTTGTCCTTTTATTTATTCTTCCATACAATACATTCTAACCACAACCTTCCCTCCCTCTGCATCTCCCAGTCTTCTCCTCCCTTTTTTTATTAAAATTAATTCCTATAGGTTCTCCTTGAACCCTCTTTCTGATTACTTCAACATCATTTATATTCATGAATAAGATTTTGTACATTAGGTTTGAGTGTTAAATTACCTAATTTTACCTCCCATTATCCAAGGAATCAATTTAGACACCAAGAACATTGAACAACTCCTGCTGATGTTTTTTTCTGCTTTGTTTGGATTATTTCCAGGTTTTATTTTGCTCTAAGCAAGAGGTTTTGATATTTGTGTAGTCACACTATATTCCTGGGCACAACTCCAGGCTCCAGTACCCCAACATGCTATACCTGCATTTATTCCATAGACCCATTAAAATAACAAATGACGAAAATCAGCCAGAGAAGGTATATCAAATGTAGAGACATTTGAAATAGAACATATAGAGTGGTCCAAGGAAACTTAACAATTTTATCATTTAGTATATTCCCAATTAAAAACTATACTGCAAGACACATTATATGTACATCCTTTCCTTCTTCCTCTTAGATCTCTAATTTTATTTTTTTATATTTCATAATATTTATATTGTAGTACATCATTTCCCCACCATTCTTGCAACTCCTACTCTACCCATTTCCTGCTCCACTTCAAATTCGGTCTTTTTTCTTTAATGTGTATTAATGTGTGTATGTGTGTATTGTATTAACAAATATATAAATACAGCCTATTGAGCCATCTTTCCTAGGGTCAAGCTTACCTGATTAATTATCTAATACCAAGTGATGATTCCCCCCAAAGATATACATTTGAGAAACATTATATCTTTAATTTTTAAAAGAATTCCCATGAATATTCAAAGGACTTGGTGTTGTATTTCCCTCAAAACTTTCCTCTCTGGCATATGCTGGGCTCCTTGGGGAGTACAGGAACACCTGGGTTATTCTTTCAGACTCTGAGTGGCTCCACTTCTTCACCTGTTTATATATCTGAGGTCAGCAGCAGGTATTAACTATATCAGCATCCATTGATAAAGGTAGGATCACATATGTCACAAATATCTCAGCATTCCATTTTCCAGATAGAAAGAATACAAGTAGTTGGTTCTTATGAGAGCCACAGGGGTCAGAAAATAGAATAGTGTTCAGCAGAGGACAGAGAACAAAATGTTGTGGAGACTGTAGTATTATACAAACAAATTTATTGTTTCACTTGTGTAAAACTCCCAGAACTCATTTCAATTACATCTTTCAATTTATATGAGGTTAGAGACTATGAAGTTATAGACTGTATGAAGTAAGTTATAGACTGTAGGAAGTTATAGACTGTAGGAAGTTATAGAATGTAGAAAGTTATAGACTGTATGAAGTAAGTTACAGACTGTGTGAAGTCATAGACTGTAGGAAGTTACAGACTGTAGGAAGTTATAGACTGTAGGAAGTAAGTTACAGACTGTAGGAAGTTATAGACTGTATGAAGTAAGTTACAGACTGTAGGAAGTTATAGACTGTAGGAAGTTATAGACTGTAGGAAGTAAGTTACAGACTGTAGGAAGTTATAGACTTTATCGGATGACATAAATCTTGACCCATCAGCTATTAGTTTCATCTAGAGATCTCTGTGTTTTAGTAACTGTGAAGGTTTCCCACCGGATTTCTCTCCAGAGGAGGCACAACACAATATTGAAACTTACTACCGATAAGTAATCTTGAGGAAAAACAGGGATATTTTCCCTTTAAAGATTTTTTTGTCATCATTAGTGCAAAAATCTCACCTCTGTGATTTGTGCCCACTAAAGTTCTAAAGCAATTGCTAGTTCCTTTGTGCATCTGCACTTGCTGGTTATGTCTTTAGTTTTTCTTGAACTTAGTGAAATTATGATAGGTTTGGGCTTCTTTTAAAAGTATGCTTTTCTATATTCTATATTTATAAAAATCTTTATGTAGTTTTTACATATGTAGTGTGGTGTATGTGAGCCATTTTTTCACATGTTGAGGTTACAGTGATAATCTCAGGCATTGCTCCTTGACTTTTACTCCATTAAGGCCAGGTCACTTGGTCATCTCTGTGTATAGCAGCTTAGCTAGTGTGAGACCTGCAGTGATTCTTCTGTGGCTGCCTCCAATCTCACCACTGGAATTTTAGATATGCATGGTTTCATCTGGTTTTACACAGCTTCTGGAGATTTGAGCTAATTTCCTCATGCTTGAAGGCACTTTACCATGTCACTTCATCAGCTTGCATGTGTGTTTTTATGGTTGTTAGAGAGTCTGGAACTATAGTGGACATTTCTTAACATTCTTAATTAAAATTTAGTTTTCTTTTCAGTATTCATTTAATAAACGTAAGTTGATCTACATGTTTTTGAGAAAGGTCTAAATTATGACACAGATAATATGTGATCAAAATGTGTGCATGAGGTTTTAAGGCATGGTTTTCCTTCAAATTTAATTTACTCTTTAGTCCAAGAGCTGTTCTGAAAAGCTATTTTATTGTATCGTTTGGGTGTATTTTATTCTCATCAAAATAACATCTAGTGACTAATCTACTTTATTTAATTACATAAAACATTTCTATAAGACAAATGATGGTCCACAAATACTGAACCAGTTACTCTTGTAATTACCCAATCACTTTAATTCTCCTTTAAAAGTCTGTTTTCTTTTCCTTTGTATTTTTTATATTTATGTATTTTTATGTCATTTTAGCACATACTTTACCTGTACGTAAATCTTTGCACCATATGTGTGCCTGGTGCCAGTGGAGGCCATAAGGAGGCCATCGATTCCGAGGTACTGAAATTATAGACGATTGTGATTCACTGTTTGGATACTGAGAATTGAACCTAGGGCCTATGCAAGAGCTACTACGCTAACCTTCCAGTCACTTCCACTCATTTTCAAATGAAACAAATCTGCCCATGCTTAATTTCTACCAACTTGAAAATGTATTGACTTGCTTATTTCTTCCCCTGCATACATATTATTGAGACTAATGAAACGTGAAATTCCTTAAGCACTTGTAAAGCATGTGTCACTGAGAACAGTTCTAAAAATAATGTATTTGTGATGCGTTTGCTGGTAGAAATGAGCTGTTCCACACAACACCCTCTATACTGCTGTAAAATAACACTGACAGAACCAGTAGACCTTAATTTTGTGGAATCAGTAGCTATAATTTGTTGATTCTTTCATCAATACATACTTATCCCTAATAATATGCTACCATTTTTGTTCCTGTATGTCTTGTCTCAAGCTACCCTCAGGGTTATAGGAAGTTTTACAAACACATTAGAAGTCATTAGAACACATTAAAATTTCTAATTCAACTTCTAAAATGAACACTGTCTAATTTATTAATAAAAAAGGAAACAGACACAGAAGCTGTTCAGAGGAAAAAAAGATAATTTGACTTATGGAGAATGGTTCTATCTTTGTACAAAGTTAGTTATTATAAAGAATGCTGCTTCTTTAACTTAAAGGTGTCAGGGTGAAGATTATCCTTGCTTAGAAACCTTCACACTGCTTACAGTTCTCGTTGCTTTGGGTAAAAGATTATGGATAACTGATAAATAAGTCACACACCAATATTTCAAACATGGTATAGTTGAAACTACTGAAATTAAATAAAATCTGTTTTACTCATTGTATAATTGTCATAGATGAGTTTACTGTAAACCCAGATGGTTTGTTGTAAGGGTGATGCTGTAGTAAATCAATAAGCCAGATGGTTTCATTCATTTCAAAAAGACTGAAGCCGGTTTATGACTCAGTGAAAAAAGGCACTTACCATCAAGCCTGATGTCCTCAGTTCGATTCCCCAGACAAATCTACACTTGCAAGTTGTCCTCTCACTCCACATGTATGCCACAGCATGTGCGTGTGTGCTTGCCCCCCACACCACATACATAAATGCATACACAAAAATAAGTAATATATAATTCACTAAAAACAGCTATGTTTTTAAAGTTGCAGAATTATTAGGATTTAAAAGATGAATATAGATAACTGACTTTTAGGTAATTTACAAATTAAAAAAAATTTTAAAGGAAAGCTATAAAGCAGTTAGAGTGAGTATGAAAATAAAACTGAGTTTCGGTGGCTTATTACTAGATTGTTTTTACTAGAGGAAATCTATCTTTTTGGAAAAATATTTATGTATATATTCACTTTATATCCCCATTGTTGCTCCCCACCCCACTCTTCTCCTGGTCTCATATTCCCCTTCCTTACTCCTCAGAAAAGGGGAGCCCCCACTACCAACCCACCACAGCATAGCAGGTTGTGTAATGACTGAGGGCAGAGGAAATATATCTTATAATATTTTCTGAATATTATATTTTAAGATAATATATTATATTATGAATATTTTAATGAATAATATTTTATCATATGACTTCCATGTTCGGCTTGTAAATTCTGCTGACAGCTCTGTAATGTTTTAGACTTTTCTTTTTGTCAATAGATAAGCAAAAGATCCTCTGTTTCCTTTTCTCAGACTTTAATATAGTTATGTAACTTCTTTACTTTTCCTCCATCCAAACCCTCCCATACACACCTCTTTACTATCTTTAAAATTGGTCTATTTTTATTAATTCTGCATACATGCATATGCATATATGCATTTATACTCCTAAATATACCTTTCTCTGTCTGTATAATGTTACTTGACTATACATTATTTCAGGGCTGACTATTTAGTATAGGATAACCAATTGGAAGGCCCTTCCCTTGGAAACACTATTTCTCTAACTCTCAGCATTCCTTAATTGCTGAAATATAGACGTATATACCTTTTATATAGAGGTGAGGTTTCTTATGCTTTCCTCCACTGAAACCACTCAAGGTAAGTATAATGTGCAGAAACTTCTCTTTACCAATTAACAGTTTTTCATGGTAGGCTCACCTATGCATTGTGTAGTACAAATGTCACATAATCTCACATTTATAAGTGTTAAGTCATTATTATATATCATAAACTAATAAGATTTAGAGAAAAGCCAACAAAGAAAAAGAAAAATATTGAGACTCTATTGTACTGTGTGGAAATTATAGCCAATAATCATGTTTTGGTTTGCTTGTTTGCTTTATTTTTTTAGGCAGTGTTTCTGTGTGTAGCCTTGGTTGTCCTGAAACTCACAGAGATTTGTCTGTCTCTACCTTATGAGTGCTGGATTAAAGGTGTGTACCAACACAGCCCAGCTAATAATCACATATTTTCTTTTTTTAAATTGCTAAGAGATATTTTAAGTATTTTTGATGTAAAAAAGGTCTGTTAGGAAAGTGATAAATTAATTCAACTTAATCATTAAATAACATGTATGTTCTATATTTATATGTATATTTATTATTTCATTATTTTTGTGTCTATATCTGTGTGTTTTATCATGTGCATGAGAGTGGATGCATGTTTTAATATGTATTGGTAAGTTTGCACACTCAAGTGGGTGCCCTTGCATATGGTCACATGTGCACATGGAGACTGAA
The DNA here is from genome assembly GCA_907169655.1 of Acomys percivali. Lineage (NCBI taxonomy): Eukaryota > Metazoa > Chordata > Mammalia > Rodentia > Muridae > Acomys > Acomys percivali. The sequence continues at coordinate 119,074,953 of OU015752.1, read as the reverse complement.
AGATAACATCCAGAATCATCTTTGACTGTTTTTCACCTTGTTACAGGATGTAACATGCCTCAATCTAGCCAGAGCTCACTGGCGTGCTTAGTTTAGGGAGCCAGCTTGCTCTGGGGATCCACTGCCCATGTCTTTGGGCATGTATTTGCATGTTGCTGCCATGTCCACCTGTTCTGGCTCTTATGCATGAGCAGCAGCCATTTTAATCACACAGTGATCTCCATTTACCATGTATGTACCTTTCAAAACTATGTGTCATACATAAAAAATAAATAAAAATTTGTCTTTGAGTATTTAAAAATAGTTAAAGATTTAAAAACGTATACTCTATCCTGGTATATAAACACATAATTATAGTTCCTTTGCCTTCTCAGCAAAAATCGAAAGTCTTCTGGTTGTGAATTTTAAAATTTTATATTTTTCTCTTTATTCAAAAGGTCAAGTATGCTTAAGAGCAAGGATTGAGCATCATGTCTGTGAATCAACTAATTCATACAAGTGGATTAAACTGCATCTATTGAGTCATGCAAACTACTTTCTCATGTTACCTTTAAAGCAATAGTTAAAGGAGAAGATAATCATTGGATTGTACAAATATTGCCCCTAACATAATGTTGATGTTCCAACCAAGTTGGAAAATGGATTCGATTTTTAATGTATTCTTGAGGTGAAGAAATGTTAAGTGTTATATATAAATTAATAAATAATCTGATTATTAATGGTCAGATGGATGTGAAGGGTCTACACTACTGTACAGAAGAAGGCAGCAAGTCGTTCCCATCATGCCATTGACCAATACTACCAATCTGCATCCCAGAATCTTTTTTCTCCTTGGCATTCCAGGGATGGAAGCCATACACACATGGCTATCAGGGCCTTTCTGCCTCGTCTACCTGGGCGCTCTCTTAGGGAACTTCTTTATTCTCTTTATTGTCCGAATAGATTCCAATCTGCATGAGCCCATGTATTTCTTCCTCTGTATGCTCTCAGTGACTGACTTGATCCTCTCCACAACCGCCATGCCTAAAATCCTCAGCAACTTTTGGTTCCATGACAGAGAGATCTATTTTGAAGCCTGTCTGATGCAAGTGTTTCTCATTCACTCTCTGTGCAGTATGGCCTCGGGTTTTATCTTGGCCATGGCCTTGGACCGCTATGTGGCTATCTGCAACCCTCTGCGGCACTCCACTATCCTGACTCACAGAGTCATCCGGAACTTGGGGATGGCCATTGTCTTCCGCGGCATGCTGCTTTTCAGTCCTCAGCCACTCATGCTTCGGGGGCTTCCCTACTGTAGAACAACCATTATCCGTCACACATACTGTGAATTTATGGCTCTAATTAAGCTGGCTTGTGCAGAGACCCGTATTTTCAGATTATACAGTCTAACTGTTGCCTTCCTGACAGGTGGGTTAGATTTCATATTGATCATATGCTCTTATACTCTCATCCTTTATACTGTCTTCCGTCTTCCATCCAAAGAAGCTCGGCTGAAGACCTTGGGCACATGTGGATCACATGTTTGTGTGATCTTAGTAGCCTATACCCCAGCCTTTTTCTCCTTCCTCACTCACAGATTTGGTCGTAATGTGGCCCCTCACATCCATATCTTCGTGGCTAATATTTACCTTCTTGTTCCCCCCTTAGCAAACCCAATGATCTACGGCATTAGAACCAAGAGAATCAGAGAACGTTTTCTGCAAATTTTGACATCTAAAAAATTATAAAATATCTTACCGTCCCCTTAATGGTTTACACTGATTTTTGCAACCAAAGCAAAACATGGAAAAAAGAAACTCTTTAACCAAAAGCATTAATCCAAATTTTGTTTAATATTTGTCTTTCTGTATGATCCTATTTGCTGGTATATTTGATACTGAAAGCGTTCCTTACTGTCTGATTATCTTATCTTTGAAGTGCTGATACATTGCCACTGACTCACTAATTGACGTTCCCTGAAATGACATCCATTTTTCATTTTCAGCTAATATAGATGTATACATGCCATGTAGAATTGGCAGTTTGTAATCTTGACAACAGAGACTGTGATATTAAAATAAATTCTTCTGAGTACACCTTCAGAAGCCTTCCTGGAATTTTAATAACATAATCTGTAAGTATGGCTATTCTTTTGATGGATCTAAATAATATCTAACAAACACCTTCCCAAAATGGTTTTTAAAAATCTGAGATTATTCTTAACATTTCATTTTTTTGTTGTTTCCTCCTGATCATTCCAGTCAACTCTTTATACACACTTTGCAGAAGCATACCGTCTGAATCCCAGAATGCTTGATACCTTCAGATACTTTCTGTCACTATATCTTAAAGTGCTTTTTGCTAGAGCCAGGTCTTCCCAGGTTTTGAATCTTTTTAAAAAATAAGTTGATTTCACTTTAGTTTTAGAAGGAAAAAATTCACAATAGAATTCCAAATTGACAATCTTCCTTTGCCATTTGACAACTTAAAAGTATTATATCATTGTGAAAAAAATTTTTTAAAAAGCTATGATAGCCTCTTCTCCCATTATTTGATAATCTTACATTTCCTACTCCTAGGTACTCTAGCCCTACAGTGAAACATTAAAAAAATTATTTGCACACCTTATTTATTTTTATAAACTTAAATTTTCATACTTTGAGTATTTCTTGGTTAGGATTAGATATGCACACATGTATAATAAAATATACAAACAGGGTCATAAAAGTCAATACTACTCAGGTTAAAATCTATAAACTACCATTTATTAGTAATTTTATAGAACACTTCTCTGTGATTCAATTTCTTTAATGGTAAAACAAAACATTGATATTTAAGAATATCTTTCAGTTAAGGCATTTTAAAACCTGACACTTTGAAATGTTTCCCTTCTAATGTTTGATATTGTAAGAGATATCATTCTGTTATGAAATAAAAGCAAAAAGATAGTGTATCCTAAAAATAGTGTCCATTGTTTGCCAATCATAATAAATAAATACATTTTTCTCATTATACATGTGATTATGTCATTGATTTTCAATAGTTTTAATGATATAATTAGAAAGATTCTTGTGTGAAAAAATGGGAAGAGGGAGTTATGTAATTGTATTATAATCTAATTTTTGAAGTATTCTTATAGCTACTGATTAGGGTTTCTTTAAGGGTGTAGCTCTTGTCAGACAGACTACACTTCAGTTGAAAGCCACACATATAAGAGTATATACATAACAGAAACTGCACGTATGAGTTTAAAACAAATAAATAAAAAGGAACAAGCAAGGTTAGATAGATAAGCAATTGAGGTAGATCTTAGAGAAATTGGGAGAGAGTGGTGAATATGATCAAGTTCATATGAAATTATCAAATAACTAATAAAGATGAGAAACAAAAAAGTTAGTGAATATGCACTGCATGTCCACAATGTTCTTGAATGATAAGAATCATATGAAGTGCATGGATGCTCTGATTACACAGTGTCTATTTGTTGAACATGGGTTATCTTGGAAGTGGCCTATAAGCAATTAACATACTTATTTAATAATAATTAAAAGTGTGGAAATGATAAGATCAAGTTTGTAATAGAAAAACCATTTAAGGCAGGTAAAGGAAAATTCATAGAAAGGATAAGAAACTTAGAAACCAACGTTTTAGACATGCAATAAAAAGTAGGCAAGTTTAAGGAAGAAGAAAGTGAAGTAGTGCTTGATGATCAGAAAAAAACACAAGTTCCCGAGAAGGTAAAAATTTCCAAGCTAATAACTCTTTGATACCAATTTTTATGTTTGCTGAAGCAAAAATATATTGAGGTTTTGAGTTGTGACAACTGGATTAGTATATGTTAAAGCTTTTAATTAATACATTTTCAAAAATAAAACAAGACAAAACAACAATAAAGGAAATGACCTTTAAACATTAAATAGTAAAATTTTGCTGATGTGCAAACCAAATAACCCAATTGAGAAATGGGACTTGGAACTAAACAGAGAATTCTCAACAGAGGAATATCAAATGGCTGAGAAACACTTAAAGAAATGCTCAACCTCCTTAGTCATCAGGGAAATGCAAATCAAAACAACTCTGAGATTCCATCTTATACCCATCAGAATGGCTAAGATCAAAAACTCAAGCGACACCACATGCTGGCAACGATGTGGAGAGAGAGGAACACTCCTTCATTGCTGGTGGGAATGCAAACTAGTACAGCCACTTTGGAAATCTATCTGGTGCTATCTCAGAAAACTGGGATTAGGGCTTCCTCAAGACCCAGCTATTCCACTTCTTGGAATATACCCAGAAGATGCACCAGCACACAACAAGAAAATTTGCTCAACCATGTTCATAGCAGCCTTATTCATAATAGCCAGATCATGGAAACAGCCTAAGTGTCCCTCAGTAGAAGAATGGATAAAGAAACTGTGGTACATATACACCATGGAATACTGCTCAGCTATTAAAAACAAGGAATTCCTGAAATTTGTGGATAAATGGATTGAGCTAGAAATGATCATAATGAGTGAGTTAACCCAGAAGCAGAAAGACTCAAATGGTATATACTCACTTATATCTGCATACTAGCCCAAGGGGCATGTCCCATGAAAGCCTTCACTTACCAGGAAACTGGGACAGAGGGGAGAACATCCTATTGGGACTCTAGATGAGAGAACCATGGAAGAATAACAAAGTAGAAGGATCCAGTGGGTCCTAGAAACCTACAAGTAGAACATTATGATAGGCAGATATGGGCCAAGGGGTCCCGCTCAAACTAAGGCACCAGCCAAGGACAATACAGGTGGTAAACTTTAAACCCCTACCCAGATCTAGCCAATGGTCAGGACAGTCTCCACAGTTGAGTGGAGAGTGGGATATGACTTTCTCACGTACTCTGGTGCCTCACATTTGACCATGTCCCCTGGAGGGTGAGACCTAGTGGCACTCAGAGGAAGGACAGCAGGTCACTGAGAAGAGACTTGATACCCTATGAGCATATACAGGGAGAGGAAATCCCCCTCAGGAACAGTCATAGGGGAGGGGAATAAGGGGAAAATGGGAGGGAGGGAAGAATGGGGGGATACAAGGGATGGGATAACCATTGTGATGTAACAAGAATAAATTAATAAATAATAATAATAATTAAAAAAATTTTGCTGATGTCAAAGAAATCCCTCATCCCATAAAGTGTACCATTTTTATCCAAGAACTTGGGAAACAGTGCTCATGTGCTGTAGAAAGTCTTTGAAGCATGGAGAAATATGAACCCCAATTAGGAAAACAAAAGGCTGATGATGACACTTGGCACAGAAAAGCAAGGCAGTGTTCAATGAACTGAAAGGAAAGATGGAGGAAAAGGAAGAAAAGAAATAAAGATACGCTAGAGAGGGAGAAAGAGAAGCATGGCACTGCTCTAAGACACTCCATCATTTCTATCCGCCTTTCCCCTGCTGGAATGAAGGGTACTGAGATCCGAAAGCCTCCTAAGGCAGAACCAGCAGCTGAGTCTAACACATACGCCTGTAGGTGAGTATTTTATAATCAAACCATAAAGAGTCTGGATGAAAAAAATTTCCTCTCTTTTGTTAAAATAGAAGGGAATTTCTCTTGAGTCCCTTGTGAATGGGATTATGCAGAACTAGGGTAAACTCAGAGAGAATAAAAGATGTTTAGGTCTATGGAGGAGTCTAACTTTGGATTTTGCGGATAAAAGAAGACACAATGGTTTTTGTAAGACGCAAAATTGTAATAGATTGTTGAGAAAGATGCAGTATGGAAAGGAGCAAATTACAATGCTATTAGTAGTGGAAATGGAATGAGTAAAATTATGGAAAGATAAGTTTTTCATACTTACTAATATTTAAGAAATAGATTTACAATCAGAAATCAGATGCAAGGTATAACCTTTGCAAGAAGTGGTAGAAAGTAAATGACCATGTCCCTTGGATGGGGACACCTGGTGGCACTCAGAGGAAGGATAGCAGGTCACCAAGAAGAGACTTGATACCCTATGAGTATATACAGGGGGAGGAAATCCCCCTCAGTCACAGACATAGGGGAGGAGAGTAGGGGGGGAAGCAGGAGGGAGGGAAGAATGGGAGGATACAAGGGATGGGCTAACAACTGAGATGTAATATGAATAAATTAATAAAAAAAGAAGAAATAAAAAAATAAAATAAAATAAAGAAAGTAAAAATGAAGTATACGTTATTAACATCAGGAAGACTCATAAGAATATTATCCATATAGTACAGGATAGCCATGCCACCATTCACAGACCCAAAGAAGCTACATGACAAGGAAGGCCTAAGGGAGGTTGGTTGAATCTCACTCAGAAGGAGAAATAGACTAGACAGTGGACTTGGTTGAGGAGAAGGAACAGGACAGGAGAAGAGTGCAGAGGGAAATAAGGATGGAGATCAGATGTGGGGAGAGTGGTGCCAGGAGGACAGAGTGCTTTCAGAGAGAAGAGAAACCATGGTCAGGGCCATCTCTGAGAAAATGTGGGGGCCCATGAGACTCCTAGGAGGATATGGAGGTGACTCTAATATAAAGACACCAACTAGCAGGGGTCATGGAGGCTGTAGAGGCCACCCTCTAACTAGACAGGACTCCGAGTCGAGGGAGGGGAACGCCAATCCATCCACAAAAACCTCAACCCAAAATTTACTCTGTGTACAAGATGTGCAGGGATAAAGATAGAGACGGAGGTCCTTGCCTCCATCCATGCCTCCAACGCCTGGCCCAATCTGAAACCCGCCCCATCTGAGAGATGCAGCCTCCGGCACTATTAACAATACTGTGCTATACCTGCAGATAGAAGCCTGGCATAGCTGTCCTCTGAGAGGCCACACCCAGTAATAGTTGAAACAGACCCTGAAACTTGCCGGAGAGAGCTCAGGGAGTCTTGTGGAAGAGTTGAGGCAAGAATAGAAGGACCCAGAGGAGACAGTGGCTCTACAACAAGACCAGCAGAGCCAACTAACCAGGGCCCATGGGGAGTATATGAAAGGCACCAATCAAGGAACAAGCATGGACTAGACTTAGGCCTCCTACACAGATGTTGCTGAGCAGTGGGCTGCCTCTGACATGGACCCTCCCGGGTGCCTTTCCATCACTTCCCCCTGTTGGGGCTGCCTTGTCAGGTCACAGTGGGAGAGAATGCATTCATTCCTGATGTGACTTGATCTGTTGAGGTGGGTTATTGGGGAAGGATCCCATTTTCTGAAGGGTAGGGGAAGAGATGGGGGAAGAGAGAAGGAGGATTGGACAAGGGGAAGAGTAAGGAGGGAGCTACGATTGGGATGCAAAGTGAATAACTAAATAAATAAAAATTTAAAAGGATATTCTGCCAGGCGTGATGATGCATGCTTTTTATCCCAGAACTCGGAAGGAGGAAGCAGGACAACTGAGAGTCTACAAAGCAAGTTCATGACATCCAGGGCTACACAGAGAAACCCTGTCTCAAAAGACAAAACACAAAATAAAACAAAACAGAATATAATATTCTTGACTATATTCATCAACTATATGAAATATCAAAGTTTTCATAGTACATTAGGAGAACCATGCCTTTACTAATTTTCTCAAAGGAGAGTACATGATAATTACTTCCCTAAAAGCAATTTAGATCTTGTGGTTTGGGAAATGCACCCTAACCCCAGAGGATCACTAAATGTTGCTCCATCTGGGATGGATCCACAGTGAGCTGTAGTTCCAGCTCCTATCAGCAGAGCATGCCTGCTCATCAAAGGAAGGTCCCTGGAGAACAGGCAGCATTTAAACTGGAGGAATGAAAATAGATAAACTGGATGAGAAAGAACAAGCAAGGCTGCACTCTAAAATACGACTTTGTAGAATTATGAGATCATCAGAAAGGTAATATTCAATTCTATGAATATGCGTACTGCATAATAAAGTTAAGGATAATGATGATCATACATATATTTTTCATAAATGGTATATAGTATATCTGTTTATTAACTAAAGTGCAGAATGATAGGCATTCTGAATCATACTTGTAGTAGCATTGTAATTGCCCAGCACAGATCATATCTGGGTGTAGGGATTCCTGCTTTTGTTCTATTTAGCATTAGAGTTTGAGAAATTATAGTTACATCTTGTGGAAGAAATACTATTTAAGAGTAAAGAAGCAATGTGTCTTATTTTTTAAGATCAAAAGTTGTTCAAAAACAAGATCTCATGGCTCTGAAAGGAAGTAAGGAGGTAGACATGGGAGAAACTAGAGGTCAGCAAATAGTTGAAGTAACGGAAGGAAAGGGGCAGTATGATGTAATTATACCTTAATTAAAATTAAAATGTCAAAAATTTAAGAGTAAATGAAAGAAAATCCAGTTGTGGCTTTTTGGTTCTGTTTTTTAATTGTAGATTTCAGTTGCACCATATGCACAGGGTCTGAAACAGTTTTTCTTTAAGAGAGTATTTTCACATTAAACAATTATTTAATTACTTGGAAATTTGTTGATAAAATAAAGAATCTGGTGCTAGTCTTTGGGCTGTATCATTGCAAGTACAACTTATGCAAGATTTCCACACTGAGAAATTTAAACTTATAAAGGAGTCAGGTGACCTAATAATTACATTTCACTAAACAAAACATAGTACAAATTTTTAAACCTTTCAAAATATCAAAATTGTAAAGTTCCAATGAGAACACAGATAACAACAAATGTCCACTTAAGGTAATCTACCAAAGAATCACAGATCCACAGATGGAATTCTATTTGGCCTAAATGCTACAAGGATAATGAAAAGGAGAACAGAAACCACCATCAAAAGACTATGTGATAAATGTTACCATTATTCAAAGAAGCATTGCGTGGTTGATGAGTACTGTAACATTTATATCACTCCATTTAGAACACAGAAAACAGTGAGCACGAAATCCATAAGGATGTTTTTTGTTGTGTTGGAGTGGTGGGTCAGCAGTTAAGAGCGCTGGGCTGGCTGCTCCCCGAGGAGACCTGGATTATGAATCCTAGCATCCACATGGTGGCTCAGGATCAATCATAATTCGGGGAGAGCTGATCCCCACTTCTGGCCTTTACAGACACCAGACATGCACATAGTATACCACATACATGCAGAAAAAGCACATATATGGACAGAACAAAGTAGCTATTTAAAAAAATATCAAAGAATGCTTTTTATTATCTACATTTCTAGTCTAATTGTGCCATCTCTTTATCTTCCCTTTGAATTTTGTTTTCTCCCTTCTTCATAATTGAAAACTGATACATGAGCATAAATTATATGAATCAGGCTACTTAGAACTTATAGCCTTAAATACACATAATAGAAAGGTAAGAGAAGACTCTATTATGAGAACAATATCAAGAAAGATAAAGACAGAAGCTAAAAAATACTCATGCTTTTAAAGATTTTTAAAAATTCTTTTATGGGCAAATTCATAATAACTTAAATTAAGTGAATATTTTATGAAGCCCATGTAAAACTCAAAGATTTCCAAATAACACTGTGTAACCCATGAAGCATCCAGGTAGCTTAATGACTTCTACCTTTACACAAGAATGCCAAAAGAGCACAAACACCGGTTTGTGAGATTCTTGACCAGACTGTCAAATTATAATGGAAAATACAGGGCTCAATATTGGTGATTTCATTAACATTAAATTCTACATATTTATTACCAATAAATTGTAAGGCATATTATTGAGCTACATTTACATAGAGTATTTCAATTGATATGAAATCATTTCAAAAATTTCAATTTAAGTTACATTTTTAGAAAGGAACAAACATACAAAATTAACAGACCATGTTTAATAAACTTAGGATAACCATTTTACACAGTGAAGTGTAAAGCCAAAATTTATATAAAGTTACATTGAAGAATCTGACTTTTAAAGGAATCCAATGCATTGGTGTGTTCTAGTTGCCTGTATATTTAATATTCAAGGCAGAACATAGTGAATTTGCCACAAATAAAACAAAAAAAATCTTTGTGCTCAGAAAGAGGTATTTTAGAATGCCTGAGTCTCTGCCACTGCATCTGTGATGCTGTTGTGCTATCTGGAAACTTATAGGGTTCTATTTTCTAACAGTCAAAACTAGAGAGTTTTTGTGGCTTTACTAGCTAAGAATTAATGCCTTTCCCAGGTCAGGAGCAACTAAGTAAGTCTTCTTCATTACCTCATATAAAATGATGTGAATTGAAATATATAGTTTCAAATTTATAATACAAACATCAATAGAAATATTTGGTGTATTAATCTCTGTTGTGAATAATACGTTCAGAAATAATATAAGGTGAGATAAACCAGGCAGGATGGGAAAAGTACAGGAGTGTTGAAATGGAAAATTAAAATTTCTCAAAAGTTAAGATAAAATAGGTGGAAATATATATGAAGAAATTACATGTGAGTAAAGAAAACTGGGTACAAAATTAACTGTTGCCACCAAATCTTGCAAAGAACGACATGCCCTGTGGAGGGAGTCTGCAAACATCCACAGAAAATTACCAGCTCAAGGCTCCTGAGAAGTTCTGAGATATTAACTGGAAAACCTAAGAAGGAAAATCCAGAACTTTTAGGAAATAAAAAGTTTTCTTGATAGTATTAAGATAAGTGGTAGAAAATTATCTTTCTTGAGAGATTAAGAACAAAGTTCAAATAAATAGTGTTGAAAACCTTCTTTATTTTAATGACTAAGAAAAGATAATTGATAATTAAACTGCAAATTTTTATTGTATATAAATGTTAAAAATGTTTTATTTGAATATATTAATGATGTTCTTGATTTATAGAGAGACTTTGCTTCAGGATATACCTTTTTATACTAGTATGTTTTAGGGTTTTGCACATTCATAACAACCATGGGATTTGTCTAGCATGATGCTTTTGGTTCTTCTAGATTTACTTCTCATTCATTTTCAGAGTTGTTTGTAAAAACCTTTGGGAAACATGTACACTGTACAAGGACTTCAGCCACACACAGTGGGCAGTGCCACCATGGGGCCAGCTAATAAGTCCCAACTTTCTCCAAGCACCTTCTGGCTGATGGGCATCCCTGGCCTGGAGCATCTCCATGTCTGGATTGGCATTCCCTTCTGCTCCATGTACATGGTGGCCGTGATGGGGAATGTGACCATCCTGGCTGTGGTGAGAGCAGAGCGCAGCCTCCACGAGCCCATGTTCCTCTTCCTGTGCATGCTGTCAGTCACTGACCTGGTCCTCTCCACATCTACACTGCCACGCATGCTCTGCCTCTTCTGGATGGGAGCCCATGACATCGCCTTCGATGCATGCCTTGCCCAGATGTTCTTCATCCACAGCTTCACGGCCATGGAATCTGGCTTCTTCTTGGCCATGGCCATTGACCGCTATGTGGCCATCTGTGACCCCCTGCGCCATGCCACAATTCTCACGCACAGTCGCATCGCCAAAATGGGAGCGGTAGTGGTGCTGCGGGGGGTAGGCTTCTTCTCCCCACACCCCATCCTGCTCAAGCAGCTGCCCTACTGCAGAACTCGAATCATTGCACACACCTACTGTGAGTTCATGGCTGTGGTGAAGCTGGCGTGTGTGGACATAGGAGCCACCAAGCGTTACAGCCTCAGTGTTGCTTTTGGCATTGGCTCCTGTGATTGTTTCTTCATTGCTATCTCCTACGTTCTGATCCTCCGTGCTGTCTTCCGTCTTCCATCTCGAGAAGCAAGTCTTAAAGCCTTAGGCACCTGTGGTTCTCATGTCTGTGTCATTGTTGTTTTCTATTCTACAGCTGGGTTTACCTTCCTGACCCACCGTTTTGGCCACAATGTGGCCCCCCAAATTCATATCCTAATAGCTAATATGTACTTACTGGTTCCACCATTTCTTAACCCCATTGTTTATGGTGTTAGGACAAAGAAAATTAGAGAGTATGTTGTTAGTACTCTAAGAATGAAAAGTAGCTGATCATGTTGAAATTTTTACAAATAATAATAGAACTTGAAAGAATGCAAATTTTTTCTCGTTATGGCTTTTTTTCCTTGGGAATTCAGACAATAGTTTTTCTTGTGAAGGAATTACTACATATAGAAAAAGTAGCCCAAATTCTGGTGAAATTAGTAGCTGTGATAGTCTGTGTGTACTTTGTTTTTAGTTAGCTTCTTTAGAATTTGATAATAGCACCAAGCCCTTTTTCCTGGTTGGTCCTTTCAATCTATGCGTTAACTGGGCAAAATAGCTTACCGTAGAATAAAAATCAATTAAAAAAGGAAAGAAACACACAACCCTTCTAAAATTATCCTCAGAAAGAATCTACTGCTGGAAAATGAATGATCACTGTCAATAATTGACATTAAAATTGTATCTGACTTTTAGCCTATGAATACCAGAAAATGTCCCATATATTTATACAAATTGGCACACAAGACCTCTCACTGTAAATGAAATGTATCCTTTACAATGATCAAATCAATAAATATTTAAGGTTTTTCTATCTTAAATATGTCTTTGTGTGTAGTGGGGTATATTCAGAAGAGTAAAGGTGTACTCTGGGATCATAAGTCTTGGATTGCTTATAACAGGAGTTACACGTGTTTGTGAGCTTCTCAAGGTAGGTCCTGGAATCAGATGCCTGGTCTTCTGCACATTTAATACATATCCAAACCACTGGGGGTATCTCTCTAGCTCAATTCCACAAATATTTAAACCACTTTGTAATTACAGAATATTTTTCTCTGTTATAAGGAACTCGTACCTCCTACCGTTTTTCACACTAGCTAACTGACATGAGGCCTCTTTAAAGCTTTTGCCACGTGTGTCAGTAGTCTTGGATTCTATTGTTATTCATACATTCTTATGAATATGCCCACAGCTTGCTCAGACACAATAATCTTGATTTTATTTTTGTATTTGTATTCATAAATTAAAAGGTACTTCCTTTTGTAAAAGTATGTTTTTTTAAATGAATCAGTTTAAATATTAAATATTTTAAGTGAAATTATTTTTAAAAATTGTTTATTTTTTCTCCTGGAATAATTTAAGCACCTAAAAATATATTCCTGATAAAATTTACTCATCTCCTTATTTCTTGTTTGACACAAGATAAATTTACACAAGAAAAACTCAATAAATACTTGTAAGTTTTATGGTGTCTCTATAGTAACTTGTATTTAAAAAATACAGGGGGAGGTAATCCCTCTCAGGAACAGTCATAGGGGAGGGGAATAAGGGGAAAATGGGAGGGAGGGAAGAATGGGAGGATACAAGGGATGGGATAACCATTGTGATGTAACAAGAATAAATTAATTAAATAAAAAAATACAAAAAAAACCAAAACAAAACAAAATAAAATAAAATAGGGGGAAAAAAGTACTGTTAAAAAATACTATTTATACTTTTTTGTTAAAGCATTCACATGTGTTTGAAGGTGTTTGTCTGTACAGGCATATTCACCGATGTGTAACAGCACAAGCATGTGGATGCATGTCTAAATGTGTGTGTTTGTATGGGAGCTAACAATGAGGGAAAGACAGAGGGGTCATAGAAATGGGTTATTAATGTCACAGGGAAAGGAAATGAAATCCATGAATACATCTGGCTCTTCAGATAATATGAGGTGTAAAGCCTTGAAAGAAATGAGGGAATGCTCTTTGTTGGCTACTGAACAGAGTAAGAGAACCTGGATTAACACTCCGATAGTAGCCGGCAAGAGTGAAAAGGCATGGAAACTGTGCTCAGCTAAATGCTGAGGTACTTGCTGAGCTTAGGAGACAAGCGGAGCAGTGTGTAAACAAGAAATACAGTCAATTTGCAAGTTTTTTTAGTTCTTAAAAAAACTTACATTTTATTTCAAATAGTTTTATTTTTAATGATAAGACTTAAATTACAATGCACACATTATATTATTATATTACTATATTATATTATATTATATTATATTATACTATACTATATTATATTATATTATATTATATTATACTATATTATATTATATTATATTATACTATACTATATTAAGATAGAGACTTATACATCCCAGAAAGTCCTTAAATTTGCTATGTATCCAAGTATAACCTTGGACTTCCGATCCTCTGCCTTCCAGGTTACAGGCATATGCCAACCACAACCACATTGATGTGGTCCTGGAACTTGAACCCATGGCTTCATGCATGCTACCTAAGCGTGCTATATATGCAGGCTTGAGTGTCTATAGCTCTCAAACCCTGCTTCTAGGCCAAAACCTAGTGCTCCAGGATTTAGCAGATCCGGCTACATGGTAGGTACTCAGTAAATCTTTGGAAGCAGGATCTCACTATTAGTCCACACTGGTGTAGGTCTCTCTGGTATAGAATGACATATTGGCTACAAATACATGATGCCTCAGCCACTGGTGTGTTGGGGTTACAGGCATACTCCAGCTTTCCTGACAGACCTCAGTAAACCTTAAAAAAAATGCATCTTTCCTCTGTATGAACTTTCCTAGGCTAATATTTTTAAATACATTATTGGGCCTTAAAACAAATAAGACCCTACCTATATTTTCAATATGAAAGAATATAAGGGGCAGTATAATACATGGAACAAGTGC
>OU015752.1:119043746-119057920 GCA_907169655.1 Acomys percivali | reverse complement strand
AATAATAATAATAATAATAATAATAATAATAATAATAATAATAATAATAATAAATTTGAATGAGTAAAGAAAGAGTGAATAGGCTGGACCCTAATCATTTTCTTCCAGCAATTTATAATCTATCAGTAAATTCTGAATAAAATATTTCTCAACAGTTTCTCTTTCTCTTCTCAAAATCTGTTCTAAAACATTTCTTTTGCAGTACTGTCTTCTATGATATTTATTGTCAAGCTCTTCTTGCTCAAATTTCCATTCTTTCTTCCCTTTTACTTCTTTATGCCACAAACGCTCTTAAATTTACTTGGCCTATACATTTTTTAAGGATGTGTGAGCTTCAAACCCTACTAAAGAATTAAGAGCCCTAATATCAATTTCAAAGTTACTTATGGAAGCCTACAAGTGATTATAAGTGAAAAACAAAACAAAACAAAATCTTGAAAAGAAATTGATTTACATGTAATTATAATCTTAGACAACACTGTTTTGAATTTGACTCCACATCCACTCTACAGGGTTCTAACTTTCTTAGATATGCATTCAGATTCAATTGCTCTTCCTAGTCCCTCTGGAGTTTCAAATCCCCATAAGTCTGTTATCCACAGCTCATCCACAGCAAATGTTGTGGTGCTGACTTCAGTGTCTGTCCTTAGTGATTCACCTAAAGATTTTCATCCCTACAGCATTAAAGCTGAAAGAATCGCATTGGATCTAAAACAAGGTCACTTGGGACCCAGGGAGGAAAACCAAACCAATTTAAACAGGGCCTCAAGCTCAAACACTCCATCTTATTCTTGAATGGAACATCTCTTC
Source organism: Acomys percivali (assembly GCA_907169655.1). NCBI lineage: Eukaryota > Metazoa > Chordata > Mammalia > Rodentia > Muridae > Acomys > Acomys percivali. Next base: position 119,057,110 of record OU015752.1, on the reverse strand, counting down.
CTCAGGCCTTCAGTCTCCTGAGATCACTCCAGGCTCACTCTGACCAGATATATAGCTGTCGGCAGGTAGGACTCCAGAAAAAGAGGCAAAAGAAGGAAAAGAAGGGGATGAAAATGTCCTGGGACACAGAAAATTACATGCGTAGAATTTCATTTATTTTCAACCAATTAACACAAAATAGCTCTAAACCTGTTGTAGAGTTTTGCAATTTTTAAAGAATGACCAGAGACACTTATTTGAAGAAGGAAAAAGAGCCGAAATCTTTCAAATTTTTATTCTTGAATTGATCGCGTCTTTACTTCTACTAATATTCACATACCATTGCCAATGTTTTATGATATCCCAGATTAAAAAAAAATTGTCACTTTGCTTAAAGTTCTAATGCTGTGACACTGTCATGTGGAGAATATCATTAATAATATTCCTCATAGATGTTTACACAGTTTCCCTTGGAAACCTCATCACGCACTGCATTTCTGGCTTTGTGATATATCACTTTTGGTTGTAAAGCAACTATTTATGATAGGATTCTGCCTTCCAATAGATTAACTATATATTACTATTTTAATTCACATTGCATACCCAGATATCTGGCTACAATGACTTCAAATATTTTCTTTTTAAATATACGATTAATCTAGAGGCATTAGAGTACAAAATGTCAAGATTTTCAAATATTTATCCTCCCGGTATCAGTTCAAGACTTCTCATCATCTTCATCACAGTTTTTTATAATTAACAAATTTATAATACAGTGCTTTTGTATCCTACTTCAAATTGATATTACATTGAAAAACAAGAACTCTTCCATTTTAGAACTAAAACATATTTTAGGAATAATGGCAGATACAAACATTTAATATCCACATAGGGATTGACTATGTTTATACGACTTATCTAATTTTTGCATGAAATTTTTTGATTTAACATCTATTTTGAAATAGAACAAGGGGGGAAATATATGTGAGCATTTAGAGGGAGGATCAGGAAGGGAGAAATAATGAAATTATAGTATAATATAAAAAAAGAGAGAGATGAGATAGAGTCACATAGAGTAAGTTTAGGTCTCAAATTCCGAAGATTTTCATATTACTTAATATGTCATGTTATCTCCGAGGGGACATGTCTATTGGTAAGTATATGTGTGCTTTTGAGAAAATGCAATTTTAATATGAAAGATTCATGTCTGAATCAGTCAAAATACTATGTAAAAAAATGCTACAGTGGAATTTTAGCCCAGCTATCACAACATATTGCACTCTTACATATTTATAATGATTTAATTATACAACAAAACCCTATCTTTTTTTTACTATATAATCTAAGCGGAAACATGTGTGTGTGTTTTCATTATCATTATAAACTTGAGGATGTACATCTGCCAGAAACTTAGCAATACTCAGTGAGAGTCAGGTGTGGTGACTTTCCAAGCTGTGTCCATAATACCAGCACTTAGGAGGCTGAGGTAGAAGGACCATAAATATGAGAATGACCTGGTTTCCTAGTGAGTTTGAGGTCAAATGGGCTACATAGAAAGACCTTGTTTCACAATAAAATCCCAAAGAAAACAGCAATAAAAAGCCAAGTTGTTAGACTTACAAATAATTTGGAAACATTAAACATGCCATGGGTGGATTTGATTTGGATATAACTATGAAACCCTAGTAATACAAAAAACTTATCAATTACAGGAAAGATTTGTGACCTAATATTTATGTAATATTTTTATGTAAAGCAACTTTGGAATACATGATTTGATTCATGATCTTATTGTTTTATATGATATTTTATATGATATTTATTAATATTATACAGTTGAAATGTTTAATAAAATTATGAAGTCTACTCTGGACAGAAAAATTTATGTTTCTATAAAAATACTTAAGTGGTTTATATTTCATGATTATAATAATGTTATTTTTGTAGACATACTTATTGAATTATCCTTCAAATACTACTCCCTATAAAAACACAACCAAAGTTTTCCACAGAATATTACTAATTGCCCTTGACCTTTGCCCACTCCCCAATTGTGCTTTACTGAATGTCCTAGAAAAATAATAAATTATTATCTGTTGAGGCCTTTTGAGATTTCAGTTTTATCATCCAAAACATCTTTTGTTCTACCAAAGAGATCATCTTCCTTTCTATATAATTTCGCAACAGAGTTCCTGGATCTTTTGTCAGGATGAACTATTCCTATCTAAACATTTCCAGGGAAGAATTCTAAAGCACAAAGCCCAATCTCTCAAACTAACACATAATTATATTCAGTGTCCTTGGCTGAAGTAAGTACTTCAGTGACTGGCTTGTTCATTACATGCACACACTGCCTGTAATGTGGAAGACATCTTATATCCCACCACCTAAGTGGTCAATTTAGAAAAGGATAAAAGTTGAGTATTATGCAATCAGAACAACAAGAATGTCTAAACCATGGAAATTGTACATGTTTAATGAGAACTTATTTTTGAAAAGGTTTTTGCTAGTCAGGCGGTGGTGACACACACCTTTAATCTCAACACTCAGGAGGCAAAGTCAAGTAGATTTCTGAGAGTTAGAGACCACCTTGGCCTTCAGACTTAGTCTAGGACAGTCAAACTATACAGAGAAAACCTGTCTCTAAAAACAAAACAGAACAAAAAATAATAAAGAAAAGCTTTTTCTCTTCTCAGAAAGTTTCCCTGAATTTTCCCCATTTCCACTCCAAGTAGCTCAAGTATTGCTTTGATCATCAATTTACTAATCATTACCATCATAAACTACTGTTCTAACCACTATTACTCTGTGTGAGGACAGGAAATTCATATTATATTGTCCTTGTTCTCTCTAGGAACCAGACCCTGAAGAGCTCCCGTGATCATGCCCTCATGTAATAACTCTATATCTCGGCCCTTGATATTCATCCTGGCTGGAATCCCAGGCCTGGAATCTTCCCATGGCTGGTTCTCTGTGCCTTTTTTCTTGATATTTGTGATAACCATCATAGGAAATGTCACCATCTTAAATATCATTAGGATAGAAAAGAGTCTCCATGAACCTATGTTTCTCCTTTTGGCTACGCTATCATTTGTGGACTTGTGCCTGGTTACAGTGACTGTACCCAGAATGCTAGGAATCTTCTGGATGAATGCCAAAGAGATCAGCTTCGATGCCTGCCTCACACAGATGTTTTTTATCCCTTCCTTTTATGTCATGGAATCAGGAATTCTCTTGGCCATGGCTTTTGATAGATTTGTAGCTATCTGGTACCCTTTGAGGTACACAACCATCCTTGACAGTAACATGCTGGTGAAGATGGCCCTAGCTATACTGGCAAGGGCAGTGGCAGTGCTGACCCCTGCACCCATCCTGATAAAAAGGCTGAAACGATTCCAAACCCAGGTCATTAGTTATTCCTACTGTGCATACATGGCCGTTGTGATGATTGCTTGTGGAGATATTTCCAACCATGTTATCTATGGCCTCATGGTTATTGTAGCATCTGTAGGTGTTGATCTACTTTTCGTCATTCAGTCATATGTGCTAATCCTTTGTGCTGTCTTTCGCATTCCATCTTGGCAAGCCAGGAGCAAAGCTCTCAGCACATGTGGTTCTCATCTTTGTGTCATTGGTCTGTTTTATTCTCCAGTTGTCTTTTCTGTCTTAGCCCAGATTTTAGGCTATCATATGGCTCCCTATTTACAGATTATAATTGACAATTTGTATTTCCTGGTGCCTCCCATGGTCAACCCCATAATATATGCAGCACGGACCAAACAGATACGGGAACGATTGTTGCAGGTACTCAACTGCCACAGAAACTGAGCCAATACCCATAGTGAAAAGAAGACCGAAGAAGTTGATGGATTGGATTAGGTGTTATATACAGCCAGAATATAAAATAACTTCTACCAGTAAAGATTTTCTTGAGGAGGGAAAGATGGTAATAATTCAAGAGGAGAACTCTGTCATGGTGGGAATATAACTAGGGCATGTTATTTCCATCACAATACATAACGCTTTCAAAATTCATAAGTGCATGCTTAAAAAAATTTTACAGAATAAAACAATAGTCCTGTATTGTAAATTTTATTGTTTATTTAATCAAATAGTATCACATGAACTTAAAACAATTTCAAAGTGATGTAAGAGTACAACTGAATTGTGTGTTATTAACTCAGTGCTGATTTAATTTTGTTCCTTCGTGGTCATGTTTTCTCTATTTCCCCAACACAATCATATATTATAAAAGAATATTCTATTAAAAATAGATATATAAACATATCTATGCACTCATAAATAAACAAGGAGCTTACTTTCTCTGTTACAACACATTAAAGTGTAAATAAAGTGGTCATGTGGGTTATATGATAAAATGCCTTTAGAGATAGACATTTTCTAAATGAATTACTCAGAAAGCAAAAATACTATGGCAGTGAGATTCAGCAGTACTATTCTTGGACATACTCCCAAAAGATTATCTATGCTTTATGAGAGAGACACCCACACATCCATGTTTTCTACATCTATGCTCACAAGATCTAGGAAATAAAACTAGTTAGATGTCTATTGGTAGATGAATGGATAATGAAAATGTGTTAGCTATACACAATGGATTTTATCCAGTGATAAAGATGAATTAAAATATAAAATTTACCAGGAAATGAATGAGTCTGAAAAATACTGTAACCCAGAGGTAACCCAGGCCCAAAGACCAATGTTGTCTATTCTTCCTTATATAAAGATCCTGGTGATTAATTTTTGGACTAGTTCCCTTAACTTTGAGTGCTGGTAAGGTCAGACAGATAGAATGAAGACATTAGAGGGAAAACTGATAATAAAATACAAAATACATCAAAGTGTATGAGAAGAATACTCAAGGTGGAAAGAATTTTCAGGGAAAGTATCAGTAGAATAGGAAACTGCCCAGATGTCCCTCAACCAGAGAATAGATAAAGAAACTATGGTACATTTGCAGAATGGACTACTACTCAGCTATTAAAAACAAGGAAATCATGAAATTTGCAGGCAAATAGATGGTATTAGAAAATATCATCCTGAGTGACGTAACCCAGATCCAGAAAGACACACATTGGTATGTACTCACTTATAAGCACATATTAGGTATGCAGTACAGGATAACCATACTATAGTTCACAGACCTAAAGAAGCTAAGTAACAAGGAGAGCTCAAGGGAGGATGCATGAAACTCACTGAGAAAGTGAAATAGAATACACAGTGGAAGTGCTTTAAGAGACAGAACAGGATAGGAGAAGGAATGCTGAGGGAAATGAGGGTACGGATCTCAGGTGGGAAGGTTGGGAGACAGGAGGACAGAGGACTTGCAGGAAGAAGAGAAACCATGACCTGGGGCATCTCTGAAACAGACTGAAGACCTATGACAGGGTACACTCCTAGAAAGATGTGATGGTGACTCTAACTAAGACCACTTCTAGCAACAAAGGACTGAAGGGGCCACTTTCTAACCACATGGGACTCCTTGTCAAGGGTGGGGTAACACCAACACACCCTAAAAAACCTTGACCCAAACTTTACCCTGCCTACAAGATGTGCTTACAGAGACTGAAATACCAACCAAAGAGCATGTATGGACTGGACCTAGCCACTGTACACATATGTACCAGATGGGCATCTTGCTCTTCTAGTACAGGGAGTCATGGCTGTCTCTGACAAGGAGTTTCTTGCATGCTTTTCGATCACTTCCCCCTGGCAGTCCCCCTTTCCGGGTCACCCTGTTAGAGGATGTTCTCTGTCCTTATTGACTTGACCTACTGGGATGGGTAGGTAGCGGGGCTCCCTTTTTCTGAGGGGTAGTGAAGAGAGGATACAGAAAGAGGGATGGAGGGTTGGACCTGGAGGAGAGGAGGGATGTAAAGTGAATATATAAATTAATTTTTTAAAATAATGTTATATTCAGCTGGGCTAGGAGGCACACACTTTTAATCTCAGCACTCAGAGAGGCAGAGGCAGGTGGATCTCTGTGAGCATAAAGACAGTCTGGTCTACAAGTGAATTCAGGACAACTGAGGCTACACAGATAAACCGTGTCTCAAAAAAATGTTATATTCTGTTCTATAATTGTTTTTTAGAAATATTACACATATGAACTTACTAAAAATCTTTGTAATGTATGCTTAAGACAAATGAACTTTGTGGCAGGTGAATTGTTCATTAAAATCTTAAAATAATAAAATAAATTATTTCTTTTTAAAAAGTACAGGTTTAAAGACAAAATATTACTTTAGTTCATGAAATTATTATATTATTCTACACATAAAGTATAACTCACAAACTTTTGTTTTAATATTTTAAAGTGTATGATCATGTTTCAAGGGCATGGGTGCTTAATAATGAAATTTCAGGTTTCTAATTAATGTTGCATTTAAAGTTTCTTCTACATTATTTTAATATTGATAGACTATTTATACAAATGCCATCCATTAGTCTCATGTTGATGTCAGTTTATGCATTGCATTAAATCAGCTAAGTCACATTTTTTTAAATATGAATTCGTTTGGTTGGGGTGAGGTAGACCTTTAGTCTCAGTGTCAACTGAATAAATGAGAAGGTTTAAAGTCAGAATATTCTAGTACCATGTATCAAAACTATACCCCAGAGAAGCATAGCTAATATCTGAGTGACAAGCATTAAACAGTAAAGGTGAAAGTAATAATGAAGCATGGCCAGAGGTCTGCCCTCTTACAGAACCCCGAGAAATTCCTGAGGAATCCACTCAAATTTCCTGCTTGTCTACACAAAGTAGGATGCTCAGTGCTAAAGCTGGCACAGTGAACTATCCCAACAAGTTCCTCTCTTTTGGGTGTGTGCCCCAATGATATGCAGGGGTGTCCAGTAACAAGAATAACAATGGTGAACTCCATTATGACTGAGGAAAGCAGAGGGAAAAAGCCAAAGGAACAGAGTGGAAACTAAGGTCCTCTGTGGGCTAAATAATTATTCAGGGGAAGATCATGGTCCTCACAGGACACAGAAGACTCCACTAGACTCTCTATCATTACTGTCACATCCATCTTTAGTGATGACAGCCTTTGGAGCACCCAGAACTCAACAGTGATATTGACCTAAATGAGTCAATGACAGGAGTGTTGGCAGCAAGAGGGGAATAGCTATGTGGTGGCAGTTAGAGGCATAAGCCCTGGGGCCAGAAGGCCTGAGCTTGAATTCTGGCTCTGCCATTTTGAGTTTGGCATCTTTGGGACAGAAGCTTAATTAGCTTCCATATGTGCAAAAGGTAAATTGTCATGACAGTATTTGATTTACAGGATAGCTACAACAATTAAGTGAGGTAATATGCAAATACTGCTTATAACATTGTTTAATGCTCTTGGCATCTCAGCATTATTAAAGGATGTTAATGCCTAGCTGTAGTGGGGGTGGGGTGCGGAAATGGGTCTCTTAATTCTTTTTATTTAAATAATTTACTCAGATTACATCTCAATTGTTATCCCCTCACTTGTAACTTCCCATTCCCCCCTCTCTCCCTCTTTCATCCTATTTCCCTCCCAGGGTCTGTGACAGAAGGGGACCTCCTCCTACACCATATGATCACAGCCTATCAGGTTTCATCCTGAGTCCCACCAGGCCTCCCCAGCAAGGGGAAGTCCTCAAATGGGGGCCACCAGAGTTCATGTCAGAGTCAGTGCCTTAATTTCATATTGACTTCACTTGCTGCAATCCAAAGCAAGTCTATACCTACTCAAATGTCACCATCATTACTTGTACTAATTTGGAAGTAACTTGACTTTATAAATAGCCAATAAAACCACATCATATGTAATGTAAATGAGCCCTATTCTAACATCCTTGATTCCATTTCTATACTATTCTATACATCTTAGACTATACTGCAATGATGTCTTGCATTTTAGTCTTTTGTTTTATTGTAGTGAAAAGACAATGATCACCTTTAGGATCTTTAAGTACATAATATACCATGTCTCACTGAAGTCCTGATGTCTTACAGAAGAGCTCTAAAACCCACTCACATGCTAAAGTTAAACTTTATATATACATTTTTAGGTCAGGTTCTACTACTAGGACAAAAAGTACCAGTATATGAGTGACTTATTATGAAAAGGTATTTATTTGTGCAACTTTCAGGATTAAATGTCATTATCGCAGTAGAGGTGAGCCCTCCCTCCCCTAGGTGTGTAACAGTGGAAGACACCATGATGTAAGCATGTGTGGGGATGCAGATTCCATGATGTCCTGGGTTGTTTTCTCTTGCTACAGCGACCAGAATCCTAACAGAGTAGAAAGCATTTACTTCTGTTTACAGATTATACTGTAACATGTGCAGAATCCAATGTAGAAACCTAGAGGCAGAGACTGAGGCAGGGATGATGGAGGAAAACTCCTTACTGCCTTGCTTCCTCTGGCTTGCTTATCTACCTTTCTTATAAAGCCCAAACCCAACAACAAAGGAGGATACTGCTCCCAGTGAGCTGGGCCCTTCACCACTCGGTAATTAAGAAGATGCCCCACGAATATGCCAAAAGACCAGTCTGATGGAGGCAATTTCTCCTCCCAGGTATATCTAGGTTTGTGTCAACATAACAAAAATTATGACATGTGGTAAGACAGGAAAACATAGACAGAACATCCCATCTGTTTCTCCATAATGGATTCTCTCACAGAACTAATTTACAGTGCCATATGAATTCTTCTAACCCCTGCTGAGACCAACACATTACATAATCTAACATTTCTCACTAGGCTACACCTCTTGGCATTACCACATTGCAGATCCCAGTTTGTGGGTAACAAATCATATGCAATAGACAACACTACTAAAAAACAACTCACAAATCCCCACTCCCAAAGGAGGGACTTGTAATTATCAGTTTACTTTAGCCTCTCTGAGCTTCACTTCTGGGTTACAGCTTCCATGTGCTGACCACAAGGAAATGCTTCTTTGAGGATAGTACCTCAGTGATACTGGTCGCTTACTACTCAGCTGACTCTTCAGCCCCAGCTAACCCAGCCAGCACTGGCTGTTCCAATACAGCAAATTGTACTTCCACAGTCTGTCTTTTTACTTTTATTGAAAATAGATGGTTTTCTTCACATATATATTATAATTATGGTTTTTCTCTCCCTTTGTTCCTCTCAACTCCTCCCCATTTCTCCCATTTTGACTGACCTCTTTTTTGTCTCTCTGTAGAAAACAAACAGGCATCTAATGGGTAATAATAAAAATGTTTAAAAAGACATCAAACCCAGAGGACTGGATGGGAAGAGGGGTTTCAAGTGGAGAGCCATTGAATGGGAGAAAAGAATAAAATTAAATGGCTACTATTTGTTATATAAATGTATGAAACTGTCAAAAATAGAAAAGTAACTAAAGGGAAAGAAACCACAGCTTTCAAGAGCTACTTTTTTCTTGCTTCAAATTTTCTTCTCTATATACATGGATTCACATATTTGTATAAATTTAGTACATTCAATATATACATCTAAATTACTAAAATATTAATTACTAAAGATTATGCATTTCATTACAATACTGTCTCTGTAGGAAACCAAGAATGTTCCTCATATTCCAGTAAAAAATAAGAAAAGTAAACACTGTAATAAAACACAAATTTCCATTGAACAAGGTGACATGCAACATTTTTATATACTGAGAGATACTTTATAACTTTTCTAAATATCTAAATCTTTAGATTTTTTTTCTTATAAAATCTTGTGTTTCTCAGTAGCCATCAGTTTTCTGTACTCTATTATCTTCTATGTGACATGAGGGAACTGAGAAGAATAATATTTATTCTGCTTATATAGTTTGTTTCTCCCACCGAAAATAGTTTAGGTGCAGATTTAAAGACTGCTCATATGCTCTCAAGTGGCTCCACATGTTTCCTGAAGAGAGTTCATGTTCACATCAAAAGAGTTTCCAGATTCAGGGAGTATAGTTTACTAACAAGTATAACTTGCAGGGAGTGCAATAAGGAATTCACTGATCATCTTGTAAAAATCCAACCAAGTTCTCTGTTCAGAGACCCAGGCTACAGATGTGGTTACCACATAAAGGTTTTTATACAAGGGAAATTAAGTTTGTTAAAAAAGTTTGACATTAATATGTCACATTTAACATGATATCCTCCATGCAATCTTGTATGATTTATTTAAAAATCTAGGTTAGTTGCTTCTCCATATAAAGCCAAATATATTGGTTTAGCCTTCTCATACCTTACCTAATATTACATTAATTTTACTCAATGTTTTTATGATCACTGTAGAATCATAGGACACATATGTCACTGTTAGCAACAGGAGGGAAAAAAGCCCTATCTTTTGTATTACAGAATACACAATAGATGTCTGGGTTGGGAGAAAAACAAAATAGATATAAGAATGCAAGAAATAAAGGAAACAAAACAGAGAAGAAAAACTTAGATGAGGGAATCACAGAGATATATGAGATACATTTGTATTTTTCACATCTGTTTATTCCATGTTCAGACTGATTTTTACCTTGGGAATATAGAGTTGTAATGGAAGATCACTATACTGGAAGAAATTAATAAAAATAGGCATGTGTATTATAGGTAGCTTTAACGTGCAACTCTCTAGTTTTCCTCTGAAACAATACTTCAAGTGTCATTACTGAGTATTAGACTTCAAAACAAAAATTTGCACAACCCTTTTGCGGATCTCCTTCGTCTTCACACCATATACAATTGGGTTAAGGGCAGGGGGCAGAAGCAGATAGATGGTGGACAATAGGATGTGGACATATGGTGATACACGGCCAAAACGGTGACTGAGAAAGGAAAAAAAGGCAAGGATATAAAATTCCAGGAAGACGACAATATGAGCTGTACAAGTGTTGAATGCTTTGCTTCGTGCCTCTTTGTGAGGAAGATGAAAAACAGCTCGGAAAATCAAAATGTAGGAGATTAAAACAAAGATCATGTCAAAACCCAGGATTGCAAAAGCCACAAAGAGCCCGTATGACTTGTTAATGTGGACGTCTTCTGCTGCCAGCTTGACTACAGCCATGTGCTCACAGTAAGAATGAACAATTACAACAGAGTGGAACCACTGTAGTTGCTTGAGAAGAATGGGTAAAATCCCAACGAGTACCGTTGCTCGAACTGCAACTATCAGGACCACTCGTAGTAGAAATAAAGGTGTAAGGATGGAGCTGTGCCTCAAGGGATCACAGATGGCGACATACCGGTCAAAGGCCATGGCAAGCAAGATGCCAGATTCCATTCCTTGCAAGGCATGTATGAAGAAGAGCTGGGTTAGGCAAGCATCAAACGCCATGGAACATGAACCAAACCAGAAGATGGCTAACATTTTAGGGGCAATGGCTAAGCAGAGACCAAGGTCAGTAGCTGCCAGGACTGCCAGGAAAATGTACATGGGTTGGTGTAGACTGCGTTCTGTGAGGATAATGATTAGCAGGAAGATGTTCCCCAGCAAAGCCACAAGACATAAGACAAAGAATGGAAATCCAATCCAAAATTGCACATGCTCCAGTCCAGGGATGCCAATCAGAGTCACTGTCCTTGGGTTCAGATAAGACAAGTTGGTATACCCCATTGAGCTGATAAATCTTCTACTCACAACTTATATTGACACCTAATCAGAGAAAACTGGTGAATGTGAAGAACACTCACATTCTTCTCAACATCGTATGCATACAGATAGAAGTATGACCACGTGGCTTTCAATCTTTGAGCATCAACTTAGTTTTATAAGAATGTGGTTCTCTGGTATTCTCTTATAAATCCAATTATCTTTTCTTTAGAAAATGAATATGACATTATGTTCATCTTCTAGACATTATATAAGTAAAAATGTTGTTGTTTCATTGCTTTATTTCTGTGAGTTTCTGGAGTCACACCAGCTGGTCTCAAAGAAAGTAAATGTGATTCCATATCCATCTCCAAACTCTGCATACATTCTAGATTATGTTAAATGTTACTGTGATCACCCATCTCTTAACCAGGTGATAATGTGTATAAGTCCTCGTAAATCTCAGAGAATAGCATTAATTAAAAACGCAGAAGTGTCAATGAAGAAAATGGGAACCATAAGCGAAGAAAAGCACAGTCTCAAACCTGGAGTATTTAAACATGCATATTGTACTAATGTAGTTCATAAGCAATAAAACAGCAGGGCCCTGAGATTTATAGTGGAGTTCAATGTAACTTATTTTCACTTTATTCATTTTTGTTACTAGTTGGCAATTGAAATGATTTCTGACACTATTGAGCTTTTCCAACTCAAAGATGGTTTAAATTTCTCTTCTCAAAATTTGTTAATTCTTTCTCATTGGCAAAGAGTTAAAACTTAACCCTGCCAAGTCTACTCTCTTGTCTTTTAATTTTTTCACTAATAACTCAATGAACATAAAATTATATACATTATCATTCTACATTCTCTATTATTAATCATACATAAGTATAATCACTCACTGAATAGGAATAATAATTCTGAATATAATTTTAAAAATACTTCTTATTGGAAGAAACTGAGAGGATACCATGTGAAAACTATATGAAAAGAACATGTTATTCATAACAATCAGCACATTAATACATATGCATGTACAAATTGAATGTCTTCAATGTCACAGAATATGAAATATTTCAGTACATGAAGAAAAGTAGAAATATTTCTATATGAGCTTCTCTAGACACAGAAAAATTGAGAATATGACCAAGAAAATAAAGAGATACTGTTTAAAATATTGGAAAATTTTGTATCACAAAGTTATTGAGATGCCTGTTTGAAGTGAGATTACCAGTAGGAGTAAGAATTTACTTAAAAGTAATTATAAACAAAAAGATAGTTGTTTTGTGAATAGGGCACAAGTTGTTGAGGCAAAATATAAAGGAGCTGAAAAAGACATCCCATATGAGATCATTATTTGAACACTGATTGATGATCTAAGGACAGAAGACAAATTTAGCTTTGGTCTCATCATCATAGGTAATTCAAGGATCACATTTAATAGACAATAATGCAAGGATCACATCTCATAGTTTTAATTGCAGAGAGCGTATCTTATTTATTTAGTATAATATATAAAATTGTGGTATATAAATATATAATATAATTTTAAATAGTTGTATATAATTTGTTTTTTGTATCAGGAAGTACATCATCAGCATCATATATTTCCATGATAATCTAAATTTCAGGGATGAGATGTGAGCTGCAACTGCTCAGAAAGCAGGATTAGACAAAGAGCTAAGAAAGATGGCATGTTCCTATCTTTGACTCCTCATTTATTTACAACCCTTCTGCTCAAACTATATGCCGGTTTGCACACACACACACACACACACACACACACACACACACACACACACACACACACACAC
>OU015752.1:118959224-118969848 GCA_907169655.1 Acomys percivali | reverse complement strand
CACACACACACACACACACACACACACACACACACACACACACACACCAGTCTTTTGTGGCCAGGCCTATGCTAATTTGAAAAAAAAATCAAAATTCTTAAAAATTTTGACCATATCATTTCAGTCCATTGCTTCCCCATCATTTACACAGTGGACTGTAAAAACATAAACTGGCTTCCTCTTGTAATTACTACTTGAATCTAATCCCCTTTTACTTTATTTCAATTATTAGATGCTTTTTTTCTTTTTTGTACTCCAGAAATATGATAGTCACTTACTTTGTGGAGCAATGCATAGTAAAGACTTACTGTAATAAAATATAAGTGTAAACCATGAAATTATTATTAGTAGACACAATTTTGTAGATTAGATTCTTAGAACTTATGCTTTTACAAGTGAAATTGTATGTACACTGATTAGCAATGTTCCCTTTCCCTACCTCTCAGGTCCCTGGCCACAGCCATTGTATCTATTGTCTGCTCACATAAGTTTGGTGACTTTTAGATATCCAATACCTACGGGTCCTGTTTTACTTGTTCCTCCCAGACTGCCTTACATGACCTAACATAATGAAACTCTGTTTATCTATACTGCGGCATTATTTTTGCCAATTGTGGGATTTCTCACTGTTTATATCTAAGTAGTATTCTATTTTACAATAGCATTCTGTTCTGTCACATTTCTTTTTATAATGCTCCTGTTTCTGGGCATTTACTGTGCTTAAGCATTTTGGCTATTGTTTACAGCACTGTGATATCAACAGGCTTGTAACGTTTGTTCTATTAAAGATGCTATTTTGTGTTTTCTGTATCAGTTAATTTTTTTATTCTTTTGAGAACTCAGGAATGATAGATCATATGTTACTTCTGGTTTATTTTTGAGGAGCACCCATAATATATTTTGTGATTGTCTGCAACATTTATTCAATCCTACAAACGGACCAGGGCTCTAGTTTATCTACATACACATGAATATTTATTCTAATTTTTATATGGTCTTCCCAACAGTAGTTAAGGTAATACTCTAAATTTGATTGGCTTTTCTCCAAAACTAATGATCCTGGGTACTATGCCACATACCATTTAGCCACACTTTCATTTCCTTTACAAAAATATTTATTCAAATATTTTTAAAATCAAATGCTATGGGTATTAAATATAGAAAATTCCCTTTATACTTTGGAAACTAGCCTGTAAAATGTATATAAAATGATATTGTAATATATTAAATAAATACCTTTTTATGTAATTTAAGTCCCTAATTTGGTTTTATACAAAATGTGTAAACTGAACTTAATACACATTTAAGTAGTGAAACTATGAAGATAAACACACTCTAAGTTTTATTCTTGGTAGTGTCTGATACACTTCTGAGGTTTAAACAATTTTCCAAATCATCACCAGTATTAGTTAAATGTTGTACCAGAAAACTTACAATATTTATTCTATGTTATTTCTACAATCTTCATAAATATGATGCTTATGGAATATAATGAAAAAAGAGGTGAAGCTCAGGTGAGCCACAAAACCACTCTCTAACTTAAGAACTATCAGAATGTGGAACAGAGATTCAAAGACCGTGATTATAGCAATACACCATGTTGTTAAGTATACATATTTAACAATTTTATCCAAAGGATATTTAGGAAATAACAACAGAAGCACTATCAGAGTAGTATGTGCTGAAACTAAATTGTAGGGAGAGAACAAATATAATAGAAAATTGAATACAGGAGATGTTAGAAATACCAGGGGCACAAAGCTACAAAAGGAGAGGCAAACTATACTTCCCACATATCACCAAAAACAACTATGTTGTTCATCATTTCCCCTCATTTTTATGCCTGAACTCCATTTTATTTCTTTATTCAAAGATTCCAATAGAGAATGACAGAACTGGAAATCAATGTCATTACTAGCAGCTGGAAAGGGAGGTGAGTCAGGATGGTAAAGCGGTATAGGGGAGATTATACATATAAAACTACTTTAATGTTCTCTACCACAGTGAGGTGACTTTGGGTGACAATAATTGTTTCAAAATGATTACAGGCAAAGATTTTAATTATATTCAGAAATAAGAACTGATCAACATGTGAAATGATGGTATTCCAATTATTTGAATCTGATTATTATACATTATTGACATGCTGTGGCTTATAAATATGTATAATTACGTGTGTTAATTAACATAAATTTAAAATAAGCATTTATTAAAATATTACAATATGCAAAATGATAAGGTAATTAATGAAAAACACACAGAGACATCACTGAAAGTTCTAAAGATATGTGCATATACTCCCATATTGCTTACACATGTGTTTAATAACACGACTTCATCAGAGTAGACACTTCTGTCTGGGAAATTGCTCACCTTGTTATATTTATGTCTCACAGACACTTTCCATGGCCAGTTAGCTTTCTTTTTTTACTTCTTTCCTGTCGTGTGTTTTATGCCCTCAAACTACAGCCCAGTAAATGGCCTCAATAAAACAACTCTTTAGGATAAAGCCAGATTTTGAGCAAAGCTTTTTAGATGAACTAGTTCACCTGCCCAAGATAGTTCCATCATCACCAACTCTAAATGAGCTAGGAGTTTTATAAGTAAGCATATCCTTAAAATAAGCTCATAAACATCTGACCTCCCCAGGGACCAAAACCTCTCAGAGGCACTTGGAGATATGCTTTGTAAACATAAAATATAACATCACTGAAAATAAATGAGTCTGTCCTGAGTTTTAGATAAAGGATTAATGATTAACTAGTTGCCTTCTCTCTAAGACACTCTCACAAGCCCTCACTGCAAGGTACCTTTAATTCTAGATTCTCTCTCATAGGCCCCCAATACAGGTACTATTGGCCAAATTACACAAATGCTTAATTTTATTCTTTCTCTCACCCCAGTGCTAACCAATTTCAACTTTACATAGAATTATTATAATAATGAGACTCGACTATCCTAAAAGTTGAAGATTATATGTTAAAATATATTCAAACTCCTTAATATATTATATAGTTATATCTTAATTATATATTATGCATAAGCAAAGTACTCAAAACACAGATCTTAATTTTTTTCCTGTTTAAAATTAGCAGTAAGATGGGGCTTCTAAATTTACTATGCAAAAGATAAATGCCTAGGAATAGAAATATTAGGCACAGGAAAATAACTGAGAACCAAAGTTTAATTCCCATATTGTCTGTTTAATGCATGTATGAATTACGATAAAAAATTTAAACTTTATGTCAGTTAATTATTATGTGTGACTTTTCCTTAAGGCATTTCATGATATAAGTAAAGAATGTCTAAATTTGTAAATGTTTGTTGACAATAATCTGAACTAGGATATAGTTTTTGCAGAGATTTTAGTTACCATGAAGATGTTTCTTAGATCTTAGTAGCAATAGGTTTAACACCCTGTTATTTTCAGAGATTCATGAATGAAAAACATGAGTCCAATAAACAGCCTCTTGAATATGAGTTTTAAACTTATGTAAAAGTCTTTCACTTGCTTGATTAGAGATACTGCAAGATGTTTTATATTATTTGAGGCTATTCTGAAGTTATTGTTTTCCTGATTTCTTCTTCAGACCATTTGCCATTTGTATGTGTGAGGGCTACTGATTTTTGTGAGTTAATTTTGTTTTCAACTACTTTGTTGAAAGTGTTTATTAGCAGAAGGAATTTCCTAGTGATTTTTTAACTTAGTCATGTAAACTATCATTTCACCTCAAAATGAAAATACTTTGAAGCATGGGAGAATAGCAGTGTAGAAGGATCCAGAGGGTCCTAGAAACCTACAAGTAGAACATTAAGATAGGCAGATTTGGGCCCAGGGGTCCCGCTCAAACTAAGGCACCAGCCAAGGACAATACAGGCGGTAAACTTTAAACCCCTACCCTGATCTAGCCAATGGTCAGAACATTCTCCACAGTTGAGTGGAGAGTGGGGTATGACTTTCACACGAACTCTGGTGCCCCATATTTGACCATGTCCCCTGGAGGGGGAGACCTGGTGGCACTCAGAGGAAGGACAGCAGGTCACCGAGAAGAGACTTGATACCCTATGAGCATATACAGGGGGAGGAAGTCCCCCTCAGTCACAGTCATAGGGGAGAGGAATAAGGGGAAAATGGGAAGGAGGGAAGAATGGGAGGATACAAGGGATGGGATAACCATTGAGATGTAACAAGAATAAATAATAAAATATTTTAAAAAAAGAAAAAAAATAAAAATACTTTGATTTTCCCTTTTCCAATTTGTATCCCCTTGAACTTTTTCAGTTCAAGTATTATATTGGATAGGTATGGAGAGTGGTCAACCTTGTCTTCTTCTTGATTTTGGTGGGTTTTGTGTTTCTCACCTTTTAATTTGATGTTAGCTATGTGCTTGCTATAAACTGCCTTTGTTATGTTGAGGTATGCCCATTGTATCCATAATATCTCCAACACTTTTATCATAAGGAGTGTTGGAATTTGTCAAAAGCCTGACTGTATCTCATGATGGTGATGTGGTTTTGTCTTCAGTCAGTTCACATAGTGGATTACATTTACCAATTTATGTATGTTTATCCCTGCATCTCTGAGGTGAAGCCTATTTACTCATGGTGGATGATAATTTTTATTTGTTCTTGGATTTAGCTGCAAGTATTTTACTGAATATTTTTGCATCTATGTTCATCAGGAAAATTGACCTATCATACTCTTCCTTTGTTGAGTCTTTATATGGTTTAGGTATCAGGGAAACTGTGGCTTGTAAAATGAATTTGAAAATGTCTCTTTTGTTTTTACTTTATAAAATATTTTGAGGAATAGCCCACTTGTCCCTGGGCTATTTTTATTGGGAAACTTATAATGACTACTTCCATTTTATTCATCATTATAGGTCTGTTTAAGTTATTTATCTTATCTTGATTTAACTTCCTTAAGTACTTATAAGAAGGCAATATAAAAGTAATTGCCAAAGAATGGCAGGGGAGATGGAGTACCAATTGGACATTTTTTGTCACCAGATGAGTCTTCTAGTACTGAGATTTGGTTACATCTAATTGACAACACCTAATGTGGTGGTTTAAATAAAAATGGTCCATAGGCTCATAGGGCGTAGCCCTAGATTGAAAGGAGTAATGACATGGCCTTGTTGGAGTAGATGTGGCTTTGTTGAGTAAAGTGTGTCACTAGGAGGTGGGCTTTGAGGTTTCAAAAGCCCTAGCCAGACTTAGTGGCTCTTTCTCTTCCTGATACCTCTAGACCTGGATGCAGAATTCCAGTTCCTTTTCCAGTACATGTCTCCCATATTTCTTGTCATGCTAATAAAACTAAACTTCTAAAACTGTAAGCAAGCCCAATTAAATGCTTCCCTTTATAAGAGTTGCCATAGTCATGGTGTCTCTTCACAGTAATAGAGCATTGATTCAGACACCTACACAACTCCTTGAAAATGGAGATGTGGAGTCAGTGCCTATATAAGCCTTCAGCCACCTGTTCCAATTCACAAACCCTTTATCAACGATGTGTTACCCGCAAGATATGCTAAAGCAAAGGTAACACAAAACCTGTGGGAATAACCAAATAATAACTTATGTGACTTAATGCCCACTCCACAAGAATACAAAAAAAAAAGCACTGAATATACACAAGGAACACTCAGATGTATTGACCTGCCTTAGGGTTCCTTGAGCTCTTAGAGGGGGACTTGATGGAGACATCCAATTTAGGGCCATAAAGAAGCATAAGTCAATGGAATGATTCTCAATGGTATTCTGGTATATTCATATATTGGTGCCAAGCCCAGTTGTCAGCAGAGAGGCATCCACCTGCAGCTGATGAGAGCAGGTGCAGAGACCCACAGCCAAACGTTATGCAGAGCTCAGGGAACAAAGTAGAATATTTAAAAAGAAATCATACTCTGTAGACTCATGAATATATCTGTGAATTTCCTGGCTTGTGTTACACTGGGAGCCCTCAATGAAGAATTAAGAGCATAGATATTTGGTGCTTTTAGGCTTAGATTTTCTATACCTACTTTATTTAGGGTTCTTAAACACTTCAACCTCACTTCTAACACACAGATCAAAGGAAAGGGAGAAATAATGTTAACAGTACAAGGGGGTTTTGGACTTGTTTGGACATAGTTCCTTGGACCAATATCACTCTGTGTTCTCAAGATATCATCAGTCCAGACAAATAATCTACACCAAAAAGTCACATTAATCCATAGCAGTGACACATGTCAGCAGAAACTGCAAGGCCAGCTCTCCTGAGTGTGGCAGCTGGTGAGCAGTGGGATCCTTGGAAATCAGCATGGCCCAGAGAGCAGCTCAGACCAGGGACATCCTCATGGCCTTTGGCAGTGACATGGGCCAAAAACATTGGCACTGAGCCCTCCTGTGGGACATCACCATGACCTCTGGTGGCAGTGAGGGTACTTGTATCAGACTGTTCTTCACCTCCCATGTGGCTCCAGTTCTGACTCTCTTTATAGTGCACAAATCCTTCTGTTTCTCTTTCTCTCACACACACTTGCTCATCAGCATGTGTTTCAATGTTTTCCAGACTGCCCCTCATATCTTTGTCTGCCTCCACTTCTACATCCTCACAGCTTTTGTACGTCCTTCAAACACAGCAGACACTCATGCACTGTTTTAACTTTTAATTTATATGTATACCTGCATGCCAGAAGAGGGCATTAGATCCCAGTATAGATGGTTGTGAGCCATTATGTGATTGCTGGGAATTGAACTCAGGACCTCTGAAAGAGTGGACAGTGCTCTTAACCACTGAGCCATCTCTCCACTGCCTCATGCATTCTTTATAATGTGATTATTAAGCTTTCCATTCAGCATAGCACTATGACAGTCTTTGTATTATTAATTATATTCTCTATAAGATAGGCATGCATTTATAACTGAAATTGTGAATAATTTCTATGTTCATTTAAATATAATTTTAGTTGTTGTCATTTTATTTACTTATCAGAAGGGAGAGTGCTTTCTAGGAAATCTTCACTTAGTCTTTAGTGTCTTTGCAGGTGTACTTTATTCTCGAGTACCAATTTTATTCAATGTTGTGTAATTTTTATTAGTTATTACTGACACCAAATATACTCATACTTTCTAGTTCCATATTCTAAGCAATGGATAGATTTTCAAACTTATTATTTTAATTGTTGGTAAATCTCCAAATTTTGTCACAATAATTACATATATACATCTAACATGGCATTATGTTTAAAAATTTCTAATCACATTATTATTTTTGGAGTCATTATGAGTTCTACGGCATATATTCTTGTTAAGGCTGTTTTTTGTAAAAACACAAACTTTCATTAAATAATATTTTAATTATCTTTACACATCTTAACTTATTGGAGAATGAGAGGTTATTATATTTTATGAAAACCTTTTTCCATCAGTGTGCCTCAAAAACACATAGATAGATGTCATTTTGTGAAATAATGCTGTTTATCTTCTGTCAATCTCAGCATATAGCTTAAGGATGGAGCACTTGCCTAGTGCTCTCATGAGTTCTCTAAATCCATGCGTGTGAATTAAGAGCCCCCTGCCTGTGTGTTATCACTGGTTACATTTCCAACTAATTCAAAAAGCCCATGGGGGGTACTTAGTCCAAAATACTCTCGAAACTATGCTTATAATATAATATATGTATAAACAACTTACTCTAACATTTCAGTTGCATTTCTTTTTGAGTATGACAAGAGGATTGTACCTTTCTATGTTCTTTTCTGGTTCAAACGTGTATGGTGAGAATTTTCCATCCTGTGCATTCTGTCTCTCTGGCAATGAAATATGTACCTGACTCAGTAAGATACTCTTCCCTAGGACACTTGAGTTTAGCAGGTTATTCCAAGGAAGGGAGAGAAGTCTGCATTTTCCACATGATAATTTGGTGTGTGGCAACATAACATCCACCTGACTGTCAACTTCCTGTAACTTTGAATCACTTTTAATATTTTTCTCTTTTTTCATATAAAATCACTTTGTTGTAATGAAATCACAAATAAAGACAGCATGCAGCTAGACTAGCATATAAATTGGATTTTATCTCCTAAAATCCCCCTACATATTTTTCTCTGGAATAAATCACTGGGTGTGAACCTAATGCCCACTTGTGAGGTAGCATGAGTGAGAATAGATGGTCAGATTGTCAGTGAATTCACATTTTATGTTTTCCTCTTCTACAAATTTGAGGTTATGCTTACTATATCCTCCTGCCACTTGTTTCTGTAGACTGCATTTTCTCATTGTCATTCAATCTGTCTCTTTCACTAATTATATTTTTAATTTTACCTAAAAACATACATTTTTTACCTACTTACCTTGTGCCTATATGCAAAGTTCTAAGTCAGCATATCAAAAGAGCAGCAGAGCAACTCTTTACAGTTACAGTTACAGGAGCCACATCTGAGAAATCCAAGTGACATTTTCCACACCTAGTTGTGATTTCCTCTTTTCTTATACTCTACCTATCATGGCTTATATACCATGGTGTTACTATAGCTCTTGATTTTCATTTTCCTGATAACAAATTGTTAGAGAGTTGCGTATCTTCCTTACAAAAGATTTAAAGTCCTTTGATACTCTTAGCTGGATTTGTTGTCTTTTTGCTGCTTTGTCCAAATCTACCTTATGTACTAAAAAACAGCTATTTGTTCAAACATATTAATGGCACATATTTCTCTTAATAAATAACAATTCGTTTTTTATAGCATCACTTATAAATTTGTAAGTTTTTTTGTTTTTTTATTTAACGTTGTTTGTGTTTTTTAATAAAACAGTAAAACAATACAAAAACAAAAAGTAGCACATCAAAATTGGACAAAATAAACAAGCAAAAGGGAAAACAAAATCTCAAGAAAAGGCACTAAAAATGGAGATCTATTCATACTCAGATCTATTTCATACTCAGGAATCCCGTAATAATACTAAACTGGAAACCGTAATATATGTGCAAAGGGTCTGTAGGGTTAAAAACAGAGAAGAGAAAGAAAATATCCAATAAAAAGTAAAATAAATAAATAATAAGAGATTGGGAAAAAAAAAGAGAGCCCTAATATGACATAATGAGAAAAGGAACCTCCAATGATAACACTGAATTCATTTGATATTGGCCACCTTTTTTCCAGCAGCAGCTGGACGTAAGAGTAGTTTGTTTCTCCTGTTAGACCCTTTTGAAAAAAAAACTAAATTTTCATTTGCAAGTGTTCATCAATTAGAGATTGCTTCTGGGTTAGGGAATGGGCATGTGACCACTTCTCCTTTCTGCTCTAGGGCACCATCTGATGCAAACCTGTGCAGTCCCTGTGCTTGCTGCTTCATTCTCCTAGAGCTCATTTGTCGATCGAGCCTATTGACAAGGATCCGTGTTTTCTTAGATTCCTCCATTCCCTCTGGCTCTTACATCCTTGTGGCCTCTAGGCTCCTTGAGTTCTGAAGGGAAAGATTTTGAAGGCATTCCATTTAGTGCTGAATATTCCAAGGTCTCTCATATTCTCCATAAGGTCTGGCTGTGTTCTCACTGTATAGCCCTGGATATCCTGAAATTAGCTTTGTAGGGCAGGTTGGCCTTGAACTCAGAGAAACTCACCTGACTCTGCCTCTCAGGTACTGTAATTAAAGCCGTGTACTACCATACTTGTCTGTTACTTTTAAAAAATGATACAGCCAATTTTATTTAAAACACAGGAAATATAATTTTTGAATATTTAGATAATATTTTTCATAAATCCTGTTAATTAAGTCCAGACACTTTTAGGATAACTGAAAATACCTAAGTGTCTATATTTGTAAGCACTGAGTATTTTCTTAGTCAATTTAGTAATGACAGAAGATAGCAAAAAGGTATTTTCATGTCAAGTGATGATGAATTTGCCATCTGGAAATTATTTCTAGTGCCTAAGCAGCAACTTTTTTTAAATATATCATTATTCAATTCTGTGTAAAATATCTTCTGTGAACAGAAAATCTGAAATAATAATAAAAAATTGCCTATGACTTGGAAGTTCTGGCGTAATTATCTGTTTTGAATACAATGTAAAATGTTTGAAAAATACCCAGATAATTACAATTAAGGTAGTTGAGTCTGAACTTTTATTTTTTAGTTATAATTCTCTCATGTTTGCAATGTTTCAATGTTGCAATGTTTGCAATGTTGCAATGTTTGCAATGCTGCTTTTAAAATTCTATACATTCAAGTTTTTTTATAAACAATCTCAACATATTTTGCATAGATGCTGGGCACATCTCGTACTTGCTCACAAAGGTGGGAGCAGCAGAGTGAACGCATGTGGTGCCTACAGCTGTTGATGAAAAGTAAAACAGTTACATTTGTAAACTTAATACCTATTGATAATCTCAGGCCAATTCAATGAATTAAAGTTGTGCTTGAGAAAAACATAAAGAGGTTTCCTATTTTCATTTGAATTTATTCATTTTTATCACAGGAAATCAAGGAAGCTGGAATCAGGTAATTATTTCCAAGTAGAATAGTTTACAATTTTCAAATAGTCAGAGAGTTTTATGTGTGTTCTCTGTATTAAAGACTAATGGGGTTAGTTCTCTCTCTCTCTCTCTCTCTCTCTCTCTCTCTCTCTCTCTCTCTCTCTCT
>OU015752.1:118943632-118954067 GCA_907169655.1 Acomys percivali | reverse complement strand
TATAATATAATATAATATAATATAATATAATATAATATAATATAATAAAACAAACATCATCACAACAAAGTAGAACAAGGCAAGCCAACACAAGAGAAAGGATCCTAGGAGAAGACATACAAATCAGAGGCACACTTGTTCACACACTCAGGGGTACAATAAAAACACTACACTGAAAACCGTTGTATATATGCAGAGGACATGATGCAGATCTCTGTCTGCTGCTCTATGAGTTCATATAATCTTTTCTCAATTGGCTTAAAGGGTCTTGGTTGTTTTGATTTTTTTATATTCATTGCCTGCTCTGATTCTTACAGTCTTCCCCAGGGCTCCATGAGCGCTAAGGGGGGCTAAGGGAGGGGGGAATTTTTTAGAGAAGACCCATGTAGGCCTGTACCCAAGGTCTTTCTCTCTGGATAATGCCTAGCTTGGATTTCTGTATTTTTTCCTATCTGCTATAGGAGGAAGTTTCTCTAATGATGGTTGAATAAAGCACTTATATAGAGTACAGTAGATATAATTAAGAGTCATTTAATTTTTCCTTTTTTTTTTTTTGACTAGTAGTATTTGCTTTTACCATATGTCTCTGTGCTATCTGGCCTTTGGTTCTTTGACACAATCACTGTCAGGTATAGCTTCCTTCTCCTGCAGTAGGCCGTAAGTCAAATCAGATGTTGGTTGTTTACTCCTAAAAGTTTGTGCTGCCATTTCCCTAGATTGTTTTTCAGGCAGAATAGGTTGTAAATAAAAGGTTTGGTGGCTGGGTTGATGTTTAATGCCACTCTTTTGGTAGCCTACAGAATACCTTCCCTTACCAAAGACACAAGAACATGGATGTAAATGTTCTATTCAAGCACCAGCTCAACCTTTGTACATTTAATAGTTTTGTTGGTGTTGTTCTTAGAAATGGAGCTTTGCTATCCCTTTGCAGAAAGAAAAATATTATCTTGACAATTGCAAGGGTTGTTTAGTCATTTCTCTGGGACCTCTTTGGTCAATAACTCAACTGTATGTAACCTAGTTCCAATAGAGAAAGCTTCATTTGGTGACAAGAGATGGTAAATTTGGACTCAGCCCACCTCGTTATTTGAAGATTTTGTTGGAATTGCCTTCATATATTTTAGAAAATTTCTATTGCCACATCTCCTCTCTCCTTCCCTACCTAATCATCCTTTTCCTGACCCTACTGTCAACAGTACACTCATAAAATATAGCTTTGTTATCATTTATTTAATGGCTAATATCCATATATATTGAATATATGCCATATTAATCTTTCTAGGTCTGGGTTACGTCAGGATGGTTTTTTTCTAGATCCATCCAATTGCATGCAATATTCATGATGTAATTTTGTAACAACTGAAAAATACTCCATTGTGTAAATATGCAACATTTTCTTTATCCATTCTTTTCTGTTTCTGGCTATTGTGACTATAACAGCAACAAAAATGATTGGTGAAGTTTCTCTGTGCAGAGATGAAGCATCCTTTGGGTATATGTCCAAGTGTGGTATAACTTGTCTTGAGGTAAACAAATTATCATCTTCCTGAGGAACTGTGACATTGATTTCTGAAATGATTGTATGAGTTTGCACTTTCATCATGAAGGCATCAGTATTTCTCTAACTACACATTCTTGACAGCATGAGTTGTCACCTGTGTTGCTGATCTTAGCCATTCTGACAGGTGTAAGATGAAATTTTCAAAGTTTCATTTGCTTTTCTATGATGGCTAAGGATGCTGAACACTTGAGCAGTCACCTGTGCTATTTATCTTAGCCCTTCTGATGAGTATAAGATAAAATATCAAAGTAGTTTTGATTTGTATTTCATTTATGATAAGAATATTGAACATTTTAAGTATTCCCCAAGCATTCGAGTTGCCTCTATAGAGAATTCTCTGTCTAGAGCTGTACCCCATATTTTGTATTGATTGTTTGTTTTTATATTTAGTTTCTTGTAGGCAGGAGAGCTGACCCCAAGGCAAAAAAGAGCTGGAGAGCTGTCCCTGACCCTCACCAGGACAGCACAGTAGAGCTGGCCCTGAATTTGGAGGTTACAGATGAGCCTGCCCCTAACGCTTGTGTGTGGGAGAGCCAGTCCTGCCTCTTGTCTGCTGGGAGGTGGCACAGACTTCACAGAGACACCCTCATCGCCTCCTTTGTCCCTTGACATCAGTGGCATGCAGGAAAGCTGGGCCCACCAGCTGCAACAATCCAGAGAGAGGGCTCTGCCCCTCACCTGGGCAGCAGTGGAGCTAGCCCTGGTTGCAGGGTTGCTGCTGAGTGAGCCCAAGGGCATGAGATCAGGAGAGATGGAAGACTCATCAGCTCAGATTCCTCTCAGGTTCAGATTCAGGGCTTTGAATTGGCCCACCCCAGGATCTATTTCATCTACCTCTGCTTTATCCCCAAACTGCTGAAGTACATGCAGTGACCAGTCCTACAGATCCAAAACTACAAGATCTCCATGACAAGGGGAAACAATAGGATATCCCAGAGGAGTCCCAGTGAGGATCCAGTATTGATAGAGTAACTGAAGCCAGAGGCCTCACCTAAGACCAACTAGTCATTGCAATGAACATTTTGCAAGCAAAGAAGTGTGGATAAAAAGGTAAACTGTGAGACACAGTATAACACATTACAGCTTCCACAACTAGTTTCTTTTTTAATCTGTTGAGGGAAGAGTGCAAGAGTGGAAGGAGGGAGTGAGGGGAGGGAAAGATGAATGTTATTGGAGTGCATGATGGGAAATTCACAAAGAACTAATAAAAAGTTTAAAATTTTTTTCCTATTCTGTAGGCTGTCACTTTGAAAGACAGAGTTCTTAGCCTTACAGAAGCTTTTCAGTTTCACGAGGTCCCATTTATTCATTACTGATCTTAGCTCCTGTGCTAAGGATGTTTTCTTCACAGAGTCATTTCCTGTGCCAATGAGATCAAGACTATTCCCCAATTTCTCTTCGATTGAGTTGAGTGCACACAATTTTATGTTGATGTCTTTATCCATTTGGAATTGAGTTTTGTGAAGGGTGATGGGTATACCACCATGTAGTTTAACGAGCACAATTTGATGATGTGTATTTCTGGCTTCATTTATTAACATAAGGTGTTCATAGATGTGTGGATTTATGTCTGCGTCTTCAATTCAATTCCATTGATCAATATGTCTGTTTATATCCCTATATCATGCTGATCTTATTTCTATAGCTTTTTAGTACAACTTGAGTGGAAAGTCCTGAGACCTCCAGCAGCTCTTTTATTGTTCAGCATTTTCTACACCATAGCCACTGGAAAAAAAACCATCTTAATCTAAATTTCTAAAACTACTTAAATCAAATCAGGAATTCTGTAAAAATCATTGATTCATCTAAAATATTATTTAATACAAGTTCATATTGATCTGCAGGAAACTTGCCCAATAGAGTGGGCTATCTCCCAACAGGCAATCACATCAGACTATAAACAGTATGGGTCTCCCTATGCCCAGTCACACCATGCTAGATATCTGATTGATATAGCAATATCAATCATGAGACAGCAGAGCAGCAGCAAGAGGCAATCAGAATATGAAGCCCCTGGGCGTTAACTCTCGCAGGTATGCTCATCACAGCTGCATACAATGGTGGACTGCCTCCAGGAAGCTCACCTGCCCACTGCAGTCCCACCTGCATGGCATCACCAGTTTTGTTTTGTTTCATTTTGTTTTGTTTTGGTTTGGTTTTTCATGTGCAGCTGAAATTATTCTTTCAAGATCTGTGATTATGTTGGAAATTTGATGGGGATTACATTGAATATGGAGATAGCTTTTCGTAGGATGGCAATTTTTACTATGATAATCCTACCCTCCAATGAGCATAAAAGATCTTTTCATCCTCTAATACTTTCTTAATTTTGTAAAACTGAAGATTTTTATCACACAACTCTTTTGTGCTTCTGCATTTCCCAGAGGGTCACAGGATACCACTGGGGCACCAAGCCAAAAGTACATGTTTTTCCACTGGATAGTCCAAGCACCGTTGGTCTCTGGGAGGAAAAGGGTAAAGTTCAGAATGAGATCCATGTCACAAGATCTCAGTCCAGCTAGGGGTGCAGGAATTTGATTTAAATTTGGTAAGTGATACTTATCCATTTCTTTTATATTTTTCAGTTTGGTGGAGTATAGGAGTTTTTTGTTTGTTTGGTTTGGTTTTTGACACAGGGTTTTTCTGTGTAACAACCCAGGCTTTTCTGGACTCACTTTGTAGGGCAGACTAGCCTAGAACTCACAGAGATCCACTTGTCTCTGCCTCTTGAGTTCTAGGTCAAGGAATGTACCAGCATCCCTGGATTTTTCATGGTGTCTATTGCTATGTCACCCTTCAATTACTGATTTTATTTATTTAAATACTCTTTCTCTATATTTTGGTTTTAAAAAGAAACATAATTTAAAATGGAAAAAATAGTTTAAAAAAATAATAATAGTATTTGTTGCTCTTGAGGAAATCAGGTAAGACTCCTCCTAAGGATTCTAGTATTGAAGGGTAACAACCATCTATAGTTCCATTTCCAAGGGATCTGAAGCCCTCTTCTGGCCTTTATGAAAACTGTATGCATGTGATGCACAGACAAACATGCAGGGAAAATACATTCATATACATAAAATATAAAATAAATAAATTGCTTAAGTCACTCATACCTATGAAAAAGTACCAGGACTACATTTGTAAAATAAATTATTGAGAAAAATAAAATCATGTATTAAATAACACAATGATTTGCCATCTTTAAATGTTAAAATTATATGGACAATGTTGGGACGAATGGTAAAATAACTACAAAATTTGTTTAAGATAGGCTAAGAAAAAATGAATTAGTGGAAAATGCAATCAGCCTCTGCAGGATATGAAGAGGTCCTTTAATTATATTTAAATAATGTGCTTGGTTCATGAAAACCAATACATATTGGTACAAGAGTTGACATGTATGAATACATTTTCCATAGAAATTGGACAATAATGCTTGGTGCATCACATCCTAAACACAAAATGATACAAGAGAATAAAATTTTCTGTCAGAAATATTTACATTTACATAATACAAGTTGTCCCTCTGCTCAAGCATTTCAGCTGTTAAGCATTACATATATATACATATATATATGTATATATATACACACACACACACATATATATTTCTTTATTTTTGTAATAACATTTTTTTCACACGGTCATAGATCTGCTTGGTTCTCACTCCATAGATGACAGGATTGAGCATTGGCGGCACTACAACGTAAAGGTTGGCCAGAAGTATGTGTATATAGCGAGGTACATTCCTACCAAAGCGATGTGTCATGAAAGAAAAGAGGGCTGGTGTGTAAAAGGCAAGAATGACACAGACATGAGAACCACAAGTGCTGAGAGATTTGATTCGGGCTTCCCGAGAAGGGAGGCGAAAAACAGCCCGGAGTATTTGTACATAAGAAAGAGCAATGGCTATAATGTCAAAAACCAGGATTGAAATCGCACCCAGACCATAGATTATATTGACCTTTATACTGGCACAAGACAGACGAGCGAGACCCATGTGCTCACAATAGGTGTGGGGAATGACATGATGCCCACAGAAGGGCAACCGCAGTATGAGAAATACAAATGGAATAACAGAAAGAAATGATCTCACTAGCACACCCAGACCAATCATGGAAACAACCTTGTTGGTGAGGATGGTGCTATACCGAAGTGGGTTGCAGATCGCCACATAGCGGTCATAAGCCATTGCCAAGAGGACTGCTGACTCCATTCCTGTGAAGTTGTGAATAAAAAACATCTGGGTGAGGCAGGCACCGAAGAGTATTACCCTGAAGCTAAACCAGAAGATCCCAAGCATCTTAGGGATGGTGGCTGTTGAAAGGCCTAAGTCAATGGTAGCTAGCATGGCCAGAAAGTAGAACATGGGCTGGTGGAGGCTGCTCTCAGTCTTAATTACCAACAAGATAGTGAAGTTCCCAAGGAGAGCTATCAGGTATACAGCACAGAAGGGAAAGCCAATCCAGATGTGGAGAGACTCTAGTCCTGGGATCCCCAGCAAAACAAAGGAGGAAGGATGAAACTGGGTATCATTGGGAAGGAACATCCTGCTTGGTGATACCTAAGTCCATAGTCTTTAGAAATAAGTGCTCACAAAATGGAAAAAAAAGAAAAAAAAAAAAAAGAAAGAAAGAGAAGTGCTCTCGTCTGGAGAGTTGCAGGTCACAATCTGTGGAGTTAGAGAATTGATCTAAGATTATAATAGTTGGACATGTTCTGTGCTTCAATATAAACACACAATCCAACACACACACACACACACACACATACACACACACACACACACACACACACACACACACATATATATATATATATATATATGATTGAAATTTGATGGTTCCAACAAAACATATGCTATAAATAGAGATGGGTAGTAGTAATGTATTCACCTTAATGCCTTTTATTGCTGTTAATTTATATTGGCTTTGTCACTGATGTTCTGGTAAATGTTTTGTTTAGCAGAAATCCATCATTTATACTCTCATATCATGGGCAAAAGAAGTTTTTTTTCACATAGACAAGAAAGTTTCTTCACTAAGCATCAATTTCTCTAGTTGTTTACACACACAGAAGTATACTTCAATCTAATATATTGAAATGTAATCTCAACTATTAAAAACTCATTTAAAGGCTTAGAATTGACTTATGTTTCAGTATATGCTTATTATAATTTCAAAATCATGGGGTAATATAGTCAAAGTAACTGCATCAACTATTAAGGTACTGCCTACTACATCAAATGCTATGTCAGAACATGTATAAACAGCATAACACTTAAAAACATTTATAGACAACATACACAGTCTTATCTTTTAAAAAGAAAACAAACTTCACATGATTTCAGATTCTTCAAAGCCTTCCCTAGGCTTTACCTAGGGAAAAAATGAAAGGAAAATGCTGAATTAAAATTGAGAATAAGGAGAAAGTGTAATCTCTTAATCGAACCATGTCACAAAGCTCCCCCAGAAATGTAAATATTTATACACCTGATATATTTTGTACTTGTGTCTACTCAAGTAATAGATATGAGGATATTTCACATAAATTCAAGACAATCAAGATTTGAAGAATTGCCCAAAGCGTGCCAAACAAATTTCAAAGACTAGATACAAAGAAAAAAAATGTGCTCTGTATAATTAGTAGTCAGGCACATTTTTAGTTGCCTGTGGGTACCTGTTATTTTCTAACTTTGGCACCTTACTTATGACACTACTAAAAAATGTTTCCAAAGCCTTCCATCACTTGATATGCTGATGGCCTCACAGTAAAAAGTAACTCTTGTTCAGGTTTTCCCTTGCAAGATTCCAGAGGAATAAGACAATCCTAACTAAGAAATCAGTACCAGGACAAAACAAGGTATTAGCTAGAAAACTAAGAGAACTGGAGGTGACTCCTTCATAAATAGGTAACACAGGAGCAACATGATACTGGTGGGTAAATGGCTGGCTTCTTTCTAGAAAAGCAAGCATTTTAACAGAAGGAAAGCCAGGGACAGAGATATATTTTTTATTGAATTCAGTGAAATTTCCATCAGAATAGAGGTTTTTGTTATTGTTTTGTTTTTCCGTGTGGCTTGCCTTATAATGAGAAAGAGAACATTTTTTAAAACATGTGGCACTTGTTACATAGGGGCTAAAGCAGGATTCTAACTATGTAATAGAAATTTATTTATTTATTATTTATTTATAAAACAATGGTTTGCTTTTATAAAATAAAACTTTCTGTACTTATAAATCACACATATAACAACAAAAAGGTTATAGTGTTTGAAAGCTAATTTTTCCCTTTGCCAGTGTACCCATTTGTGATAGGATTTCAGTAAATGGAAAAAAAATTTTTCTAATTTGTATCTTGTTCATGATTTATTTTTGTTTTAATATAATTGTAAAGGATACATAAAAATCTTAAATTATACACATCATTGGAGTACTTACAATTTAAAAAAATAAGAGAAGAAAATTACATATGAACACAGAAACTGATATTCTATGGTGTAATAGTGTTTAAGACAGTAGACCAAATAGACATAATTTGAAGATATACACGAAATGGTGAAATTAAACAACTGTCTCAAATTGCTATTATTTGGTGCACTAACCAGGCCAAAATTTGAGCAATAGTGTTCTTTGTCCTCATACGTCTTTAAAGAATACAGTTGATATCCCAATGTGTGTAAAAACAATTCAATTATCTCTACAGTAGTGGGACTAGTTCAAGCCCTTACTGTTTCTTTGTTCACTACAACATAAAATAGGTGTCAGACTATGTGAACAGTCAGCCATGAGATTTACACAACTATAGTATCATTTTTGTCACCTTTTCCTATATAAACCTGATATAAAAAGGAAGAATCTCTTTAACTGACTTGAAGCAATTATTTAAATATATCTGAAAATATATTGTTCATGATTCTTTAGATAGTAGGGTTTTTTTTAAAAAAACTCATATAGAAAGGATTCATGCTGAAACATGAATACCTTTGCAAATACATGACACTTTCCTGTAACTTTAGTCTCAAAGAGGAAGACAAAAAAGACTTACCAGGGTTGGCAACAGGATGGAGCCCTGTCTCCTTTGTTTACTTATTGGCCTCCATCTTTATTAAGAATCTTCTCTTTCCAGGGGAGGCACTTAGACTGAAATATTCCCCCCGAGATGATTTTGTAAAGGACCAAAGGTCTCCAAGGAGTCTATTTTCTAGCCTAGATCTTACACAGGAGGATGTTTAAATTGTTTAGGTCGAAACACAGAACACATACTGTTGGGCAATACTGCCTTCCAGGAAAATCAAGACAAACAAAAAGAATTATGTCAGCAAAATGACAGAACAGAAAGTTTCTGGATCCCCAACAGAAACATCCAATTAATTACAACCATGGACAAAACTTCTTTTAAGAGAATGGTAAAATTCACACAGAAGAC
Organism: Acomys percivali; assembly: GCA_907169655.1. Lineage (NCBI taxonomy): Eukaryota > Metazoa > Chordata > Mammalia > Rodentia > Muridae > Acomys > Acomys percivali. The sequence continues at coordinate 118,945,078 of OU015752.1, read as the reverse complement.
ACAGTAACATTGTTAGGCAGAAAGTAAAAATACACAATGAAAAGTTTCATTTACTATACGACCATCCTAAGAGTGATGTCTTACCCCGAGAGTTCTTTCATAAGAAATAAAGGAACAAAGACATATAATTAAGATACTCAATAGTTCTGTCATTTGTGACAACATGGTTAACCTTGTAGAATATTATGCTCATTTAAATAGTCCAAGCATTAAACTAATTCTTTCTAGTCACACATATATATATATTGGTTTTTTGAGACAGGGTTTCTCTGTGTAGCCTTGGCTGCCCTGGACTCACTTTGTAGACCAGGCTGGCCTCGAACTCACAGCGATCCGCCTGCCTCTGCCTCCCAAGTGCTGGGATTAAAGGCTTGTGCCACCACGCATCTAGTCACATATATAAAGTAAAAAGATGAACTCACTAAAGACAGAAAGAAAACTGGTGCATACTGAAGGCTGGCTCCTGAATTGTAAGGTAAAATGCAGATATTTTTTAAAATTATGAAAAAAAGTGAATACTTTTTGCTAAATAGTTTATTCATTTTTCCTCTCAATTGCAACCCCACTATTTTTCTCCTCCCAGTCCCACCCTCTCTCTCACTTCCCCCATAAACCTCCTCCTCATTCCCATTCAACTCACCCTGGCACATCAAGTCATATCATGACTAAGTCGCTCCTCATTCACTGAGGTAAAACACAGAAGTCCTTCTAGGGAAACAGGAACCAGGGAAAGGCAGCAGAGTCCAAGTCAGACACATCCCCCTCCCTAAATGTTAGAGGACCCATTTTAGAACCAAGCAGCCCATCAGCTTCATATGTGTAGGGGGCCTAGGACCAATCCATGCATGTTCTTCGGTTGATGGTTCAATATCTATGAGCCCCCCATGGGCCCACACTAGTTGGCTATGTAAGTCTCCAGCTCCCTCAATTTTTCCCTTAACTGTTCCACAAAGACTCTGAGTTTTGTCTAATGTTTGGCTGTAGATATCTGCATCTGTTTCCATTACCTGTTGGATGAAGCCTATCAGATGACATTTAGGGTAGATTCCTGTCTGCAAGGATAGCAGAGGATCATTAATAGTGTCAGAGCCCTGGTGGCACTCAAGGAAAGAATAGGCAGACTACCAAGATGAGACTTATTAGCCTGTGACCATAAAGTGGGGGAGGAGATCTGCCTCAGACACAGACCTAAGGGAAGGTAATAGGGTGGGGGTGGGAGGGTAGGAGGAACGGGAGGATATGAGTGATGGGAGAACATTTGAGTTGTAATCTGAATAAATTAATAAAAAAATAGTGTCAGGGTTGGCTTTCTCCCATGGGGTGTGTCTCAGGTTGGGCCAGGCATTGGTTGGCCATTCCCTCATTCTCTGTTCCATCTTTTATCCATGCACATCATTTATTATTATTATTATTATTATTATTATTATTATTATTATTATTATTATT
>OU015752.1:118933316-118943463 GCA_907169655.1 Acomys percivali | reverse complement strand
TCTTCTTCTTCTTCTTCTTCTTCTTCTTCTTCTTCTTCTTCTTCTTCTTCTTCTTCTTCTTCTTTTCTCTGTCTCTGTCTCTGTGTCTCTGTCTGTGTCTCTGTCTTTCTGTCTCTGTCTCTGTCTCTCTCTGTCTCTGTCTCTGTCTCTGTCTCTCTCTCTCTCTGTCTCTGTCTCTGTCTCTCTCTCTCTCTCTCTCTCTCTCTCTCTCTCTTTCTCTCTCTCTCCCTTCTGCATCCTATCACCCTTCCCCTACTCCTCAAAAGAAGAGAGCTCCCACACCAACCCACTCCAGCACATCAGGTTGCAACAGGACCAAGTGCCTCCTCTCCCACTGAGACAAAGCAAGGCAGCCCTGCCAGGAGGAAGTGATAAAAAAGAAGTCAGCAGAGTCATGTCAGATACAGACCCTGATCCCTTTACTTGGGGACCCACATGAAGACCAAGATGCCCATTGGCTATATATGTGCAGAGGAACTAGGTCCAGTTCATGCATGGTCCTTAGTTGGTGTAAGCCCCCCTCAGCCCAGGTTAAATGGGACTTCATGGACTTCATGAAACAGAAAAGCTTCTGTAAGGCAAATGACATTGTCAATAGAACAAAATTGGCCTTCTGTTGTTCTTCTTGTGGAGTGCCTGTACCCTCCAGGTCCCTCAATCTTTCCCACTCCCACTTTTTCATAAGCCTGCCTAATGTCTGGCACTCTGCCAAATGTTTGGTCGTAAGCCTGAGCATCTGTTTCCATCAAATGCTGAGTGGAGCCTCTCAGAGGACAGCTAGCTAAGCTACCATATACAAGCATTAGTAGAGTATTTATAAATAGTATCAGAGGTTAGTTCTCTCCCAGGGGTTACAGGTTAGGCCAAGCATTGGTTGGACATTCCCTCAATTTCTGTTCTATCTTTATCCCTGTACATCTTGTAGGCAGGGTAAATTTTGGGTCAAAGTTATTTTGATTGGTTGGTGTTCCCCTCTCTCTCCACTAGAAGTCTGGCCATAAGGTAGCCTCTTCAGTCTCCATGACCCATACTACTAGAAGTCTTAGCTAGAGTCATCCTCATGTCCTCGGGGAGCCTGTCCTGACTTAGGTCTCTAGCTTGTCTCAAAGATGCCCCCACCCTAGGTTTCTTTTCTCACTCCAAGTTCTCTGGCCTTCTGCTGTTACTCTCCTTACATTTGATCCCCACATCCTGTCCGACCCTGTTCTCTCTGTTCATCCACTTCTGTTGTCTATTTTAATTTCCCTTCTGAGTGAGAGTCAAGCATCTTCCCTTGGGGCCACCTTGTTACTTAGCTTTGGGTCTATGAATTATAGTATGCTTATTATCCTGTACTATAAGGCTAATATCCACAAATAAGTGACTACATAACATGTGTGTATTTCTGGACCTGAGCTACATTACTCAGGATGATGTTTTCTTGTTCCATCCATTTGGTTGCAAATGTCATTTGTTTTTAATAGCTGATTAGTATTCCATTGTATAAGTGTACCACATTTTCTTCATCCGTTCTTCGGGTGAGGAACATCTGTTTCCAGTTTCTGGATATTATGAATAAAGATGATAGGAACATAGTTGAGCAAGTGTCCTTGTTGTATGGTGGAGCATGTTTTGTGTATATACCCAAGAATAGTATAGCTGGGAGACCTGTATGCAATTTTCTGAGAAAGTACCAGGTTGATTTCCAAAGTTGTTATACAAGTTTGCACTCCCACAAGCAATGGAGGAGTGTTCCCCTTTCTCCACATTCTCATCAACATGTGCTGTCACTGAGTTTTGGATCTTAGCCATTCTGAAGGGTGTAAAATGGAATCTCAGAGTCATTATGATTTATGTTTTCCTGATAACTAAGGATGTTGAGCATTTCTTTAAGTGCTTCTCAACCATCCAAGATTTTTCTAGTAAAAATTTTATTTTGCTCTGTATTCCATTTTTAAATGGGAATGTTTCGCTTGTTGGTGTTCAATTTGTTAAGTTCTTTATATATTTTGGATATTAGCCTTCTGTCAGATGTAAGGTGGGTAAAGATCATTTGCCAATATGTAGGCTGCCATTTTGTTCTATTGACAGTGTCCTTTGCCTTGCAGAAGCTTTTCAGTTTCATGAGGTCCCATTTATTGTTGATTTTAGAGACTGAGCTGTTGCTGTTCTGTTCAGGAAGTTATCTCCTATGCCAGTGAGTTCAAGGCTTTCCCCCACTTTCACTTCTAATACATTTAGATTTCTGGTTTTATGTTGAAGTCTTTGATCTATTTGAACTAGAGTTTTGAGCATAGTGATAAGTATGGATTTATTTTACGTTTTCTACATGTAGAAATCCAGTTAAATAATGATCATTTTTGAAAATGCTTTCTTTTTCCATTATATGATTTGGCTTCTTTGTCAAAAGCCAAGTGTCTTTGGGTATTTGGGTTCATTTCTGGATCTTCAATTTGATTTCCTCGACCAACTAATCTATTTGTATGTCATGAAGTTTATATTGCTATTGCCCTGTAATATAGCTTAAATCAGGGATGCAGCTACCTCCAAATTTCTTTTATTGTGCAATATTGTTTTATTTATTCTGAAATTTTTTCCCATATGAAATCGAGAATTTTCTTTCAAAGTCTGTAAAGAACTGTGTGTTATTTTTATGGGAATTGCATTGAATTTGTAGATTGCTTTTGGTATGTTAATCTTACTGATCAATATGCATGGGGCACCGTTCCATCTTTCCATCTTCTAATATCTACCTTCTATTATTTTTTCAGAGATTTGAAGTTCTTGTCATACAGGTCTTTTGCTTGCTTGGTTAGAGTACACCAGGAGACTTTATATTCTTTGTGGCTATTGTGAAGTGTGTTGTTTCCCTAATTTCTTTTGCAGCACCAGGGCTCTTTTGCATTTCTATAATAAAGGACTACTGATTTTTTTTAGTTAATTTAGCATCCAGTCTCTTTGCTGAGGGTGTTTATCAGCTGTAGTAGTTCTCTGGTAGAGATATTTTAACTTTTTCTTTTCCAGATCCTATCACTTCATCTCCTTACATTCTCTCATTGCTCTAGTTAGAACCTCAAGTACTATATGGCGAGACAAGGAGAGAGTGGGTAGCCTTATCTTGTCCCTAGTTTTAGTGGGATTGCTTTGAGTTTCTCTCCATTTAATTTGATGTTGGATATGGGCTTGCTGTATATAACATTTATTATGTTTTTGCATGGGCCTGATATATCTGATCTCTCCAAGATTTTTATCATGAAGGGGGTGTTAAATTTTTTTCAAAGACTTTTCCTGCATCTAATGAGATGATCATGTGATTTTTTTCTTTCAGTTTGTTTATGTGGTGGATTATATCAGTGGATTTTCATATATTGAACCATTCCTGCAACCCTGGTATGAAGCCTACTTTATCATGGTTATGGTTTATGTTTTTGCATTTATGTATCTTGAGTGATAGCTTTGGAGAAACATACATTCATTAAAGAGATTAAATTTTGTCTAAGAAGTTATATTTTTCCATTTTTTATTGCTTATTTTATTATTGCTTAACAATTTTATGGACTTATATGATGAATTTTACTCATTTTTACCCTCCATTTCCTTCCTTCACTCCTCTCTGTTTTCTGCTGGAACTCTTCTTAATCAGTTAACCTCCTACTTTCTTGTCTTCCCTTTGTATGTGGCACACTGATCTTAATTAGGGTTACTTCCCTGAGCTTAGGTGGGAAATTATTCAGTAGAACAATGGCAAGTTTTTTGTGGCTACACAACTGAAGAAAGTGATTCCCCTCAACAAGTGTTAATGGCCAATATTCCTCTGTATGAAGTGTGGGTCTCATAGCTGCCTCTTTTACTCATAATAAAATGTTGATGGGTCTAATCTCTCTTTTATTTTACATGCTGACCTGAATTTCCCTTCCCTCCTCTCCTCCCCCTCATACCAAGTCCACTATTCCATTGTTTCTCTTCAGAAAAGTGTGGGCCTCCCATGGACATCAACTAGCCATGGCTAATCAAGTTGCGGTAGAACCAAGCACCCTCTCCTATTAAGGTTGGATGAGACAACACAGTAGGAGGAAAGGGTCCTAAAGACAGGCAACAGAGTCAGAGACAGCTCCTGCTCCCGCTGTTAGGAGGCCCATAAGAAGACCAGGCTATACAACTGTAACATAGATGCAAAGGCCTATGTCAGTCCCATGCAGGCTTCCTGTATGTCAGTTCAGTCTTTCTGAGCTCCTATGAGCCCAGGTTAGATGATTTTTTGGGTTTTCTTGTGGTGGTATTGAACTTTTTGGCTCCTACAATCCTTCTGTCCCCTCTTCTGCTGAATTCCCCAAGTTCTGTCTAACGTTTAGCTATGAGTCTCTGCATTTGATTCCACCAGTTGCTGGGTGTAACCCTCTGATGACAATAGGCTAGGCACCAATCTATAAGCATAGCAGAATATCATTAGAAATTTTGTTTAACTTGTTAGTTTGTTTGTTCTTTCTTTTCTCCTTCTTTTCTTCTTTTGACAGTCATGTTTGGTTCTATCCTATGTCTCTTGCCTATCCATCCTCTGATTCCTGACCCTCCTGACAGTGTCAGGAGTAGAATCCCTCTCATGGCATGGATACCTGGCCAGTGACCTGGACCAGTCACTGTTTGGCCACTCCCACAAATTCTATGCCACTTTTACCCTAGCACATCTTATAGGAAGGACAAACTTTAGGTCAAAAGTTTTAGGGCTGGGTTAATATCCCAATGCCTCTGCTGGAAGCATTACCTGGTTACAGGAGATGGCCAGTTCAGACCTGGTATTCCCCATTTCTTGGAGTCTTAACCTAGGTCACCCTCATAGCTTCCTGGAAGTTTCCATTGCACTAGATATCTGGCTCATCTCAAAGATGTCTTCACCCTCACCACTACCCTTGCACTTCCAATTCCAGGTGTCTCAATTAGTACTCTGTCCCTCCATCTGGGTCCAATCTTCTGCAAATCTTGTTAAGATAGCCAAAGTAGCAGTGAATTCATGATTGTATAAAGAACATCAAATTGAGCAGATATCATTTTTTGCTGCATACCTCTTCATCTTGGCTTCTATATTGCTCTGCCTCATTTTCTGCAATATTCTCTGAGCCATGGGCAAAGTGTTACAGTTATTGCAATTGTATTCAAGCATACCACCACTTTGGAGGGTTACATGTTTAGCTATTGTCTAATACAGGAAAAAAACAAAAAACAACAACTTATTGATGAAGGCTGAAATGAGTACTAACCCTAACCTTTGGGCATAAATATAAGAATTTAAAAGGCAGTTTGACAACATGTTCATGTCCATTTAGCAAAACAATAGTAGTAGGCTTCCCCTTAGAGGCAATGATTCTCAACTCTCAGCCAACGGCTTTTAATCACATTTACAAGACTACAAATGAGATCTCCCTTGTTGTGTAGACAGATGGCAAATACAATGAAAAAGCAACTGGTTAATCTCATAATAGCTGTGCCATTATAAGACTAGCAGTCATCTCTTGCCTATTAGGTCATTCATTATTGTATCTCTCATAGTTAAGTCCTTATTAGAATATTGAATAATAATAATATTGAATCATAATAGTAATCCCTTTTCTCCCCAGGCAGCTGTAATAGCACCTTCTGGCTCTGTGAAGGATAGCTGGTGTCAAAGAATTTTCCAGCTCAGCACCAGATTGGTTTCTCTATGACCTATGACTAGATGGTGTGGTGTGGTCAGCAGTAGGAGCTTATTATCAGGTTCCTGTGAACAACTAAGAATAATGGAAGGAGCTTATACTGTTTAGGGGATTTTGGGAACTCCCTAACCAACCACTCAAATGAAGATTCCAATGCTGAGCATTGTTATTTTTCCATACCTCACAGCTTTACCACTGCCATCGTCAGGTTTACAGATATGAATTTCTACCTGTGCAATGTGTTGTTTCAATTTTATTTTAAAAACCAACAAAACTATTGGTTATCCACTATAATATCTTATTACCAAGAATATGACAACAATCTGGCTCTTTGGAACACTTTACATCATCTCATCACTATACTGATGGAGCATTTTACATGGAAATGTAGGAAGAGAGAGGAGAAGATTGAATAACAATGGACAGAGGATTGTGTTCATATTATAAACCTTGAAACTCCTGAAACCAGAGTTTAAGAACTTTACTTTGTCCACCTTCTTCTAAGAATATAGGATATGAGAATATAAGAATGGGACATTCAAAATTTTGGCAGACTTTTGCATGTGCTGACTAATTTGAATGAGCTACCTCTGTTCATTTGAAGTTACAATTACGTTTTAGAAAGTAGATATATTTATAATATGGAATGGCTGAATCATTGTCTGTGTGTGTGTGTGTGTGTGTGTGTGTGTGTGTGTGTGTGTGAATGTGTGTGTGTGTTGAAAAAAAGGGAGAAAGCATATACATATTTAATGCATATATGAAGAATACAATGCAATACAACAATAAATTTATATGTATGATTCTAAGTTTTAGTTCTAACAAAATTAGCAGTGTAGGCCTTTGTCATGGTAACCGTTAACAGTCAACTTGATAAAACCTAGAATAACCTGAAAGAAAGATTATCTGACTCAGGCTGGCTATGGGTATGTTTGTAATATATTATCTTAATTAAGTTAATCGATGTGGGAAGGCCCAGGCAACTATGCATTGCATCATTCCCTAAAAAGGGATTATGAGCTATATAAAAGTGGATAAATCAAGCTAAGAATAAACAAGTAAGCAAGGAGGCAGCATGCATCTGTCCTCTATCTCCTCTTCAGTGTGGACGTGATGTAATTAGTTGTTTAAAGTTATTTCCTTGACTTCCTCTCACAAATGGACTGTAACTTGGACTAATAGGCTATATAAATGCCATCTCCCCTAAGCTTTCTTTTTTGGTCAGGATATTTTATCACAGCAGCTTATTAAAATCATCCAAGTCTCCATTTTTTTATTTCATGTTTATTTAAAATTATATATTGAAATTCAAACAATTAAAAAATGTTTCTGAGAGGGAAGCTGCAAAGACAAAGGAGAAAGTCTTCCTGCCCACTCTGCTTTCTACCATAGCCTGTGATTAAAATGTGAGTCCAAAGATCTTAAAGCTTTCTATGGCTTCAAATCTCCAACTTCCAATCCTTTGTTTTGTTTTATTCTGTATTGTTTTTTGTTTTTTTTTTTTCTGACTCTACCAGGACGCCATCCCTACTCCTTGGCCATGGGAGCCTGAAGCACCTGCAAATGATCCATAGGTGGATTCAATCATAACACACAGTAAACCAAGGAAGAAGCTACAACTTATTCAAGCCTGGTGAGTGTTCATCTTGATGCTCATAGAATTGCTTATGAGGTGATGAATGCACTGTAACTCTTATTATATGATCATATGAGGTGTATATGGGTCAAATGGAAGATACTAGGACTCTACTCAAAGCAATCAGTTACTTACACCAACAATTATAATATTTCTTGGGTCCACTGACCCACTTGGTTTTGTGCTAATTATGCAGATACAGATAACCTTAAAAACAAGAGGTATACATGTAGTCACAATGATTGAAAATTTTAAGATTGAGAGAAATTTGTTAGTGTAAGTTTTCTTCTCAGATAAGTGTTCAGAAATACATTAGAGATGATCTATTTGAAAAGGAAAAAATAGATTTCAAGGAGCTTCGTCATATAATTAAAAAATGTAGATTTAAATATTATTAGTAATAAAATTAATACTGAAGGTGTGTTTTAATGTTACACAAAATACAAACCATTTATATTTATATCAGTGTAATTAAATAGTATTAATTATTACATAAATGACAAGAGTAATTTAACATTATAATTAAGCATGTAAGTCCTGAAGCTAGCATGTAAGAAAGAATCCAGGTTTATCATTTACTAGCTTTTTAAACATATAAAGTTACCATGACTCTACTCAAGAAGAAGATAAAGCCAATGTATAAGTTCATACACATAACATTCTCAGAAGACTGTCTTTTTTATCAATCATTGGTAGGTTTATAAGCATGGGAAAGTATATAATTAAATAAACTTTCCAAGTATCTGGTTTCTTTATTTATATTTTTGTTCTAATCACAATATAACATTGTTTGAGTTTTCATTGCTTAAAAATTACAAAGTTGGATTGATATGGCAATCACGCTATTTTTATAATCAAAAAGAGAATACCCATCTCACAATCCACTGAAGGCCATATAAATGGAAATGAGCACATAATTTGTATTTATATTTTCAAATAAAAAAGAATGTAATATGTATTATATATTTCCAATTTGTTATTGGCACCCAGTCTTTAATAAATATTATAAACTAACTTCAGACATTTAATTTTTATGATAATAAATAACTCATAATATAAGACTATGGTAGTAAATAATTTAATAGCAGCATCAATTGTGTTCCTACGTGTAAGAGAATGAAAGTAATTTATGTATTATGAGACTGACACAACTTTCAAAGTTATGTTCTGATAATATGTTAAAACTTAAACAAGTATAATCATCAACTTGTAGCATGAGTCTGGAGGTGAAAAACCAGGCATTGCAGAAACACACAAAGAAAAAGGAAATTTGTGGCCTGAAGGTTTGATGGGGAAGATATCTGTGTGTCAACTTGACTAAGGAGAGGTTGTTTGTTTCATAGATAAAAAGAAAGATGTTTCAGTAGCTAAAATAATGTCGTAATTAACTTATTCCAAAAAATTGCTTAGCAAAGTCAAAAATAAAAGTACTGAAGTCAGTGAAGTATCATGAATGACTCCTTGCCTTGTTTATCTCCTCATATATATTTTTCTGAACACCAGTGCTTTTTCTTTCAAACAGTTCTCAGATAGAAGTGAACAAAGGCATACATGAGCTTTCATCCACTACTATCGACAAATTATCTCATGTATTGGTCTTCCTATGCCATAGGTATGTATACATGGTCATTTGGAATTTCTTTGAGATATTGTGTCTACATTTTTTTAAAAAAAAGAAAAGATAGAGAGAAAAACAGTCTTCCATCTAGTCCCTAATAGAATACTTTCTTTACTGAAATGTTTGCTAGTTCATGCCATAACCCTTGTACATTCTTCAATTTTCAATCAGTATCACATTTTTCCAATGGAACACAATAGAGCTACAAAACATTTTAAGTCTGTGTTTTGGTACTTAACGGCTTCCTCATTTTCATCTCTACATCAATCACATTACAAAACAGAAATTGATATGGCAATAAATATAATAATGTTAGTACATAAATAGAGAGTTTAAAAGTTGTTCTCTGTGTGGTTGAGGAGAACAAAGAGTTCCAGAAGGCTTCACTACTGATACCAACTATGGTGACTTTTCAAAAACAGAGTAATTCTGTAATTATACTGATTCTTTTATTCCATTAAATAACTTTTTGCTACACATTTAATGGTACAGTACTTTTTCTAATGCAAAGGGTATTCCCTGTACCCTTAACTAAAGGGAAATTTCAAATTTAGAAAGCATTTTTTTTATATATAGGAAACGCCCTTTAAGAGAAAGTTAAGACATCTGGCACTTCTTATGTATGTCTACAATAAATCTGATGTTCATCCCTCAACCTTCATTCTCATTGGCATTCCTGGGTTGGAGGCAGCACACATGTGGATTTCCATCCCCTTTTGCGTGATCTACATTTTGGCATTAGTGGGAAACTGTTCACTTCTGTTCATCATCAAGACAGACTCCAGCCTCCATGAGCCAATGTACCTCTTCCTCTGCATGTTGGCAGTGGCTGACCTTGTGGTGTGCACTACAGCTGTTCCAAAACTTCTCAGCCTCTTCTGGTTCAATGATGGAGAGATTCCCTTTGAAGCTTGCCTCACTCAGGTCTTCCTGATTCACTCTTGCTCAACCATGGAGTCTGGCTTTTTCTTGGCCATGGCATTTGACCGCTACATAGCCATCTGTAACCCATTAAGACACTCAGCTATATTGACACACACTGTAACTGGAGGGATTGGTCTAGCTGTTGTACTTAGGGGAGTAGCCCTACTCAGTCCTCACCCTTTCTTGCTTCGCTGGCTTCCCTATTGCAAGACTAACATAATTTCCCATACCTACTGTGAGTTCATGGCCCTCATCAAGATTGCCTGTGCAGAGACAAGCATCCGCAGAGCTTACAGCCTCACT
>OU015752.1:118919548-118933306 GCA_907169655.1 Acomys percivali | reverse complement strand
TGTATCTTTTCTAATATCACTTTCTAGAATCAGTGATTGTGTTGTTGCACTAAAAAGTAACCTATCCAAATATGATTTCTGCTTAAAGATCTCTAAGTAGATTGAGAACTTCAATAAAGCTTTCAAGATGAAATGTAAATACTCCAAAATGGGGGGTCTTACTGTCTTTTTTCAAAATGAAACCTCAATTTCTTTATTGTTTCTTACATGAAACTCTGTCTACTATTTGCATGCACAATGCCCACACAATCCAGAGGAGGGTATCATATCATCTGGAATGGAAGATATGGATTAATGTGAGTCACCATGTTGGTACTTGGAATCACACCTAAGCCTACTTGCTGGAAGACCACCTTCATGGCTGAGCCATCAGTCCTCACCAAAGAGCCTCATTTTCTGGTTATCATGACTATTTGAGTCTAATCACTGAGGTTACCATGGAGCTTACTTAAATATCATATTAACATAAGTGTCTGTGTATTTTGCTACAGGAAATATCAGTCTAGATATGTTTAAAATGTAGGGTTTTAAAATAAACAGGAAGCTTTCTAAAAGCATTTGTTTTACCTACCTTCATTTAGGCATTTAGACAACACTTTGTAGCCCTTCCTAGAATGTGTAATTGTTTCTTCTTTATCCGTACTTTACTGTCCCTCCTCCATTTTGAACAAATCTTTACTAACTAATCATAAATTCAGTACACATAAAATTTTGCTCTGTCTATCATAGGACAAGGAAAGTGTCCAGGTGATGTTTGAATTTAAGTATACTCTAACATTTATAGTATGACAATGTTGAGAACCTGTGGTGCCAGACATCTTCTTAGGTGCATTGGTGTCAGGCACCTGCCAAGTAATTAAGGAGTTGGTAAGGGAAAGGAGAGTCAGACATGGGTGGTCTGGTGAGTCTCATAGCTCTCATAATAAAGATTATGTGTTTGATTTTCCTTTACAAGTTTGGGATTACAAGTTCAACCATGCTTAGAAAATTCAAGCCAAACAGATTTTATTTCTGCTATCAGCCCTGTAACTGCAACTGAAAGAATCTAAAAAAAACATCGTCTACAAAACAAACACATTTATTATATGACTGCCGGCTTTTAGGTTGGAAACGTTTGCAGTTTGAAAGCACTGCAAGCAAGCAGGAAATATCTGAATCAATCTTTTTAGGAATAGCAAATACTATTACCTAACTTGTTTTACTATATGTCTTGTGATCTATGCTATGAAGTAGGAAAAGTTATTTTAGTCAGTCTATGTTATTTACTGAGTTCTAGTCTTCCGAGGGTACACTCTGTAAGACCTGCCCTTTACCTTTAAACTATATTTTCAGAGATCTCTAAGCATATGGCAAAGGAAGTTTTTGAATCCATAACCTATTCCTCTAGCCAATTACAGTATGTCAATTGTCTCTCTCTACCCTAGTCTAATTACACTGTTTGAATTTGCTCAGGGGCATACATCACAAAAAGATTCCAGGATTGATGGCCTCATCTAGGGATTACTAGCTTGTTAGTGATTACATGTTTGTAACAATCTCTAGGGCATAAGGAAGAATTTCAATAGTGGCCAGATAAGGTTATGTTTAGAATGTTTCTTAAAAAGACTCAGACATACTTTTCTCTGGAAAATACATAAAATTTATTTTAATGTAGAAATTCCTTTTAAGAATGCGGAGGGATTCCAAGACGGCAGCACTGATTGCACACTGCGTCTGATTAGCAGGAAATCCAGGACTGCACAGTGACCTAAAGACCAAACTGAGAACTACAAAACACTAGTGCTGCTGATTCTCAGGTGAGAGGGAAACCAATTGTGTGGGGCACAAGTGGGTCCTAACCCCTGCCACCAAGCCAACCTAAGGAAAAGTCCCTGGGGACAGTCCACATTAGCAACCATCTTGGGAAGGACTGTGGGAAATCCTTGTAGCTTTGGGGTCCTCATCGCCTTCTATTGCTTGCGGGATCCCGGACAGAAAAACTGTGGGATACGCTTGTAGCTCTGGGCTCTCACATAATCCTCAATAGCTGCTTCCCGAGAAAAGAGTGTGGGGCATACAAGTACCTTTGATCCCTGAGCTATCTCAGCACCCCAGCTGTTTGCTAGCCTAGACTGGATGGGTCACAGAGCAGATAATTATACCCCAGTCATCCCAAGAGAGCCTGTGGAACTTCTGAGCAGCTTGGAGACATGATCTCTCACAGCACCCCCAACTGCTTACCAGCTGAGAACATACCTTGTGGCCAGCAGAGCTCAATCCAGGCTCTGGCCACAGTCTGCATTAGCCATCATCCTACCAGCAACTTCAAGCCTTGGTCTGTATACACATGCCCGCCTGAAGCATACCATTCAGATATGGCTAAGACACAAGGTAAGCCACTGAGCAGAGACCTGCTTGGGCCACATTACCCATTAGCTGCAATCCTGCTAGCAGCATCTAGCCCTGATCTCACCCGCCCACCTACAACCTATTGGTCATATCCACCTAGGTAACAGAGCAGAGACTTGTGCAGGCCATGCCCCATATTAGCTGCTGTTTCTTGAAAAGCTTGGAGCTGTAATCTCTCTGAGTTGGTTTTGCCCAAGCGGGACACAGAGAATCATCTGGAACACAGCAGATAGAGCTCTGCCATCTCAAAAAGGACTGTAGGACACCTGAGCAGCTTTGGGCTTAGAAATATATCTGTTCACTCCTCCCAATCCAACCCAACTGGAATATAGTCAAAAACCTAGCTAAGGTGATCTGGGTGTAGGCTCTAACACCCACTCTCCAACATCCAAAGGAGGCCTCTGTGGAGCCCTAGCAAAAAATCTTTGACCTGGAATTCTCTTTACTTTTTCTCAATCTGCCTCACCAACCTGGGACGCAGATAGCAACTTAATTGGAGGAACTCCTAGGCCTGCTAACACAGGAGACAACCAGATGCCTAGAGGACAGCACAAGAAAACTAGCAACAACACTGAGAGTCATATAACAACACAGGAAATCAGTGATCCTAACACAGCAAGCCTTGGAGATATGAACAAACACAAAATACAAGGAGAAGACTTTAAATCTGAGGTGATGAAAATTATAGAAGCTTTGAAAGAAGAAAATAAATCACTCAAAGAAACAAAGGAAAATACCCTCAATCAGATGAAGGAATTGAATAAATCCTATAAAGAACTAAAAGAAAATGCATCAAAAATAATGAAGGAATTGAATAAATCCTGTAAAGAATTACAGAAAAATTCAAACAGGAGAAAGAAATGAATAAGACTATACAAGACCTCAAGAGGGAATTAAAAGTAACGAAGAAAATACAAGCTGAGGCAATCTTAGAGTTTGAAAACAGGAAAGAAAACAGGAACCAAGAACACAAGCCATGCCAACCGAATACAAGAAATGCGAGAGAATCTCAAGTGTGGAAGATACGATCAAAGTTATTGATACATCAGTTAATGAAAATGTTAAAACTAAAAAGTTCCTGACACAAAACACTGAAGAATTCTAGGACACTATAAAAAGGCCAAATCTAAGAATAATAGGAATAGAAGGAGAAGACTCCAAGCTCCAAGGCCCAGAAAACATTTTCAACAAAGTCATAGAAGAACTTCCCCAACCTAAAGAAAAAAAAAATGCCCATTAACGCACGAGAAGCCTTCAGAACTCCAAATACATTTGACCAGAAAAGAAATCCTCCTGCCACATAACAATCAAGCATTAAATGTACAGAACAAAGAAAGAATATTAAAAGCTGCAAGAGAAAAAGTTCAAGTCACATATAAAGGCAAAACTATCAAAATTACATCTTGACATCTTAACAGAGACTATGAGAGCTAGAAGGGCCTGCATGGAAGTCATGCAAACATTAAGAGACCGCAGATGCCAACCCAGACTACTATACCCAGCAAAACTTTCAATAACTATACAGGGAGAAAGCAAGATATTCTATGACAAAACCAATTTTAATCAGTATCTAACCACAAACTCAGCCCTAAAGAAGGTATTAGAAGGAAAACTCCAACCCAAGAAGGCTAAATACACCCTGGAAAACACAGGAAATAAATACCTCCACATTCTCAAATCCAAAACACAGAAACACACACTCAACACCAACATCAAAACAAAAGGAACTAGCAATCACTGGTCATTAATATCATTAATATTAACATCAATGGCCTCAAATTCCCAGTAAAATGACACAGCCTGACAGAATGGATACAAAAATAGGATCCATCATTCTGCTGCATACAAGAAACACACCTCAGCAATAAAGATAAATATTACCTCAGAGTAAAGGGTTGTAAAGCTGTCTTCCAAGCAAACCGACCTAAGAAACAAGCTGGAGTAGCCATTCTAGTATCTGACAAAATAGGCTTTCAACCAAAACTAATAAAAAGAGATGGAGAAGGTCACTACATCATCATCAAAGGAAAAATACATCAAGATGATTTCTCAATTCTGAACATCTATGCCACAAACACAGAAGCACCCAATTTTGTAAAGAAACATTACTAAAACTTAAGCCACACATCGAACACCACACATTAATAGTTGGGAGACTTCAACACCCTTCTCTCCACAATAGATAGATCATCAAGACAGAAACTAAATGGAGAAACAAGGGAACTGATTAGACATCATGAAGAAATGGACCTAACTGATATCTAGAGAACATTTCACACAAACACAGAAGACAACATCTTCTTTTCAGCACCTCACGGAACCTTCTCCAAAATTGACCACCTATTTGGCCATAAAGCAAACCTCAACAGATACAAGAAAATCAAAATAATCCCTTGCATCCTATCAGACCACCACGGATGAAAGATGGAACTCAACAACAGAGGAAACAATCAAAAGCTTGCAAACTCATGGAAACTGAACAATTCCCTACTCGATGACATCTGGGTAAGGGACAAAATAAAAAGAGAAATTTATAAACTTCCTAGAATTCAATGAAAGAGAAGGAACAACATACCCAAACCTATGGGACACAATGAAAGCAGTGCTAAGAGGAAAGTTCATAGCACTAAGTGCCTTTATAAAGAAACTGGAGAAATCCCATACTAGCAACTTAACAGCACACCTGAAAGAGAAAAAAAGGAAGTAGACACAACCAAGAGGAGTAGATGGCTGGAAATCATCAAATTCAGGGCTGAAATCAATTAATTGGAAGCAATGAAAACAATTTAAAAAATCAATAAAACCAAGAGCTACTTCTTTGAGAAGATCAACAAGATTGGCAAACCTTTAGCCAATCTAATTAAAAGGCAGAAGGAGAATATTCAAATCAACAAAATCAGAAACAAAAAGGAAGACATAATGACAGACACTGAGGAAATCCTAAGAATCATCAGGTCTTCAAAAGCCTATATGCCACAAAATTCCAAAACTTAAATGAAATGGACAATTTTCTTGATAGTTACCAACTACCAAAATTAAATCAAGATTGGGTAAACAAATTGCATAGTCCTATCACAACTAAGGAAATAAAGGCAGCAATCAAAAGTCTCCCCCCCAAAAAAAGCCCAGGACCAGATGGATTTAGCACAAAATTCTACCAGTCTTTCAGAGAAGAGCTAATACCAATTCTCAAACTATTCCATAAAATAGAAACAGAAGGAACATTACCAAACTCATTCTATGAGGCCACAGTCACCTTGATACCTAAACCACAGAAGACTCAACAAAGAAAGTGAATTTTAGACCAATTTATTTTATGAACATTAATGTAAAAATACTCAATAAAATACTCACAAACTCAAGAAATTAAACACCACCAAACCAAATAACCCAATTAAAACATGCAGTTCAGAACTAAACAGAGAATTCTCAACAGCGGAATATCACATGGCCGAGAAACACTTAAAGAAATGCTTAACATCCCTCCCTAGTTATCAGAGAAATGCAACTCAAAATGACTCTGAGATTCCATCTTACACCTATTCAATTGGCTAGAATAAAAAATGCAGATGAGAGGGGAGCACTTCTCCATTGTTGGTGAGAGTGCAAAGTTGTACAACCACTTTGAAAATCAATCTGGTGCTTTCTCAAGAAATTGGGAATAACTCTACCTCAGGACCCAGCCATACCACTCCTGGGAATATACCCAAATGATGCTCCACCATGCAACAAAGACATTTGCTCAACAATGTTTATAGCAGCTTTATTTGTAATAGCCAGAATCTGGAAACAACCTAGATGTCCTTCAACCAAAAATGTCTAAAGAAACTGTGGTACATCTACACATCTATTCAGCGATTAAAAACAAGGAAACCTTGAAATTTGCAGGCAAATGGATGGAACTGGAAAAGATCATCCTGAGTGAGGTAACTCAGACCCAGAAATACATGCATGGTATATACTCACTCATAATTGGACATTAGCCAAATAATACAGGATAACTACACTAGACAACAGAGTCAGAAACATCAAGCAAGGACCACATATGACATGGACCTAGACTCACTGCTCAGATGTAGTAGCACAGTCTCCTTGTGGATCCCGCTTGTGGAAAGTAGGGACTACTTCAGACATGCACTCTGGCCACTGAACTTAGATCACTTCCCCCTGGCAAGATGGCCTTGCCAGGCTACAGAGGAAGAGGTTACAGCTAGTACAGATGACTTGATAGACTGAGATCAGATATTAGGGGAAGAAGCCTCTCCTGTCTAAGTCCTAAGGGAGAGAGGGAGACAGGATAAGGGAGAGGGGGAGATCAGGAGGGAATGAGGGAGGGGCTACAATCAGGATGTGAAGAATTTAAACTGCAGAACAAGCCAGTAACTTTTATTGCTAATCCCAAAATATGGGACTAGCTCTGAGACTGGCTGAGACATGAATGCCTAGGCATAGACAATGCTTCTTGTTGGCTACAGAGCCCCTACGAATTACTATTAGATGCCATTCTTCATAGGGCATGAATGAAGATTTACACATGTCTTCTTTTCTTGCTCATACGAAGAGCAGAAATCTAGCCTTAATTGTTCTGTGAATCACTCACACCTTATACACTTATAATTTAAGACTGTATAATGCTTGTGAGAAATTATATGCTTTCACAACAAAAGAACCAGACACTGACATTATTTTTCCAGTCACCATATTCTCTTGGGCTTTTGAAGTCTTTATTATTTATCTCAGAACTATGCTATGGCTTTATAGAAATCTCTTCCTGCCCACATTTTCATGAATTTGTGGATAACACTCCTCACTCTCTGACTGTAATTGTAGCTTCTGTTGTTAGTTAGTGTTTATTGTTTTTCATGGATGATTCTCACCAGAATTATGCTGAAATTATAAAATTCATTTTTAAGGAGACTACCAACAGCATGTGTGTA
The DNA here is from genome assembly GCA_907169655.1 of Acomys percivali. NCBI lineage: Eukaryota > Metazoa > Chordata > Mammalia > Rodentia > Muridae > Acomys > Acomys percivali. Next base: position 118,925,981 of record OU015752.1, on the reverse strand, counting down.
CTCAAATGTAACTACAGAGAAGGTAACACTACAGTGGAAATTGAATTTTGACATCCATGATTTTTAAATTTTTTTTTGCAGTTTTGATTGTGTGACTGGAGATATAAATAAATTTCCTATAAACTACATGAAAAGTTAAGCCAACCTCTTCATTTCTCAAATTAAAAACATGGGAAGCACCAACAATTGTTTATTGGTTTTAAATAAGTGAATATGTATTTGTATGCTTTATCATTTAAATCATGCAACTTTATCTGACATAAAGTTCACAAATACCAAACAGTAAACATCCATTCACTTGTGTGCCCTATTGGCCAATGAGTAGACAAATAAGCATTCAACATCTGTATAGCCTCAATATCATAATTTTATATAATCTAACATTAATTTTATCTACAGCCAAATCTCACCAAAGTCCTCAGAAACACACTTACCCACATATATAGCATCAAAGGTTACCATCACATTCATTCCCTATAACCACCCATTATTTAATACATTCCTCTTTTATATAATTTTTAAAGGTTGAAAAAAATAGATGTGAATTTAAAGTTCAATCTTTCTAAATGATGAAAAGCACAGTGGAGGTTTGGATTCTTTTCCTGTTTTATTTTTTAATTTTTTTCAAAATATGTTTTATATATACATTTATATTATTACACATATATACAATAAACTACCTATAGCAAAAAGAAACATGACACAACAAGGAGTTATATAATTGCTACATTCTTAGTGTTTTGGGTATTTGTATTTGACAGCCTTGAAGAAACATCTTTCCTATCTTGGTGCGTCTAAAATGATCATAATGAGTGAGTTAACCCAGAAGCAGAAAGACTCAAATGGTTTATACTCACTTATATCTGCATACTAGCCCAAGGGGCATGTCCCATGAAAGCCTTCACTTACCAGAAAACTGGGACAGAGGGGAGGACATCCTATTGGGAATCTAGATGAGAGAAGCATGGGAGAATAGCAAAGTAGAAAGATCTAGAGGGTCCTAGAAACCTACAGGTAGAACATTATGTTAGGCAGATTTGGGCACAGGGGTCCCGCTCAAACTAAGGCACCAGCCAAGGACAATACAGGCGGTAAAATTTAAACCCCTACCCTGATCTAGCCCATGGACAGGACCGTCTCCACACTTGAGTGGAGAGAGGGATATGACTTTCTCAAGTACTCAGGTGCCTCACATTTGACTATGTCCCCTGGAGGAGGATACCTAGTGGCACTCAGAGGAAGGACAGCAGGTTACCAAGAAGAGACTTGATACCCTATGAGCATATACTGGGGAAGATAATCCCCCTTGGGAACCGTCATAAGGGAGGGGAAAAAGGGGAAAATGGGAGGGAGGGAAGAATGGGAGGATACAAGGGATGAGATAACCATTGAGATGTAACAAGAATAAATTAATTAAAAATAAAAAATAAAAAATAAAAATAAATAAATAAATAAAAATTCTGAATGTATATCAATCTCCATCACATCTTCTCATTATCAATTTAAAACATCTATCTAGACCTAAAAATATCTTAACTGCTAAACAACTAAGCTTCATTGTAAAAACTAAGCTATCTGGTCTTCAAATCCATCAGAGACTTGAGAAGGAATAAACTTGATTATCTGAGTCCTAATCAGCCAGAGATTTGGATTTTTATCAAGGAACACTGAGAATATAACCCATTCCTAAAATTAGTTATATATTTCCAGTATGCCCTGGAAATTTTGTTGCATATAGTATGAAGAAATTCATATTTTCATAGAAATTATCTTTATGAGGGAGTATGTAGCAAGTGTTCAAGTTTGCATCTGCTTAAGACTTAACCAAAACCAGCACAATAAGTAATAGTGTTCTTTATGTTTCGGCACCAGATGTGTAGGGGTGGAGTAGCAATGATTTGCTGAGGGAGCCTTAGAAATATAGGTCCTGGGTTCATCTGTGGAACAGGAACAAAGGAAAGACAAAAGCTGTAGCCGACTAAAAAGACTCAAGTGGCGTATACACTGACAAAGACCCTCTGACCCAGCTCATACCATACACAAGAGTAAAACAACAAGACTGGAAATCTGTAATCTAGTAAAAGCTGACATTCATAGCAAGAGCTAATGAATGAACTAAGTGCTGAAGTACTTATTAAAGAATCCAAACTGTGCTTAGAAGTTTAATAGTACATGCCAGGTCTATATGGTTACACTTATAAACCTATCAAATGTGCTAAAGCCATGTCAATTATATGGAAACCATTCAAAATAATAGTAAATGTTTCTTATCTATTCAAGAGTACAAGTATAGGAATCTAATCTTAAGAATATTTCATAAACTGAATAACATATATAAGGGTTGACATAGATAGTTATACCCATTAAAGTCCTAGAAGAATCATTTGTGTGTCCACTTATATAGCATAAGTCTGGGCAACTTTTCAAGAGATTATCTAGTTTAAGTGCAATGTGAATTAATACAAATTGCCTTTAATAATTTGTAATCTCATGTTTTTAACAATGATACCACTAGATATTGTTTTCCCCTGAAGTTCATTCTACAGAATAAGCATGTCATGGAATAGTTTAAGGAGTGTATTTGGAAGCTAATCTCATCCCAAAATGACAAATGGACCTTTGTGGATTATAAATTTGTACAGGTTCTAGATATAATTCTTAGCTGAAAGTTAGGTTTTATCAGAATTTTCAAAGTTGATGGTCCTGGAAACTTTACTCACATAATGCCAACTATGTTACACAGATCCATATAACACTGGATGATATTATATGCAGTTCATGCCAATGAAACTATCAAACAAAACCAAACATAGATAATGCTGGATTTGGCATTGCTGGGACTTCTAGTATTCTATAACAGTGACCTCTTCAGGGATGGGACATTATAAACCTTCCAGACAAAAACAGTTTTTAAAAAGAAAACATGATTTCTGAGTTGTTGACAGTAAATTTAACTACAAATACAGCAAGTAAATAATACTTGCTTGAAATCCTTGGAAAAATAAAACTGCAGCACATTGACCAGAATCCCAAAGGTTTTATAATTGTGATCATGGTGGAAATTCTCACATTGCCTCACATAACTGGGATTCTCTGTTATTTGGTCAGATTCATATCACTACATTAGCTAAACAAATTTTAAGAATACAGCTATACTGATACTCAAAGTCTATGTGTGGCAGATGCTCTGACTTCATAAATTTGAGGTCAAGATTAACAGGGCTGATCTGCCATTGGGGTTTAACAGTACTACATAAAAGGGTTCTGATTAATCATTTTTTGTTTCCCTGATTATGAATTTTGTTCTTTTTTGTGCCCATACCTGGTATGCTCAGGCAGACATGAAGAAGCACTAACATTTGCTTCAAGTTGAAGAATCATGATTTTTTTTCCTGAACTGAAAAAATTTAAAAATATTTTCGAATGCTGGCTTGGGCATAATTTTAAATATTTAGGTTAGAGAGAGAGGCTCAAGAGGTCAGTATGTCAAAATAGACAAACCTGTCCTTAAATAGGAATACATAACTTACAAATTTCCCTTTTTCTATTTTGAACACTGAATAGAACTGACCTTTTCTATGCATCTCTTTTTTTTAGGGGTTTTTGCTTTGTCCTATTTTGTTTTGTTTTGTTTTGATATGATTTTAATGAATACCAAAGGTGTGCTTTATTTCTTGGAAAACATTTTCAGTACGTGTTCTCTTATCTGTTTAGTTCTGACTCCATAGATTACAGGGTTGAGAGCAGGTGGAATAACTACATACAAATTAGCCAGGAGAATGTGGATGTACCGTGGAATATTCCGGCCAAACCTATGAGTCATAAATGAAAAGAAAGCAGGAGTGTAGAATGTCAGCATGACACATACATGAGATCCGCAGGTGCTGAGTGCCTTCAGTTGGGCATCCTGAGAAGACAGTCGAAACACAGCACGGAGAATCTGGACATAGGAAATGATAATGGCTACAATGTCGCACACCAGGATAGAGATGGCACATAAGCCGTAGATGATGTTGACCTTGATGCTGGCACAGGACAGGCGGGCAATGCCCATGTGCTCACAATATGTGTGTGGGATGATTTGATGCCCACAAAATGGTAGCCGTAAGATGAGCAAGACAAAGGGTATGGCAAAAACCAATGGCCTCAGGAGGATGACCCAAGCAATGATGAACACCACCTTGTTTGTCAGCACCAGTGTATAGCGAAGAGGATTACAGATGGCCACATAGCGATCATAGGCCATGGCTACAAGAACAGCTGACTCCATACCTGTGCACAGGTGGATGAAGAACATCTGGATGAGACAACCCTCAAATAATATTTCTCTCAGGTTGAACCAGAAGATTGCAAGCATTTTAGGGATTGTGGATGTGGACAGGCCCAGGTCAATCGAAGACAGGATGGCAAGGAAGTAGAACATGGGCTGATGGAGACTGTGTTCTGTCTGAATTACATAAAGAATGGTTATATTCCCAAGTACAGCTGTCAGGAACACAACAAAAAAAGGAAAACCAAGCCAACAATGCATGTTTTCCAATCCAGGGATTCCCAGGAGGAGAAAAGTATATGGGTGAAATAGAGTAGTGTTCTGGGAAGCCATCCTTCTGTGACCGCTAAGCCAAATTACCGCATAGACCAAATACATCAAATACACTGCGTAGACAGCATCCTTCTCTAATGCAACAAAACAAGATACTATATCAGAGAAATTCCTGTCATAATTACCTAGGTTTCTTGATTGCAGTGATTTGAATTTTTAGTAAGTCTATAACTTAATATAAAACAAATAGATTGTATTTTGTTTTCTTCCTTTTTACCTTTTATTGAAAATAGATTATTTTCCCTTATGTTATACCCCAATTATAGTTTGCTCTCAGTCTACTTCATATTTTAAAAGAGGGTGGTGATGATAGAGAAATTGTTCAGCTGTAGCCCTTGGTTCCAAGCACCCACCTCAGGCAGCACACACCCACCTGTAACTCCAGCTTAAGGGATCTGACATCTTTTTCTAACATCTACAAACATTGCACTCTGATACACACATATACACACACCTCAAAAATGAAGTCACTAGAAATAACAAAGAAATAAAGCATAGTCTCAATATGTCAACTGACAGATAACAGTCATTCGCTAATTTCCAGACTTCAGTTGAAAAAAGAGACTGTCTAAAATAAACTTTCCAGGATCTAAACGAAGAATGCCTGCAGAAGATGAGCTGAGAACGTTCATTCCTGTGGGAAAGAAAGGTAGCAATTAACATCACAACGCAATCAATTTAGATTAATGAAATGAAGTCTCATGAAATCAAAACCATATTTTATAGAAGTGTATTTTGATTGATCAAGTTTTCCAAATTGTTTCTCATACTCTAGTTTTCATCTAGCCTCTTGCTTCTTGGTACTCACAGCAGAGAGACATGCTGCCCTGAAAACCTATATATAAAACAACAGCAAAGTTTGTCTCAGAAAATGTTCTTATCTGAGTCTGCTGACAGGAAAATGTGCAGACCCCTATTGAACACTGACATGGTGACAGGCTTTCTTGTCTCTCAGTATCTTCCTGCTGATACTTACCAAGAAGGCAACATACATTTTTGCACAAATACATACAGAGATACAAATGCTTTAATATGTAAGACATCACAAAGCTACCACATAATTTTAGATAATGTATGTATACTGCTCTTCCATGTTAAATCTCTCATATTCTTGCTTTGCCAAATTGTTGCCATTTCAGAAAAAGGACTTATTAGTCTCTCTCTTTGTCATGTATGTGAAAAGGAAGGAAAAATTTCTCTCTGACATTGGAAGGAGACAACAACATAGAATTATAGTAATTGGTGCACAGAGACCCACTAGTAGAGGAGAGGAGGAGAGGAGCTCCTAGGGAAAGTAACCCAGCTGTCCAGGAAAGTAGCACTAAGCTGAGAAGTGATGACTACGTGGCTGCAGGGCTGGGAGAAGGAGAACTAGACTATCTACATCTCCAGGTTCCTTCTCTGTGCTCACACTCAGCTGACATAAAACTATTTTGTCTATATAAGTAAATCTACACTTTGTTGCTCATTGGCATTATGCTGTTCATTTGCTTTTAAGAGGAGTGAGAGAGGAAGCAGGGGAGGAGGAGGTTCTCTTCTTCCCTGAGCATATGATTATTCATCCATGAAATACAATTATAAAAGGCTTCCACAGGAGAATTTCTTGAGACACATGCTTCACTCTTGATCTATCACTTAAAAAGTCTAAAGTTGATGGCTATACTATTGTTAGTAACGCAACAGAGTAAAACACTACAGAAGACTTGAATCTGGTACAGCTGCAGTATTTGAGTATTCTGAAACCTGAAGTACCAGATGTGACATCCTTATCATGATTTTATATTTTATGAACATTCTGAGACAGTTGGTAATATTTACAATGTAAAGCAA
>OU015752.1:118843695-118919538 GCA_907169655.1 Acomys percivali | reverse complement strand
GAGAGAGAGAGAGAGAGAGAGAGAGAGAGAGAGAGAGAGAGAGAGAGAATTATTCAGAAGGACTATGCTGCTTCCAAGTAAAGAACTGCTCTCTGGTTAACATCATCAATCCTCAAAAGTCAACCATATCCTAAAGTGAAGAAATCCACACAAATGTGAAATACATTGAGATATAGCTTGTTATTCTTTGGGATATTTTCACTTATAACTGGAAACCAGGTATAAAAGCATAAGGCAGAGAGACTGATCATTTTCATTTCCCATTGAATATGTATTTATATACTATCATATATGTATGTGTATATGCGTATATGTGTGTGTGTATGTGTGTGTATAAAGAGAGTATCATATTCTTGATCTAGAGTTTGAAATTTATATAATACAGAATTTTTTATATAAGGTGAATTTTTAAAATCTCACAACATATGTGCTGATTACCCTGTTTTTCTGATGAGGGAGAAGTAAGAAGCATAAGTTTGCCTACATGGTACTGTAGATATGATCTTCAGGCTTCCATAATGGACGCTTTTGTCCATAATAGTGATTGACATGTGATACTCAGCAGAAGATCCAAGTTTCATAATTTAACAATTCAACAAATACATATTTATTATATATTGCATAGTAGGCACTGTTTTAAGTGTCATTTAATATTAAACAATACTAACACAATGTATAAAAACAAGACAGGTTAGGCAAATACATACATGGCAATATGATTAGTGGAGATGCTGATTCTAAAGCTAGTAACTCTGGGTGGCATAGTTAGGGGACCTGATACAATGAAAATAAGATTTAAGGATATGTTTGAAGGTGAAAAGAAGGCAACCACATGGGATTTGTGAAACCAGGGGAACCATTCCAGTAAGAGAAGAGCAAATACGAAGGGATTGTAGTATGTTGGCAGTGGTCCATCACAATAAAGTTGGATAGAATATTTGATGTGATATGATTTGGAATGCTCAACATTCTTTGAAATATGCATTATTAGACTTCCAGAAATCTGGGTGAGGACTGAAGGAAGTCCACAGACAGTGTCTTAATTAGGTTTTTATTGCTGCAATACAACACCATGACCAAAAGCAACTTGGGTAGGGAATGATTTATTTTGGCTTTACAGATTACAGTCCATCATGAGAGGAAATCAGGACAGAAACTCAATTCAGGAACCTGGAGGCAGGAACTGTAACAGAGGCAGTGGAAGAATACCATTATTGGTTTTCTCCTCATGGCTTCTTCACTTTGCTTTCTTATACCCTGCAGGACCATTTGCCCAAGCGTAACACCACCCATTGTGAATTGACCCCTCCAACATTAGCCATTAATCAAGAAAATGCCCCCACAGACTTTTGCCAGTCAGGTGAATTGATTTTTACCATTAAAGTTCATAATTCTAGATAATTGGCTTGTGTCAATTAAAAAAAAATCAGCCAGTATAGAGGGAGGAAGAGGAAATGGATCTTTGTGAGTTCAAGGCAATCCTGCTCTACAAAGTGTCCAGGACAGCCAGTGCTTCACAGAGAAGTACTATCTTTTTGAAAAAAAATCAACATATGCAGGGTCTAATTGTACACAGTGGAAGGATGGCTAATCAAGTTGTTATAAAGTGTAGTCTCAAAAATAAAAAAAACTATCATTTATGGTTATAGATCAAAAATTAAAATATATAGTAACTAAATTAGAGTAAGGTGATCAAGAATATTTATTGTAGATTATAGCAAGAAGGAACTTATTAATAGACAAGTAATTTATACAAATTTGTAAAATTGCTGAAGTATGTTATATTTCATATGTATAGAGTCTGTAGTATGTGTCAAAGTAAATAAATTGGACTAAATACCATATTACAGAGAAGGTAACATCCTTGTAAATTGAAAGTTGTTTTTGTTGTTGAAATTTTTAGTCGAAGAAGAAGCAACTATTTTAGAGCATCAACAGACCGTTTTAGAACACTGAATTATAATGAATGAGTATATTTACATGCCTTTTCATTCCTCCTTTCATGAGGTTACAATAATTTAATAGATTCTGATGGATCCCATATGTAAAAATGAACAGAGAAACTGTTTCATTCCATTCCAGTAGTTAATCCACTTAGGTAAAGGAGTCACTACATATAATAGGCAGATGTTTTAGTCATATCTAATTACCACTTGAACACCTTAAGTTATCTGCATCATATGACAAATGATTCTAGCTGTCCAGGGCTTGTAGACACTTCTTGTAGTCATACAAAGCTTCTGACTCTTTCTGCACACTATTACATATTAATCCCTCAGTCTTGGGAGGATCCTTGGATTATAGATGTTCCATAGAGTAGACCATTCTGCTGTTTTTATTCTCTAAACCTTGGCCACATGTGTCTCTGCATTTATATCTCCTGAAAATAGAAACTTTTCTGGTGAGGGTTAGGAGACCTATGAATATAATGATAAATTGTTAGGACCTGGTTAAATATTGTGGCCACTAAGCAAAATAACAATAGTATGTTGTCTCTTAGGGTCTCTGATGTATCTAGCAATGGGTTCATTGTTTAATAATAGTGCCAGGTATGTGTTTGATCCTATGCAGAAGGACTTAAATCCTATCAGATAGTGGTAAGTTACTGCCATAATGTGCCACTATTCTGCAGAAGGCATGTCCTGCCAGGTCAGCTATTATTGTAGCTCAAGTAGTTCACATCTTGGTAAGATTGTGGATTATTTTTCTTTTTAGTGCACATAGCACATCCCAGCAATATGAAAGCTTAGCTATGGAATTTTCCAGGTCACGACCAATTTGGTATCTCCATGCTCTATTGCTCAAATATGTGTTATTGTTAGCAATAAGATCTTACAATCAAGTTCTGGATGCTAAGTAAGTTCATTGTCAGCAGCCTATAATGCTTTGTCATCAACAGGTCCTCACTGGCTAAGAACTCCAAGAGAAATAACCCACTGTTCACAATGGGCCTGTTTTTTTATGACTTGTGTAAAGTAGCCAGACACCTGTAGTCAAACATCAGACCACTGTTGGCCTGTGATAGGGAAGCACAATTTTAACTTTTTTGTTGTTGTTTTTTGTTTTTGTTTGTTGTGTGTTGTTGTTGCTGCTGCTGCTGCTGCTTTGATGCATAGCAAGCTCAGAATAAGTTAACAGAAATATACAAGGCACTTGCTCAAATACCTACTTTCCTCTAGTTTGGTTTTCTTTAAAACTACAGTGTCCTTCATGATCAGGCAAGAATAAGAACTGAAATCCACAGGGATTTTTTAAAATACTGTCTCTACGGGAAATGATAATGAAAGGTTCTTCCTGAGAAGTTGTAAAGCTCTGATAAAAGCAGTCCAGAGTAGTATACAGCCAAGGCAAGATTCCATTGTGGGGTTCAGCCTGGTGAGTCTCTCATTTTTCAGTTGCAGACAAATAAATGGAAAGAGAAAGAAGAGATGACAGGAGATGTGGGTTATCTTGGATGCAGAAACTGAAGATGAAGCTTTGGAAAAGAATAGGAGCATGATTAATTAGCTATGTAACATTACCAGAACATGCTAGCCAGTGCCTTTTAAAAAAATTATTCTGTTTGATGTATAATGAATGATAGCATATCTTTGGAATATTGTTTAAATTGCTTTTGAAAGAATTACTTATTCTAAAATTAGCAATAAGTTGTAGTATTGTTGCTATAAATATCTATTTTTAATATCATGAAACACTTATAGAGACTTTAAATTATTTGTGTAATGTAAAAGTACTTAATTTTAATTTCCTTTAAATGTAGATTGAATTAGTCAGAAAGCTAAATTTTATGACAATCAGTCTGACACAGACTTCATACTCTGAAGCATTTAAAACTCATCATGGTATACTAGTCTCAAGAAATGGTTCAAATGATGCATCATATATATAATGCACAGATGATAGATGATGGATAGATAGATGATAGAGGATAAATAGATAATATATTTAGATGACAGAAAGATGATAATATATCATATATATGATAGATAGATAGATAGATAGATAGATAGATAGATGATAGAGATAGATAGATAGATAGATAGATAGATAGATAGATAGATAGATAGAGATAGATAGATAGATAGATAGATGGGTGATAGGTGATAGATGATAGACATACATACAAACAGGCAGATCAAAGAAAAATATTTGATATACAACAAAAGGGCAGTTCTGTAGTTTGAACTCAAGATGTAACATGCTCAGAAATTTACTCTGCTAATGACACACAGACCACATTTATGTTCTTTAACAGAAATATTTATTCTTACATATATGAAGATAGAGGAGAGAATATGCTTATAGTTTTACATTGCCAACAAACGCATTTGGTTTTATTAGTCATTTTTGAGATTAAAATACAATCATGATACCTCTACTTACCTTTATATTTGTTTTCATTTTTGGTGTTGTGGGGATGGGTTGTTTCTTAGTTTTCTTTATTTTGTTTTGAATTTGTTGTCTTGTCTTTCTTTTCTAAAAAATGTGTGTGTGTTTGTGTGTGTGTGTGTGTGTGTGTGTTTGAAGAGAGAGAGAAAAAAGCATGAGAGGGGGCAAAGTGTGTAGAAAAAGGAGGTGGGATAGATCTGTGAGGAGTTAGAGGAAGTGAAAATGATCAAATATATTCTATAAAATAATAAAAGGAGTTATTGATGTATATAGCTGTGTAGGTAACATTTATCAGATAAGTATGGAAGTATCTTGTATTCTTAGCTTTCAGGATATTAAAACATATTTGTTTTATTAATAGGATCCACTGAGACACTTCTCTGCATTCACCATCATGTATTCATCAAATCCTTAGACTCTAAAATCTATGACTGCCTCAGTTATGAAACTAAAGATTCTAACATGTAACACTGAATATTGAGGTACTCAAAGGGATTGTGTATTTCTACAACATTTATGGAGGAATGTGTATTGATTCTGCGTGCTTGAGGATGTTAATCAAAATGTATAACATGTAAACCTTCAAATTTGTAATCTCCCAATAGATTAAAACTTTCACTAGGCCATTTGTTCTCATGATTTAATAGTGTTTGGAAATTGATGTAAAGTCATCCAGAAGTGAGTTTTAGTAATCTCTTGGGTGTCTCTTAAAACAGTCAAGCTCACAATCTTGACCTACCATTGCAAGACCTTCATTTGGTCAATTGTATTGATTTTCAGTACTATATTCAGAGGTTAGCAGAGGCCTAAATTCATCAACATACAAGGATGCACTCTTATTAAAGATGGTTAAAATAAGAAAATACTCAAAAAAGAGAGTATCAGTGTAAAACAATACCTAAAGATTGCTTATAAGACTAATGATTTCAGAGATTACTGTACAATCGATGTAACATGAACAATGTTTTTCTTTTATTTACTGTGTAGTGTAGCTTCCTCCAAGGCTTATGCTTGACTTGTTAATATCCTAAAAGACATGGTACACAGTGCATTTGAAATTGGTACAGTGACTTTCAGAAGAACACGCACAGGGTATATCACATCCCTTTAAAGAGCTCTAGGTCTCCAGTTTCAAAAATCTATCCAGAAAACTGCCAATTGGATGAGCATGCAGTTCTGAAGACTGATTCATGCATTCTCCTGTAGGATGATCCTTCACAATGACACTCAGTTTCACCCTGTCTCTTTCCTTTTGCTGGGGGTCCCAGGTCTAGAGTCCCTTCACATCTGGATTGGCTTTCCTTTCTGCATTGTGTACATGATTGCTCTCCTAGGAAACTTAACCATCTTGTTTGTGATCAAGACTGAGAGCAGCCTCCACCAACCCATGTTCTACTTTCTGGCCATGTTGGCCACCATTGACTTGGGCCTTTCAACAGCAACCATCCCTAAGATGCTTGGGATCTTTTGGATTAATCTCAGAGACATACTCTTTCAAGATTGCCTTATACAGATGTTTTTCATCCACAAATTTACACTTATGGAGTCAGCAGTCCTCTTGGCAATGGCTTATGACCGCTATGTGGCGATCTGCAACCCACTTCGGTATAGCACCATCCTCACGAACAAGGTTGTTTCCATGATTGGTCTTGCTGTGCTAGTGAGAGCAATTATCTTTGTTATTCCATTTATATTTCTAATTTTGAGACTGCCCTTTTGTGGGCATCACATCATTCCCCACACCTATTGTGAGCACATGGGTCTCGCTCGTCTATCTTGTGCCAGTGTCAAGGCCAATATAATTTATGGCTTGTGTGCCATATGTAATCTTCTGTTTGACATTGTTGCCATTGCTCTTTCTTACATACAAATATTGCGTGTTGTGTTTCATCTCCCTTCTCGGGAAGCCCGGCTCAAATCCCTCAGCACTTGTGGTTCACATGTCTGTGTCATTCTTGCCTTTTACACACCAGCCCTCTTTTCCTTCATGACACATCGCTTTGGACGAAATGTACCTCGCTATATACATATACTTCTGGCCAACCTTTACGTTGTAGTGCCGCCAATGCTCAATCCTGTCATATATGGAGTGAGAACCAAGCAGATCTACGACGGTGTGAAGAAACTGTTATTGCAAGTACAAGGAAAGGAAAAGGAATAGCCTATAATTGTATGAAGCCCCATAGACTACTATCACAGTTTACTCAGGAAGATTTCTTGCAGTAAAAATCATATTCCAACATGAAGCCAAGTCAGAGTACTGCTCTAAGTGGTAAATACGTGCCTTTTCATGCTATTTCACAAAAGACACAGCTAGTTTATTATTCTGTTCCCAATTTCATTATTTTATTTTAGTATTATATGCCTTTTTCTTCTTTCATCAGACACCTGGTAGGTATATTACAAAAAGTTCAATGTAACCGTGGTTGTTATAAAAACTGATGTTTCTTGTAGCTTCTTTTCTCAGTGTGACTGGGCTAATTTTATGAATGCTGGTTTCATAACTGTGAGATTTTTTAAATTTTTTATTATTCTTGTTACATCTCAATGGTTATCCCATCCCTTGTATCCTCCCATTCTTCCCTCCTTCCCATTAACTGTGAGATTTTTAAGATGAGATGGTGACTAAGAAACTTTCTCTCTCACTTTGAAATTTGCAAAGCTTTAAATTCACCAGCATGCTCAGCATAGAAAGTGCCATCATTTCCTCTAAAGCCTTGTATGTACTGTGCTAATTTACATCACTATACGCTTCCAAAGACCATACATTTCTATTGCCCAGTGTACCAGTTTTAGTATACTACTACATTTATGCAGATTTAACAAAATATTGTAATCCATTCATCTGACTATCATATATCATATATGTATATGTTAGAATACACACATATGTTATCTAAATCAGCTCACACTTTTGGTCCTTCAGAATGATTTTATGGTTTGCAATAATATTTTTACTATGTTATATTTATGTTTACCATAACTATAGCCATTGTCCTGGTGGCATTTATGCAATGAAGGTATAATGTAAATTAAGAGTCTTATCTATTTCTTTTTTTAAAGAATCTTTGAAATATTTTAGTTTATCAATTACTTGCTAATTTATATACCTTCCTTTATATAGCTATTGTTTATACATTTTCAATTTTATATTCATTAGTTTACTGTTTATATGATCAATATTCACATAAGTGTATTCAACTATGTATTATTTTAGCATTCCTTGTTCTCTGTACCACAAGATAATATTTCCTTTGAAACAATTTTATATGCAGCAGTTTTTTTCTGTATTTACCAAGAATGCATCAAAAATATCTTTCACCATGACCAAAAGGTTTCATTCCAAGCATGTAGGGATGATTTCGAGGCATGTAGGGATGGATCCATCAATGTAATCCATCATATAAACAAACTGAAAGAAAAAACACATGATCATCTCCTTAGATGCTGAAAAAGCATTTTAAAAAAAATCCAATACTCGTTCATGTTAAGTCTTGGAGAGATCAGGGATACAAGGCACGTAACTAAACATAGTAAAGGCAATATATAGCAAGCCTATAGCCACCATCGAACTAAATGAAGAGAAAATTAAATCAATTCCACTGAGATCAGGGACATGACAAGGCTGTCCACTCCCTCCATATCTCTTCAGTATAGTACTGGAAGTCCTTGCTAGAGCAATAAGCAACTAAAATAGATCAAAGAGGCACCAAATAATCAAATAATCCAATTTAAAAATGGGGTACAGAACTAAACAGAGAATTCTCAATAGAGGAATATAAAATGGCCAAGAAATGCTTAAAGAAATGCTCAATGTCCCTAGTCATCAGGGAAATGCAAAGCAAAATGACTCTGAGAATCCACTTTACACCTACCAAATGCCTAAGATCAAAAACTCAAGTGAGAGCACATGCTGTCAAGGATGTGGAGAAAGGGAAAGACTCCTTCATTTCTGATGGGAGTGCAAACTTGTACAACCACTTTGGACACCAGTCGGTACTTTCTCAGAAAATTTGGAATAGATCTACCACAAGACCCAGCCATACCACTCCTAGGCATATACCTGAAATATGTTCTACCATACAACAAGGACCTTTGCTCAACTATGTTCATAGCAGCTTTATTTGTAATAGATAGAATCTGGAAACAACCTAGATGTCTCTCAACTGAAGAATGGATAAAGAAACTGTGGTACATTTTCACAATGGAATACTACTCAGCTATTAAAAACAAGGAAATCCTGAAATTTGCAAGCCAATGGATGGAACTAGAAATGATCATCATGAGTGACATAACCCAGACCTAGAAAGACACCTATGGTATATACTAACTTATAAGCAGACATTAGCCAAAAAGTACAGGATAACCAAACTACAATACACAGACCTAATGAAAGTAAGTAACAAGGAGGACCCTAGGAAGAATGTTTAATTCTCTTTCAGCAGGACAAATAGAATAGACACCAGAAGAAGTTGAAGAGAAGTAACACAAAGGGAGCTTACTATAGAGGTCCTCTGAAATACTCCATCCCCAGGAGATCCAAGCTGAAGCTGAGACACACAGCCAAACTCCTGGGTGGAGCCCAGCACAGTGAGTCTTATGGAAGAGTTTGGGAATAGAAGCACCTGGAATGGACGGGAGCTCCAGAGGGAGACCAGTAGAGCCAAAAAGCCCATGAGGAGGAGGAGGAGGGGCATGCTACAGAGACCAATGCACCAACCAAGGACCATGCATGGTGAGGACCTAGACCCTTGACTCAGATGCAGTAGATAGGAAACACAGTATTCTTGTGGGTTCTACTCCTTGAGGGGAGTAGGAGATACTTGTGACATGTACTCTGGCCCCCATATGTTGAACACTTCCCCCTGGCAGGATGCAGACAGTTCAGGTGAGACTTGATAGGCTGAGGTCAGTTGTTAGGAGAGGAAGGCACCTCTTTCTTAGGACAAGGGGAAGAAGGGAAAGAGTAGGAGGAAGGGAGGTAGGAAGGAAACAAGGAAGGGGTCTACAATCAGGATGTAAAATGAACAAGTTAAAAAAAATCAATTAATAAATATGTACCACAAGACAGAGCTAAACAACTGTTGAACCAATTTTGTTTCATTCAAAAATGTGTCTGTCTCTCTGTTTATGTGTCTAATTGCCTGTATATATTCTATGTATGTATGTATGTATGTATGTATGTATATTTGTATCTGTATGTTTACACATATGTGGATGAGTGGTGTCTTTGGAAGCTCCCTTGTTTTGTCTCCTGATTGTATCTGTGCATCTATGGGTGAGATTCCTAAAACTCTGCTTGCTTTGTCTGCCAAAAGTGTGTAGGTTTTTGCAAGCTTCTAAGTTTAGTACGTTTAGTAAGTGCTAAGCAGTCCAGAGTGTTTTATCAGCCTTCTTAATTAGGTCTCTAGCTCCCAACAAACTGCTGTTCACTGCTAAGCCACCAAGCCAAAAGGAACTAAGATTTTCCTTTTTTTTTTTTTTTTTAATTAAAATTTATTCAGACAACATACTGGTTCGATCCTCCCTCCCTCCCTGTTCTGACCTATTTCCCTCCCCTAGACCTCTTACAGAAGGGAATCTCCTCCCTCACCATCTGACCACAGCCTATCAGGTTTATCTGGAGGCTCTTCCTTTTACAACCCCTCCTCACTAACCACCTGGCTTAGTTGATTAAGATGCCTGCTGTTAAATAACCAACGTTCTCCTCTAGAAGGCCACTGTGGTGGCAGAGAATCCAGACGGCCTGATTAGATATCTCTCTTCCTTATGAGTTAAAGTATAAATAGCAAGACACCCAAGACTGGAACTTTAAAAGTTAAATTGTAGATAACAAGGCTACCAGCCTGAAAGATGAAGAGTTGACATATGCAGAGAAGCGTTCGCTGCCGCTGTGGCCCATCTCTGTCTATGCTGTATGCTGGAGCTGGCCTCTAGCACTTTACTATTTCACATGTGTGTGGCTTGCATAATGTCCATTCTCACCTCTAACTTCTTACCACCCATTTTCATACTACGCTGCACAATCCTTTCTCTCATGCCCCAGTCTATTTGGCGATCTCTATACTTAAAATTTTTTTAGAAAGGAATTGTCTATAAAGCTCTTAGCATTAGTAGAATTTATTTTGAGCCTAAAAACCTTCTGAGTACAAAATACTGCTTTAATAAGGTAAATCTGTACTGGGTATAAGGAACACTAGAATATTAAATGTGTGCTATCTACGTAATAGGTAGGTTTTGTCTTAAAAAAATGAAAAATTATGAACTTTGTCAAAGGCTGGCTTTCAAACTAGGGTAAACTCAAGTGAAGAAATAGAGTTGGAGAAAGAAGCAAAAAAGATAGTAGTTCCTGGCTATTTACAAAGCCACTAATTTGGGGATTAAAAAAAATAGAACAAAAATCTAGCATGTACCTTTCCTTATTTAAGACTCTCACAAGCCAAAAAATCTTTGATTTTTGAAATAAGGTAGCTATCGATTAATTTAAGTAGAAAATATAAAATAACATTAGGAAAGTTCAGTATTTAATAAACCCCCCCAAAATGAGGTATCTTTTTCAAACTTTTGTTTTTTTTAATATTTTATTAATTTATCCATATTACATCTCAATGGTTATCCCATCCCTTGTATCATGCCATTTCTCCCTCCCTCCCATTTTCCCCTTACTCCCCTCCCCTATGGCTGTGACTGAGGGGAACTCCTCCGCCTGTATATGTTCATAGGGTATCAAGACTCTTCTTGGTAGCCTACTATCCTTCCTCTGAGTGCCACCTGGTTTCCCCATCCAGGGGACATGGTCAAATATGGGGCATCAGAGTTTGTGTGAAAGTCAGACCCTACTCTCTACTCAACTATGGAGAATGTCCTGTCCATTGGCTAGATCTGGGTAGGGGTTTGAAGTTTTTTGTTGTTGTTGTTGTTGTTGTTTGTTTGTTTTGTTTTGTTTGTTTTTCAAGTCAGAGTTTCTCTGTGTATAGCCTTGGCTGTCTTGGAACTTGTACTATAGACCAGTCTGGCTTTGAACTCACCGAGATCCACCTGCCTCTGCCTCCAAGTGCTGGGATTAAAGCATACACCACAACTGCCTGGCTTTCAAACATTATTGAGGTCATTTAAAATTTATCCTCTTTAGTTTTTAAGTGATTACAAAAAGAAATTATAAGGAAAATATAAATTATAAAACATATTGAATCAAAACTATAGAACAAAAAACATTTTGATTAAGATATTATAACACAATAATTGTTGCTCAAAGAATAAACTGAATAAGTTTCCATAAAATATGAAATAATGTAAGAATTTTTAGAATGGATATGATTATCAATTAATAGAGTAATCAATATTTTTGGCCCACAACCTTGAAAGATGATCCCTGCTCTACCAGAGGCTAAATTGGTATAAGGAAGATAAACACTGCCCATCTCCTGTTAATATCCCTGGAAGCACAACTAGCAGTCCCCCAAATCACCCCCTTTCCTGGGCTTCATATCTCAGCACACAACCCCTACAGAAGACTCCCACTCTACTGGAGGGCATGCCAGCATTAGGAACCCAAGGTATCTAGAACCCTGAGGCATCAGTGGTAGTCAGACTGCTAAGGCTAAGCCATGTTTCCAGAACCTCTGAGGCAACAGGAGCACCCAAAATTCCAGAGGTCTCTTCTAGGTCACCAAAACCCCACTGGAGACACAGCACTAGACTTAAGATTCACTGGCTATCAGAACCACAGGCCACTCAGGCAAAATAAAAGAAAGAAAACAGACAGCAAGAGAAAGAACATGCAAAAAGTATCCCTCCAATGAAGATAAGCTCAGAAATTTTCACCTAAACCTATAATAACCACAAACCCAGATGACTAAAAGCAAGCATAAGAACACAATCACCAAAATCCAGGGCAATATGGCAACACTGGAGCCCAGATGTCCTACTACAACAATCTCTGGGTATCCCAACACAGCTGAGGCACAATAAAATGACCCTAAATCTAATCTTATAAAGATGATCAAGGCCCTTAAAGAGAAAATCAAAATCTTTTCTAAAAGTCCAGGAAAAAAACAGGCAAAGAAAAGAGTAAAATTGTTCAAGATCTGAAAATGGAAATAGAAGCAATAAAGAAACACAAACAGAGGGAATCCTGGAGATGGAAAGTCTAGGTAAGTGAACAGGAACCACAGATTCAAGCATAATCAACTGGACGTAAGAGATGGAAGAGAGAACCTGAGGCATAGAAGATAAAATAGAAGAAATTGATAGAATAGTCAAAGAAAATGTTAAATATAAAAAGTTCCTGACACAAAAATCCATGGAATCTTGGACACTATGAAAACACACAACCCAAGAATAATAGAAATAAATAGGAGAAGAAGATCCCCAGTTAAAGGCCCAGAAAATATTTTCAACAAAAACATAAAAGAGTATTTTCCTAACCCAAAGAAAGAGAAGACTATAAGGGTACAAGAACCTTCCAGAATACTAAAGAAATGTACCAGAAAAGAAATTCCCACTACCACATAAAAATCAAAACAATACACATACACAAGAAAGAAATAATTAAAAGCTTCAAGGGGAAAATGCCAAGAAACATATAAAGATAGACCTATTAGAATCATGCCTGACTTCTCAACAGAGACTCTAAAAGCTACAAGGGCCTGAAAGGATGTCTTACTGATTCTCAGAGACCACAGAAGCCATACCAGACTATCACATTCCGCAAAACATTTAATCCTTTTTTAGATAGAGAAAGAAAGATATTCCATGACAAAATCAAATTTAAAAAGTATCTATGAACAAATCCATGCCTACAGAAGATGCTAGAAGGAAGACTGTAACTTAAGGAGGTTAACTACATCCATGAAAACAGAACGTAGTAATCTCACACCAGTAAAATCAAAAGAAGGGAAATATACACACAAACACACACATGCTCTCACTCACATCTGTGAGTGCACACACTGCCACCACCAACGACAACCACAAAATAACTGGAATTAACAATCATAGGTCATTAATATCTCTCAATATCAATGGACTCAATTCCCCAATAAAAAGACACAGGATAACAATACCGATGCAAAAACAGGATCCATCCTTCTACAGCATACAAGAAACACACCTTAACATCAAAGATAGATATTATCTTAGAGTCAAGGGTTGGAAAAAGATTTTCCAAGCAAATGGGTTTAAAAAGAAAGCTGTAATACTAATTCTAATATCTAAAAAAATAGACTTCCAACCAAAATTAATCAAAGAGATGGGAAAGGACATTTCATATTCATCAAACAAAATTTACACCATGAAGACCTCTTAATTCTGAGCATCTATACTCCAAATACAAGGACACTTACATTTGTAAAAGAAACATTACTAAAGCTTAAACTACGTATCAAATCCCACATGTTACTAGTAGGAGACTTCAAAACCCTAATCTTGCCAACATACAGGTCATCCAGACTAACTAAACAGAAAAAAAAAAATGGAATGAATAGACTTTATGATTTAAATGGACCTAACAGATATCTACAGAACATTTCACCTAAATAATATAAATATCTTCTTCTCAATACCTGATGGTACCTTATCCAAAACTAACTACACAATTTTTTCTAAAGAAAATCTCAACAGATTCAAGAAAATTGAAATAACTTCCTATATCTTATCAGACCACAATGGATTAAATCTGGATTTCAACTACAATAGAAAAACTTAATCCCAACCATCTCATGTAAACTGAACAACTCTCTACTGAATGACCACAGTGTTAAGGCAGAAGTAAGAAAAAACTTAAATGATTTCTAGAATTTAATGAAAATGGATGCACAATACACCCAGACTTATGGGACAGAATCAAAGGAGTGTGCTAAAAGGAAAATTCATAGCATTGAGTGCCTTCATAAAGAAATTTGAGAACTACAGATCACTATCCTTCCTGAGCCCTCATGCAAAAATACTCACAAAATGAATACAAGGGCACATCAAAATGATCATCCAACAATCCACCATGATCAAGTAGGCTTCATTACAGAAATGCAGGGGTGGTTCAGCATATGAAAATCTGTCTATGTAATTAATTCATCATATAAACAAAATGAAAGAAAAATGCATTATCAGCTCATTAGATGCTGAAAAGCCTTTGATAAAGTTTATCATCCCTTCATGATAAAAGCCTTGGAGAGATCAGGGACAAAGAACACATACCTAAACATAATAAAGGCAATATACAGAAAGCCCGCAGCCAACATCAAATTAGATGAATATAAATGTAAAGCCATTCCACTAAAATCACTATCCTCTCTCTATATATATATGTGTGTGTGTGTGTGTGTGTGTGTGTGTGTGTGTGTGTGTGTGTATTCTAGCTAGAGCAATAAGACAACTGAAGAAGATCAAGGGGATACAAATTGGAAAGGAAAAGTCAAAGTATCAAAATTTGCAGATGTCACAATAGTATATATAAGTGAGATCAAAGGTTCTACTAGGGAACTAGAGCTAATAAACACCTTCAGCAAAGTGGCTGGATACAAAATTTACTGAAAAATAAAAAACTTTAACCCTCCTATATACAAATGATAAAAAAGGCTGAGAAAGAAATCTAGGAAATAACACCATTGACAATGGTCACAAATAATATAAAATATTTTGATGCAACTGTAACCAAGCAAATGAAGACCTGTATGACAAGAATTTCAAGTCTTTGAAGAAAATATTCTTCTATCAGAAGAATGCTATCAGAAGATGAAAAGATCTCCCATGTTCATGGATCAGTAGGATTAACATAGCATAAAAGGCCATTTTACCAAAAGTGATCTACAATGCCAATGTAATCACCATCAAAATTCCAACACAATTATTTACAGACAGTAAAATAATAATCCTTAACTGCATATGGAAAAATTAAAAAATGCAGGTTAGCTAAAACAATCCTGTACACTACAAAAACTTCCAGAGGTATCACCACACCCTGATTTATAACTCTACTATAGGCTAAAGTAATAAAAGATAAAACCACATGGTATTGGCCTAAAAAGAGAGGTGGATCCATGGAATCAAAATGCAGACCCAAATGTAAATCCACATACCGATAAACCCCTGTGGTTTTTTTGTTTGTCTGTTTTGGGCTTCTTTGATAAAAAAAAAATACAAACAAACAAAAAATCACAAAATTATGCAATGGGAATAAGAAAGCATTCTTCATCAAATGGGGGATACAGACCTAAACAGAGAGTTCTTAACAGAGGAATCTCAAATGGCCAGAAAAAAAAAGAAATGTTCAACATCCTAAGCCATCAGGAAAATGGAAATCAAAACGACCCTGTGATTCTATCTTATACCTCTCAGAATGGGTAAGATCAAAATGCAAGTGACAACTCATGCTGCCAAAGATACGGAGTAAGGGGGACACTCCTACATTGCTGGTGGAAGCGCAAACTTGTACAACCACTCTGGAAATCAATATGTGCCATGGACTGTCTCAGCCGAGTATAGGTCCTTGGGAAACGGAGTTCTCGAAGCATCAGTGGACAAAGATAGGCGAGGTGACAAACAGAGTCAAACACAGAGGAGTTTGGTCTGAGTGTATTTTTGCAGGTAAACAAGCTAGATTTTTATACACATTTTTTTTTTTTGAAATGGGGAGAAATTTTGTGGTTACATTTTTGGTTTGGTTTGGTTTCTTGTTTTCATGATTTAACCTCAACAGTTAGAATGAGTCAAGATGTACAAAAGAAGATAATATGAATGCAATTAACATGACTAATCACAGTTATGCATAAAAATTACCTAAGGAATTAGGGGAGAAGGAAGGAGGAAAGAAAGCAAAACAGGGTGGAAGGGGCAAAATGGAAGAAGGAAGAAAAGGAAGAAGGAGAGAAGGAAGGATGGAAGAGAGAGGAAATATCTTTTACTCCTTGTCAGTATCTGATTTGACTTCACAACATGGAACCCATACCTGAAACTGCTTGGGTATCCAAGGAACTGAGACTAGACAGCCCAGAAACCTAGGGTAAAACTAAATACTACTGTTCTAAAACAACAACAACAAAAAGTATCGATAAAATGACTTCTGATGACAAGTAGATGGGAACAAATATAGAGACCCACACCCAGACTTTATGCAGAGAATGAGACACCTTGGATCACTCAGAGCCCTAAAAGGGATATCTCCATCAAATCCCTATCCTCAAGGCTCAGGGAGCACTGCAGAAGAGGATGCTGAATGAGTGTAAGGACCAGAGGAGGTGGAGGGCACCAAGACAAGCAAGGTCCTCTAAATCAACAAGATTGATGCCCTTATGAACTCACAAGAGACTGAGGCATCATGCACAGGACCTGCACAGGTCTGCCTAATTCGGGGTCCTGAAAATAAAAAGGAGAAGTAGATGCTCTGATCACTAAACCAGAGACAATCTCCAAATGATAATGAGTTGCAAAGAAAAATTTAGTTAACTCCAAGGGAGTCTCACTAGGGAAGCAAAGTACTATTAAGGGCAGGCCGCGTGTCCAGCAGTAGACAGCCAACAGAAAATGAACTCAATGGCTTATTTGGAGATTCCTTGTCTCATAATGTCATGCCAAGGCTTTTTCTTTTTAAAAAATTATCTTGTTACTTTTATTTTATTTCTATATTAATTTTCTCCTTTATACTCTTACAAGTCCTTTGCACATGTATTATAACTTTCAGTTTAGTGTTTTTACAGGAGTCTGAGTATGTGAACAAATAGGTATCTTTATCATGTCTTCTCTTGGTCTCTTTTTCTTCCGTTTGCTTTGTTCTATTCTGATGTGTCAGTTATTGTTTTGTCTGATTATATTTTATATTACTTTATTATTATCCCTTAGAAGACTGATACTTTTCTTTTTTAAGGTAAAATTTCTTTTTTTAAAAAATATTCTTCTTTGTGTATTATATCTCAACCACAGTTTTCCGCCCTTCCTCCCCCTCCCAGTCTCCTCACACCTCCCCTCTTCCACCTACCCCTCAGTTTCTCTTCAGAAAATGGTAGACCTCCATGGAGTCAACCAAACATGACATATAAAGTTGGACCATAGGCTGTCTCTGACACTTTTGCCCGATTTGAGGACCCTTTCCTCCTACTGTGTTACCTCCTCCAGCCTTAATACTGCCTGTTTGTTTTCTCATGAGAGATAGAAAGGGAGTGAACCTGGAACAAAGAGGAGTTGGGGAGAACACTGGGAGAAGTGGGAGAGGAAGCCAAAATCAGGATATATTAGATGAGAAAAATCTCTTTTTAACACAAGGAAATAATTAAAACCTTCCCATCCATTAGGCCCTTCAGAGAATGAATGTTAATCAACACATTAAAGGAAACAATTAAAAGATGACACAAAGGACAAATGGCATATAGAATATACAATTATGATATTGTTATATGTATATTAGATTTGTCCAAACCTATAGCTAGAAGCGATAAAAAGATTGCTTCTCATTGCTAGAGTAAGAGTTTCTTGTTTTAAAAAGGTATAAAACAAACTGAGACAGACAGCAAGTACAGTTGAAGACATAAGCTTCAAATGTTGATAAAAATTTTTTGTCTTACAAAAATGCTCACATGTATTTGTATGAGTGTCTTAGTAGATCTTTTCCTTTGTCAATCAAGAAGGAATATAAATAAGATTAGTCTACTACAAAGAAATAATGCAGTAAGCAAATATAATAAAAATAAAAAATGTGTTTTGGAGAATGGAATGATTCAAAGATTTTGACAATGTATACCAGATGTTTCTGGAGCACTTTTATAGTTTTAGAAACCATAAATATAAACAAAACCATAAATACATAAGTTTGTAAAGAAACTACTGAAACACTGACCGTCCTTAAAAGTATAAATAGGTAAATTATCCAAAAATAAATCCACACCCTTAAGGGAATATGTCAAAGGTACACTTATTATCCAAGAGAGTGTCTTTTGGTCAAATCAAAAGAAATTCCTTATTGTTTCATGGTTCTTGCTCTATATTGTTTATTTTATTTATGTTTAATAATATAAATGTATATGCCAAGAAAGAAAAATTTTTAAATGACTGTGATGAATTCATGTTTAAAAAAAAGAAATTTGAAAAATAAAATCAAATGTACCTGACTATAATTCTAAATATGAAATAGGTTGCCATGGTAGACCATACTTAAAGTCCCAAACAAGAAAGGCTGAGGTAGGAAGATCCTGAGTTTGAGACCACCCTGATCTTCAAAGAATAATAATGTATCAAAAAGATATAAAAGTCTCTACCTACATATTAACATCATTAAATTGCTGAATAAATGGAAGGAAAGAGACATACTTCAGATGCAAGGTTTTGAGAGACTATGTAGAAAACCTTCTGCTGCCAATGAGGGAACAGGTACCTAGCTATTTCTTCAGTGTAAGCTGTGCATAATGACTTTATAACAAAAAAGTACAATGAAGGGGATGTTATTACTTCACTTCATTTCTTTATAGGGCTTGGAATCAAACTCAAGGCCTCCCACATCATAGGTAAACCCTCTCTACCTCAGAGTTGTGTTTCTTACACTTTGGACAAAAAGATTTTAGAAGAAAGTAATAAGGAAGAGGGAAGAGGAGGGGACAATGAAGAGAATTTTTATAGAGGAGGAATATTAGAAATGCTACCCATCACATGAACAAAGTGAGCATCAACTGTATAAATCTAAACTTCTAACACATCTTCCCAGTACAGTACATTGAAAGTAGAATTCTACCATCATGGTCTTACTCCCCCAAACACATGATTATTCTATAATCATATAAAAATTATTAGAAAAATCTTACTAGGAGGATATTTTACTAAATGCCTGTGTAGCACTCTTCAAAACTGTCAAGACTTTGGCAATGAAATTATTTTATTGATTCATATTCCATATAATATATCCTGACCACAGTTGACCCTCCCTCTTCTCTTCCTAGTTTCTCCCCACCTCCCTCCCCCTATCCACTGCTCCTCTGGTTCCCTTCAGAGAAGAGCAGGCAACCCAGTGATATCAACAGAACACAGAAGGCATAAAAGATACAATAAGACTAGGTACAAACCTTCATAACAAGGCTGGATGAGGCAACTCAGTAGGAGAAAAGGGGTCCAAAGAAAATTTTACAACTAAAAGGAATCAAAGAACAGCTCTGACTAATGTTGCGTGGTACTCTGGCTGATATCTGGGAGGAAAATACAGATGATAGAAACTAAGAAATACAAAAAGAATGCATGATTTAGCTAAGGAAGAATCACTCGTGGTTTATTGATAAGCAACAAATGTACCATACTAATGCAACATGTTAATAGTAGGAATAACTAGGTGACCTATCTCTGGGAACTGTAATTTTCTTCTATAAGTCTAAAGTTAAAGTTAGTTTTTGGATGTTTTTGCTGTTGTTGTTTTATAGGGGATTTCTCTTTTATTTTTGAGAGGTTATTTGCTTGAAATCCCCTCTCTTTCTTGCCTCTAAACCTTCCCATATGCCCCCTTTTCAACTCCCATGCACATCTTTTCAAATAATTTTATATTAATTGTTATTGCGTGTGTGTTTGTGTGTGTGTGTGTGTGTGTGTGTGTGTGTGTGTGTATTAACTCGTAAATATAACCTATTGAGCCAATATATTGTTACTTGCATGTACATGTTCAGGGCATTGAACAACCAACTGTGCTAGTCTCTGGAGAGGACTGTCTCTCCCACTCCCAACTTTATTCAGTTGCCTGCAGTTCTTTGTGGAGGCCTGAGACTTCATGGACTTTGTGCCATCCGGTTTAGCCCGTTCATTGGTGTCATCCTTGTTCCAATGATGATTGGGGAGTCATTTTGATGAAATTTGATGAGTTTAACTTCTGATATTACTAGGAGACATAATATCACAGCATACTCATTGACTCTTACAATCTTTATACCTCCTCTTCCACAAGGTTCCCTGAGTCTCAGGTGAGAGACTGTTTTATAGCTGTAGCCATTGTATGTGGATAATGTTTATACAAATAGAACTGAAGTCAAAATGTGACTTAGGAACAAATAGATTCCAAGAAATATCATGGAGTTAAATTCCAATGGAGCCTGGGAGATGTGTGTAAATCAGATGCCAACAACTTAACACGTTACAAAGGGAGGTAAAGAAATCAAACCACTGAGAATCTTTGAACCATTAGGATAATTCTTCAGAGGCATTTGTGATTTAAAGCACAAAGGCCTGCATGGGTCTGCACAAGGTCCTCTGAGTATATATTTTGGCTGTTAGCTTGGTGAAATTCTAACAGTGGGAATGAGTAAATCTCTGGCTCGTTTGCCTGTAATTGAGACTTTTTTTTCTACTATTGGGCTGCCCCTTGTCCAATCTCAATTTGAAGACTTTTGCCTCGTCTTATTGTATCTTGATTTGTCCTATTCGGAATTATCTCTTTAAAGCCTGCTTTTTTCTGAAGAGGAAACTGAGCAGGAGTGAGTCTAGGAGAGAGGAAAGGCGAGTGGTATCTAGGAGGAGTGGAGGGAGTAGAAACAGTGGTTGAGGTGTATAGTATGAGAGAATAATTTGTTTTCTAATTAATTAATTAAAAGTAGAAAATAGACATTCCTGTGGTTCATACCAGTTGAAAACAAAGTCTTTCATAGCACCATATTGTAAAGATTTTTGGTATTTAAAATCTGTACACCCATCAATCCCACAAGACAAGAGAATGCACCCAACACAAATGCATATGTGAAATTCTCAAATCACAGAACTTAAAATATCTTGAGTATTCCACTGCAATGCCTACCAATGGAAATCCAGAAAAGATTAAGGCAATGGATGCAGTAGTATAGGGCTACTAAACAAATTCATCCCTCCATGCTTATGTCTTAGAGAACACATTTTAAGACAAAATGACTTAATTTCCTGTTGTACATGGCTGAGAAATATTCTGAGAAGCCTGGAAGAAAAGAACTTTTAAAAATCTGGCTCTTGCAGTAATTATAGGCCAAAGAGGAAAACACTTTTAACATACTAGACTTAAAAACATCTGTATTCCTAATAAAGTTCACTAATTGGTCTCAAAATTATTTCCCCTTATACTTCAGAAAACATGTTACATTTCATTATCTCACCATTTTCATTTAGTAACACCCACTTCCTGTTGAAAATATTTTTCTAGCTTCAACAAAATCAAAATGTATACACAAAATATTTGTATACTATGGAAAGTAGTATGGGCAATATTGTTTAAGTTTTAGAGTTTCTGCAGGAGTTGTATTGAAATATGAATATCTTCAGAAATCGAGGACTTTCATTTAAAAAGTAAATAAAGTCAAGTTTTAATTCTCTATGTTGAAAGTGAAAGATTTTCTGTCATTGAGGTTTGGATACAGTATCTTAAGGGTAATATCATTAACAACACTTACATTTAAACATCTATGTAAATAAGAAATACAATATATAATAAAAGGAAAAGCCAAAAAATGTTTACTAGTCTCTTTTTCTAAATTTTATGTTTCTTTAATTTCCTCAGGATTCTGTCACGAATTTGCTTGGTCTTCACACTGTAGACAATAGGGTTCATGAGAGGAGGAACCAGTAGATAGACATTGGCCATGAGCACATGGACAATTGGGGATGCATTCTGCCCATAGCGACGGATCATAGATAGCCCAATCATTGGTGTATAGAAAGTGAGTACAGCACAGATGTGAGAAATACAAGTGTTGAGGGCTTTCATCCTCTCTGCTTTGGAGGCTATTCTCAATACAGTGGCCAAGATGAGGATATAGGATAGGAGGAGAAGCAAAGAATCCAATCCCATGGAAAAGATGACCACCATGAGGCCATAGATGCTGCTGACCCAGCGGCTAGATACGGTTGTCTTTATGAGATCCTGGTGCAGGCAGAAGGGGTAGGAAAGTATATTGATAACCCGGTATTGAAACCTCTTCAGAAGAAAGGAGGCTGGGAAGACGAGGGCTAAGGCTCTTCCAGCAATTGCCAAGCCAATTCCAATTATGACACTATTGGTTAGAATAGCTGCATAGCGCAGAGGTTCTCGGATTGCTACAAAGCGGTCAAAGGCCATTGCCAACAGCACAGCTGATTCAACGATTGAAAAAACATGAATGAAGTACATTTGGACGAGACAAGCATTAAAAGGGATCTCTCGGGCTTGGAACCAAAAAACACCGAACATGGTAGGTAAGGTTGTGGTAGAGAGACCCAGGTCAGTGAGTGCCAGCATAGATAAAAAGTAGTACATTGGCTGATGGAGGGATACCTCACTTCTTATAACGAACAAGATGGTAATGTTACCTGCAATAGAAATGCCATAAACTAAAAATATAGGGATGGAAATCAAGCCATATCTAGTTTCAAGGCCTGGGAAACCAGTCAGAAGGAATCGAGGGTACAGAGATGAATCATTGATAACAGACATTGCGTTGGTAAAGGACCTCTCAATCTGCAATGAAAGAACATGGAAATTTAGAGTCAACCCCAGCTCTCTAGGTATTTCAATTATTCCTCTGCTCATCGTGTTTAATCAATTCTTGTATTTTTTTAATCAATTCATTAATCTACTATTTTATTTTATGGCATATTTATTAAGACTATAATAAAGGAAATCTGGCAGTGTTAAAATTGAAAGCTCTATAATAAATATATTACATACTTAAAAGCTTGTTAGTAGGGGCTAAATTAAATGTTAAAATAACTCTTCAAATATAATTTCTTAAAATTCAAGGTGATATTTAAACTGAGGATATAAAGTAATAAAAAGGCAGAAATCAAAACTGTGGATAAAGAGAGAATATTGTCTTATAAGTTCATGCCAATGCCATAGGACCAGAGCGGATCTTCATACAGGTCTTAGATAAATTAAGAAAAATGGATAACAGATGTAAAAAATACAACTTGTGAGTTTACTCTTGCTGACTCAGAGAAGTTGATAAAAAGCAATCAGCTTGAGAAGATTTATACACAAAGTAGAATTAGTGTAAAAATAATATAAATGTTTGCAGAAAAAAAAGGCAGAGGAAGCTTTTAGTAAATTACTAATATAATAAAATAGTAGGCAAAGGTAATTTCTGGTAGTTGAGTTCTATGAGAGATATAGAGTTGTAAAGTTACAGGCAGAGAACACGGAGAAAGATAACATAGATCATCATGAAGTTTAGAAATCTAGAGCACCTCACTTCTTTTATTAAATTTTGACATTTGTTGAAGCAAACCGAATAAAAGACCTGCACAAAAACTTAGGTAAATAAGAGAACAAGATAAATCTAGTTAAGTTATGATAAAGCATTAGATGTATGTGCTGGGAGAAATTGGCATACTGTGCCAAAATAAGGAATTTATAATGCCTCAAATAAAAGGATGAAAAATACTTCACAGGAAAACAGGAAAGGAAATAAACATAGGAATGTGATGTCCGGGTGCAAGAAGAATTGAGAGCTTCCTGAGCAGCAGGCTGACAGAGTGGGAGTAGTAGGAACCAAGCATATTCAGACTTTCATTTGCATAGAGCACTCTATGTTAAAATTCTATGTCAGAAATAGACTAGTAATTGATATGACTCTGATTTAATCAACTAACAATTAATATACATCTTAGGTGCAATAGATTGATATGAGTCTATAGAAAGATAAGGTAAAATAGTTAGAAAGATCTACAAAAACCTTAGAGACATACAGACTATAGCATTTAAAAATGTTATTGTTATTTTAAAAATTCACAGACAATGAGACAGGTTAACTCCTGGCAACACCCAGCCTACCTCGAAGAGGATGATGAGCATCCAAGAACCTCCTTATGGAGATGGCTTCAAATGTGGCAAACAATACACTGGTCAAAATGCCTTCATTTCTACCACAGACAGAATTCTGCCTCTAAAAAGGGCAAGCTTGGATGCAGGCACAGTCTATGACCAAACTCTGCCAAGACAGGGTAAGCAAGTCCTCAATAGCCCTACTCACAAATATGTATGTCAGATATATTGGTCCAGAAGGCTGAAGGTGATGCTCCAACATTATACAGAGTTTTGGGTGACTGCTCAGGCTACTAACTTTCATTCCCTGTTATACTCAAGTAATCAGTTTTATTCCTTCTCAAGTCTCTAATTGGGGTTGAAGACCAGATAGTTTAGTTTTACAATGAAGCTTAGTTGTTTAGGGGTTAAGATGTTCTTAGGTCCAGATAGATGTTGTAAATTGATAATAACGAGATATGATAGATATTAATTTGCATTCAGAAATTTAAATACACCAAGATAGGAAAGATGTTTTCTTCAAGGCTGCTAAATACAAGTAGCCAAATCACTCAGAATGTAACATGTAAATAATTCCTGATTGTTTCATGGTTCTTCTTGCTGTAGGTAGTTTATTGTATATATGTGTAATAATATAAATATTTATGTAAAAAATTAAAAATATTTAAGAAAAAAAAAAGGAACACTGAAAAAAATCTACATCAAATGTTCTAAGCTCCATTTACCAAGCTTTACTCTTCTATCAATTCAATCATGCTGCAATTTTCTTGACTAGTTTAATTATAACTGATTCAATACTGCTCTACAGAGGTAGCAGTTGTTTTCCATGGTGATGGTTTTTCCTTTTGAGATAGAAAAATTAAATAAAATGGAATAATTTATCTCCATATTTTCTTTCACAGTGTAATTTAAATGTTATAATAATATTGCATCTAGTGAGATACTGTATACATTACCTTCACTTCCCTTACTCTGATGTCATACATTTCTGGTCTCCTTCATCACTGAGTAATAAGAAGAATCTCTTTGGTAACCAACATTATTTTCTTCCTTCTTTATGCCCGCCCTCAGTATTATAGTTTTCTTGAGTCTTCTTCTCAGGGAGGCACACCAAGGCTCACCCCCTGGACAACTCTCCCACTCCTTAGAAATATTTCTGATTTATAGTATCCAGTCTTGTCTCAGTATTGGTTATAGACATGAGCTGCTTTCAGTGCCTACTCCTCTAGAGTCAGGAAAAGTCAGATGGCAACATGATCATCTGTGTTATCTACTACTTCAACCATTTTAGGCAGGTTGCTAAACTTCTTTGTACATAAAAATAAAGTACTAACTGTACCACTTCATTAATATTTAAGATGTTAGAGCAAATTAAATGAAATGCTCCACACTGTATCTGATACTTAAATAGTTCTCAAGGGAAGAAAAATATTCATCAAGATGGTGGATGAATCTTAACTTTAAATGTGGCGACCACAGACAGACACTGACTCAAAGACACTGACCAGTAGTAACTCTAGGCAGCATCATGTAGGATCCAACGGTGCTAATGATATGTGTGGGCATGAGGTAGAAGACGTATTCAAAGCACCATCAGTACCACCCACTCACCTATGTTGATATTTTAATCTTTACTTAGTATTATACAATGCTTTTCGACATAGAAACTACATTCCCTCACCTCAAGTTGTTTTCAGTAGCTTTGGAGGATAACAGTCTAACAGGGTTGGGAGAGCAGCTATTTTATCCCGTTCAAATATTCCAGAGCAGTAATTTCACATAATCTAAGGTCAGCAGAGACTTTCAACTTCCTTTCATGTACTAGAATCTTTAAATATAAAATGCAGCCATCTTATACCCACTATTCTTACCTCAAAGCACAAACACACCTGAGTCCTTAAGTGAAGACAGGCTTCCACCCTGACTCAGACTGTTGGAGACTCTGTCAGTCTGAGAGACTCTCTGTAGGTATCAAAAACCACTAACGATTGGAATAAGAGAAGAATAAGATGCACAGTATGTCTTGAGACATGCAGATTTTTTTGAAAACATAAATGACTCGAGGCAGGGTTTAATGCTCTTGGCTAACTCTGGAGCCTACACTGGATGTTTATTGCCTTGGAAATATTTGACACTATCCAGTCAGGTACTGCCTCAGTACCTTGCTTCTGCACTAATAACTCTGATCTTTCTGTCCCTCTTCTCTTATATATTACCCCTGACGCATTGTTTTTCCTCAATAAAACCTCTGGGGATAATAATTGATGCCAAAGCTATTTATCCTCCTCAAAAGCAGATGTTTGGCATGCCAACCTAGTCTATTAGATTTGGAAGCAACTAAAGAGTGTCCTAAGGATCATTTGATGGAGAAAAATCAATGAACTTTATTATATTCTTGAAACTTAGTCCTGAATACTATGTTAAATTCATTATTTCAAATATTTGACAAAATATATAGCATGAGAGATTATTTCTCATTGACCTTTATGAAGTAAACATAACCTGATATCCAAAGCTAGAAGACGATAACACACAAAAATAAACATGTAAAATCATTACACCCCATGAATTTATTATAAAATTTAAACAAAATCTTTATGAATATAATCTCTTAAATACACAACTGCTTCTTTTGAATTTTATTCAGATATTTGGCTAAATTTATTGTTAATAATAATACAAAATATATTGCTCTAAATTCAAGACAATTTTTCTTTGTGTGAGTTAGTAAAATAAACTACAACAAACATCAATCTTGACGAAGATCTAATATCCAAACTATATAAAGAACTCAAGAAATTAAACATCACCAAACCAAATAACCCAATTGAGAAATGGGGCTTGGAAGTAAACAGAGAATTCTCAACAGAAGAATATCAAATGGCTGAGAAACACTTAAATAAATGCTCAACCTCCTTAGTCATCAGGGAAATGCAAATCAAAACAACTTGAGATTCCATCTTACACCCATCAGAATGGCTAAGATCAAAAACTCAAGCGACACCACATGCTGGAGAGGATGTGGGGAGAGAGGAACACTCCTTCATTGCTGGTGGGAATGCAAACTAGTACAACCACTTTGGAAATCTATCTGGTGCTATCTCAGAAAACTGGGAATAGGGCTTCCTCAAGACCCAGCTATTCCACTCCTTGGAATATACCCAGAAGATGCACCAGCACACAGCAAGAAAATTTGCTCAACCATGTTCATAGCAGCCTTATTCATAATAGCCAGATCATGGAAACAGCCTAAATGTCCCTCAGTAGAAGAATGGATAAAGAAACTGTGGTACATATACACTATGGAATACTACTCAGCTATTAAAAACAAGTAATTCCCGAAATTTGTGGACAAATGGATTGAGCTAGAGATGATCATAATGAGTGAGTTAACCCAGAAGCAGAAAGACTCAAATGGCATATACTCACTTATATCTGCATACTAGCCCAATGGGCATGTCCCATGAAAGCCTTCCCTTACCAGGAAACTGGGACAGAGGGGAGGACATCCTATTGGGACTCTAGATGAGAATAGCAATGTAGAAGGATCCAGAGGGTCCTAGAAACCTACAAGTAGAACATTATGATAGGCAGATTTGGGCCAAGGGGTCCCGCTCAAACTAAGGCACCAGCCAAGGACAATACAGGTGGTAAAATTTAAACCCCTACCCAGATCTAGCCCATGGACAGGACAGTTTCCACACTTTAGTGGAGAGTGGGATATGACTTTCTCATGTACTCTGGTGCCTCACATTTGACTATGTCCCCTGGCGGGGGCGACCTAGGGTCACTCAGAGGAAGGACAGCAGGTCACCAAGAAGAGACTTGAAACCCTATGAGCATATACAGGGGGAGGTAATCCCTCTTGGGAACAGTCATAGGGGAGGGGAATAAGGGGAAAATGGGAGGGAGGGGAGAATGGGAGGATACAAGGGATGGGATAACCATAGAGATGTAACAAGAATAAATTAATTAAAAAATATGTTTTAAAATATAAAAAAACCATCAGTCTTAGTTGGAAAATACAATAGTAAAATAATCTCCCTATAAGTTAAAAAAGATATTATCTATATTCAGCTTTAACAATCGGTGAAATTTTTTAATATAAATAAGTGAGAAAAATAAAAACACAGATGTTCAAAGGAAAATAACTTAATTATTATTTATAGGCAATATTAATGAACTACTTTTAAATGAAAAAATCTTAGTGAAAAGGCAGGAAAACCCATAAGTTAATTCATCAATATTAAGAATTTCTTAATGGCAGTACAAAGGAAATGAGACTTCAGCCACATTGTGTATTCTAGCATCAAAACTACAGAGAAAAGAGAAACTGATAAAGGATTAACCAGACATTTATATTACACCTTTAAATTTTGATATAAGTTTAACACTATTTATAGAATTGAGCTATATTATGTTTACAGGAAAGATAATGTAATCTTGTAAGAATAATCTTGTAAGCTAAAACTTTATAGAAAATAAAACTCATAGAAAGCACAAATAAAGGAAATATTTACGAATATATGAAGGTGAAGTGGTGCTGAGTTGCTGGGTTAACACTACCTATAGAAATATTAAATTCGAAGTGGTGCTGAGTTGCTGGGTTAACACTATAGAAATACTAAATTCATGCAAATACAGAAAAATATACATTGGAGCAGTATACAGAGATCAAAATTAGATTCACACACATACAAATATTGCATGACACATCACTGAGATTCAAGATTAATGCTTAATTAAACAGTTGATTCTTGACAAGCTATGCAGTCATATAAACTAGCCTTGACTTTATCTCATACCGCACAAAATAAATTACACATAATTGTATATTCAAATATGAAAAGTATGCCATAAACTTGTAAAGAAGAATATGAATGACATCAGAACAAAGCATACAAACTACCTATATATCTCCTACACCAGACATGTCATCCTCTGCCTACATTCCACAGTTGAATTCAGTGAACAATATTTTTTGCAAGTACCATAATAGTAAGCTTGGCCAATAGAGAGTGCTGAAGAGACAGTGTGGAAATTCTTCTGTATTTCTGCTTGACTTTGCCTCTATCATGCAGAAACCAAAAGCAAGCATTGCACATATTCAGTGACATTTATCCCTCCAATTTTAACTCTAGGCTTTGGCCCACCTGTTTTTGAATCTGGCAATCACTTGGCATCTCAACAGCAATCACCCTGCCATTAAAAGGCACATTTGCAGCTTATTATTCCAAGTTGTCTCTTCCCTACTTTGAAAGTGTCAGTTTTCCTCTCTGCTGTTTCCCTGCTTGATGGTTCCTTCATCATGATCCTAAAGGTCGTTCTGAATTGCAAAAGGTAGAAGATCTATTCTCCACAGGACTGTTTTTTGTTTGTTTGATTGGTTTTTTTGGTTGTTTGGTTTGATTTGCTTCTTTCTTCTCAAAGTAATTGAGTAAACTTTTCTGATATAAAGTGGGTAGAATTTAGTCCAAGCTATAATTTATTCTTCTTTGGACAATCAATCTCCTTTGGTACTAACGTACTATTTAGACTTATCTTTATTCCCCCTTAAAATTAATCCCTGGAAGGTTAATAGTTAAGATATATAAAAGATTTCCAAACTCTACAAAATTACTGTGTAGTTGTTGTCTCTATATTAGACTTCAAATAACATAAAAGGCTGGTGTTTCTTTTCATTTATCTTCCTTCCTTCCTTCCTTTCTCTTTCTCTCTTTGTCTCTCTCTTTCTTTCTTTTTTCACTTCTTTCTTTTTGAGGCAGAGTTTCTCTGTGTAGCCTTGGTTGTCCTGGAACTTACTATGTAGTGCCAGCTTGCCTTGAACTCAAAGATTCACCTGCCTGTGCTTCCAAAGTGCTAGGATTAAAGGCATGCACCAACACTCCAGGCTCGGTTATTTCTTAAAGGGAACTAAATGTAAAACAAATTTACATAATAACCTTATTTAGAATTAAGAAGTCAAAAATTATTTGTTGGTTTGCTTATTTACTTACTTACTTACTTATTTATTTATATTTATTTATTTCTGGCAGCCTGTTCTGCCCGACCTAGTTCTATTTATTTTACCCCTGCGCTGGTGAGGTTATAGGCATGTGTGACCATGCTAGGTTCTGAACTTAACTTCTCGTGCTCACACAACAAGTAATTTAATTTAGTTCTATTTACTCTTTAGGTCATGTTTACTGTTGTTTTCGTACCCACAGTATTTAAAGAAATAGCTACCATATACATATTTCATTTGTCCCAATATATTTGACTTGGGTTATGATTTGGGGAAGACCAGACACACAATGCTATGATAGTGTCAGTTAAAGTCTCATGCTCAAAAGGTGCACAATTCAACCGAGATGAAAGTAAGTATATGTAAAATAATAAAATATTACCTATGAAGGTCATCCTAGTGAAGATGACAAAGGAATAAATTATCCACAATAAAGTAATTGAAAACACCACACTAAAGACCTGTACAGAATTGTAAAAACAATGACTACATTCAAGTGAAATTGATTTCTCAATTTTCATTCATTGTTAACTAGATTATTTTTCATAAGGAAAGTTACTATAATATATTTATAATGTAAAAAATTATCTAGTTTTTCAAAAACTGAATTTCCATTACATGTGCTTTCTATCATTAAATCTCATAATAATCTTAAGTACAAAAAGGTCACAGTTATTATCACAATCTGGCCATGAGAACTTAAATGATGTAATGATTTAAAATAACCACAACTGCATACTTAGGAGGTAAAATAATTAATTTATTCTAATGTAGCCAGATATGACCCAAGAACTGTAGCATATATTTTCCATGTAATAACGCAAACATCTTTTCTAATATTTTCCAGGATAAAAAAATCAGAGGATATAAGTAACTTAAAACCTTCTACTTAACCTAAACTTGCGAAGAATCCCTAGACGAATCTGTTTTGTCCTCACACTGTAGACAACTGGGTTCAGCACTGGGGGGGAGAAGCAGGTAGATGTCAGCCATGAGGACATGGACCGTGGGAGACAGATGCTTCCCAAAGCGATGGACCATTGACACACCAATAACTGGCACAAAGAAGATGAGCACCACACAGATATGGGAAACACAGGTGTTCAGAGCCTTTAGTCGCTCTTCACGCGATGCAATACTGAGCACTGCTTTCAGAATAAGAGCATAAGAAATAAGGATGAAGATTGAATCCACACCTAGTGTAGCAATAACGACACACAGTCCATAGACACTATTGACCCTGGCATTGGAGCAGGACAGCCTTAGAACATCTTGGTGTAAGCAGAAGGCATGGGAAAGGGCATTGATGCGGCAATAGTGATAGCGTCTGAGTAGCAAAGGTGTAGGCAGGACAACTCCCATGCTACGTAGCAAGCAGGCTATACCAATCTTGCCAATCACACTGTTGGTGAGGATGGTAGAATAGTGCAGTGGACGGCAAATTGCAACGAAACGGTCAAAGGCCATAGCCAGGAGGACTGAAGATTCCAGAAATGTGAATGTGTGGATGAAGAACAACTGAGCATAGCAAGCACTGGCCCGGATCTCTCGAACATCCAACCACAGCACAGTCAGCATTGTGGGAAGTGTGGACATAGACATTCCTAGGTCGGTCAGTGCCAAGATAGACAGGAAGTAGTACATGGGCTGATGGAGTGAAGGCTCTATCCAAATAACAGAGAGAATGCTTACGTTACCAATGAATGCCACCAAATACGCAAGGCAGAAAGGCATTGAGAGCCAAGAATGGGCATACTCCAGTCCAGGAAAGCCCTTCAGGAGAAACATGGGCTCTGTCACATCACTGCTGTTCCAGGCAAGCATGGTGAGCATCGAGTGGCTTGAAAGATTCTTCTTTATTGCTCAGTCAAATATTGTATCAGGACAAGCAATGCAACCAGGACAAAAATACGTATTTCCTTTGTGTTCACCTTGGAAGAAAGAACGTATTGCCAGTGGATGCTATGTAAAAAATATTTTCTCAAATCGTGGAAAATCAAGAGCATATGCCCAATAAATACACAACCTGACAGATCTTCAGTGAAAACACTGGATAAATATGTGACACAGAAAAATACAGAAAGTTTTACTTTTTTTTTTTTTATAAAGATAGAAGTAGAGAAAAATCAGAGTAAAAGCATAAAGATTTTCATAAACTTCCCTTGAAATGCTCTTGAGTAAATAAGTGATTGCTCTTAGACTGCAGCTGGGACAGCTGAACTGCCCGCAGGACTTCAGCACAGCTGTCTTCAAATTGACCTCTATTTCGCATACCAGCATAACCCCATAAATCCTTCTGAGGGTGACTTTCTCTCTGTTCTCGCATAAAGAAGGAATGCATTTAACACCATTGTTTCTTATGCTTCAAAAGAATAAAAGAGACTGTGTCCATGTGATGTTATTCATTTCCTGAAAGGGGAGCAGAGAGACAAAGAGAAAAAGAGGCAGAGAGACGGAGACAGTCTGTAATGATCAAACCTAGGACATTGCATGTGCTAAGCAAGCAGTGTACCTTGAGCTACATTTTCAAGCACCTCTGGTTTCTTGATTCTCTGTTTTCTCTTTCAGAACATTGTTTCTAACTTTTAACAGAGCACTCAATACAAATACTAAGTGGTACACTTGCACCTACTGTGAACA
The DNA here is from genome assembly GCA_907169655.1 of Acomys percivali. Taxonomy (NCBI): domain Eukaryota; kingdom Metazoa; phylum Chordata; class Mammalia; order Rodentia; family Muridae; genus Acomys; species Acomys percivali. The sequence continues at coordinate 118,886,788 of OU015752.1, read as the reverse complement.
CACAGGAACCCCAGAAACGTAGCAGCAGCTCAGGGCCCCTCTCATGTCTCCTGACAGATCTTGCCTCTGCCTCTGGTAAATGAGCCCTCACCTAATGGGCAAACTGCTCCAAAGGAAGCTTGAACACTCTACAATCCTCTCCAACTGTTCAGTAGTGATGCCTTATTACCCTGGTTATTTCTTTAAAAGCGTATGTGATCATATTTCACCAAGAGTTCATATTTATTTTTAATTATTCCCTCTAAATCTATCATGTGACAACAAAGGGCTTACTTAGGGCATATAACCTGCACATCCTAAGAGGATTTAAGGTACAGTCTAGCCACTCTCTCACGTGATGAAAATGTCTCTAGCTTTTGCAGAGTCAAGTTTTCCCTCATCCTCTGTGTTAGCTGTCACTGAGCCTGTGGCTTAGCTGAAGCAATGCTCACCTGCCGAGTGGAGCGTTTACTTTTCTATACTAACCAAAACATGATTTCTACTGAACTCTCTGACTTTATTAGTTTCCTCACTTAGAAAGTTCTGTTGTGTTTCCTGTTTTACAATTGTGCTCATGAAAACAATCTAGACATCAGCATCAATGTATATAGCACACACAATAAATATGTAAATGTGCTCACATACAAGGCACACATATACACAACACAGAGAGACAGAAAGAGCTAGTGGGTTTTTTGGTTTTTTTTTTTTTTTTTTTTTTTTTTTTTGGTATAATGGGAAAATTTCTTTTATTCCATGCCAATCTATGTGAATTTTTCAGCTTAAATACAAATCATATTTTCTTTAATCCTCAGGTATTTCTGTGGAAAAAAAAGTGGTTTATTATTTTGTAATTGCCTTGCCTCTGCTGTGAATCTCCTTGTGCTGATATTAATGTTTGGATATTTTTAGATGCTGACTTTCCATATACTAAACTGAAGAATATAACAGACAGGAATATCCTTTATATTTTTAAATTATTTCTTGGACATATATTTAAATCATACAGCATAATACATACACACATATATAATATATATGTGTGTATGTATTATTAGAGTACAGCAAATGATCCTGTCCTCTTCCATAGGTAACATCTTTGGCATGTGTATGCGTAAGGTAAGAGTGTGTAACATAGATTCTCCTACCAAATTTGTATAAATCAGTACATCACTTATTATAGTTCTCAGCTGTCCATTAGATTTCTATTCTTATGCAACTTTCAACCTCTGTCCTATTCCCATGTCACGTCCTTGGCTACCTGTATTAGCTGGTGTTCTACTGGTTGTATGGTTAGTTTGATCCTTCTCTCAGTATACCATCTGTCATGGGTTTTACTAGTTCCTGGATCTTTCTATTGCGGTACCTTGGGGCTCATTTTATTCTACTTGTAGGTCAATCCTTTTGTTCATTTTGGGGTCTGGGTAAAATTTAGTTACACTGAGATTGCAAATAATAGCAAAACACTAGGAGTGGTGACACTGCTAATGATAGAGGCAAAGGGAAAAGACTCATGTTACACACTAACCTCATCACATCCGTAAGGAGAAACCAATGAGGACAGCGTGAATTTTTGCAGTCTTCCTATTGTCACAGGCGTAGTCCTCAAAAACTCCTTTCCAATGGCAAGTTTGTCTAAATTTGAAAGAAAGAAAAAGAAAGAAAGAAAGAAAGAAAGAAAGAAAGAAAGAAAGAAAAGAGTGGGACATTAAGATGTGTCACCCATTTCAAAACTGTCCACAAATTGACCCCACTGCCAAAATTATACATTTACTCTCTAGGTTTTTGTCTCCGGAAGTACATATTAACACATAATATGCTAAAAAGCCATCCACCATGTATTTGTAATTAAAAATCAACACTTACCTGAAGTTTATGCGTAAGACAGCTGCATCATCAGGACATTTTATGAAGCCACGAATAGCCCATTTCCCAAATAGCTAAGAGTTGTGTTATTTCTCCCAGACTAAACTACCCTGCTATAGATAAAGTCATATACTCTTTGTTTCTATTTCTGTGCCTTCCTTTTTGTCTTTTTTTATTTACTCTTCTGCTTCCTATTGCTCTTTTTATTTTGGTTTTATCTAATTTTATGTCTTTTCAGCTTATAATCCTGTCTTTCGTTTCTTCTTTGCCTTTGTCTCTGCATTAGTCCTTGCATTTCTTTGGTTTTTATCGCTCACCTGAGAAGCATTAAGTCTGTGCTAATTACAGATGCTATTTGAGTCTGGGAGTCTAAAGGCTTTTGTTATTCCTGTATCTCTATAAGTATTCCTCGTCTCTCCTGGGGTGCAACACTACAGATGGTTTTTTAAATGTGCTAGATACCATGTCCCCTGGAGGGGGAGACCTGATGGCACTTAGAGGAAGGACAGCAGGTCACCGAGAAGAGACCTGATACCCTATGAGCATATACAGGGGGGAGGTAATCCCCCTTAGGAACAGTCATAGGGGAGGGGAATAAGGGGAAAATGGGAGGGAGGGAAGAATGGGAGGATACAAGGGATGGGATAACCATTGAGATGTAACAAGAATAAATTAATTAAAAAATTATAAAAAAATAAAAATAAAAAATAAAAAATAAATGTGCTAGATACCCAGCAGGGAAATGATGCACACAGCATCTGACCATCAGTTACAGCATAGACCTGCAGTCCTGGAAGTGCATCTAACTGCCATAGGTTCCTATTATTTTTGAAACAAACTCAAGGAAATGAGTTCATTAAATGTTGACTTTTTACTTTGTAAATTATAATTTTTAAATTTTATTTTATTTTAATTAAAATATAAGTATATCATTTTTCTCCTCCAACACTTCCATGGCCTCCAGTGCTTTCACAAATTTTTGGCCTCTTTTTCTTTAATTATTACTGTTTTATATGTATGTATGTATATATATATATGTATGTATTCATATAAAAACATATAAATACAACCCATTGAGTGCTTTTAGTATAGTATAGTATAGCTTGTATCTATGTTTTTATGTGGTTTTAGAGATGACCACTTGAAATTGGATAAAGAATTAGCGAGCTTATCCATGAGGAAGACTCTGTCTAACTCATCAGTCATGTTTTCCTGGCCATTTCTCATCTAGGGATGGAGTCTTGTGAGAGCTCTCCAATCAACATGGACATATCAATAGGTGTTGGTCACTGTTTAGGTCTTTTTTGGGCAGACATATTGTTGACATTCTGTATATCTAGCATATAAAATCCTACAGAATTTCTTGTCCTTCAGCTGTGATAAAGAAGAAAAATATACAAAACAACAAAATGAATGCAGCAGATTATATTTATATATACTTATGCATACACATACATTGTGAGTGAGTGAGTGTGTGTATGTGTGTGTGAGTGTGTGTGTGTGTGTTTGTGTGTGTGTGTGTGTGTGTGTGTGTGTGTGTGTGTGTGTGTGTAACAAGTATAATCAAATAAAAAGTCTATCAACCTGAGAATAGGTATAGTGGTGGTCATGAAGCCCAGTGCTAGGTCCCCTTGCTGATGATGTGTTAAGGGGACAGAGGCTAATATTTTCCTTCACAGTGCTTACCTCAGCTATGACCTTGCAGCACATTCTTGGTTTTCTTACATTTTTATCCCAATTATTTATGTCTCTATAAATCCCAGAAATACCTTATGATTCATGTCAAGATTTGAAGTATATAATTTTATTAAGAATATATATATAAGTATGGAGGAATGTTATATTTGGATCAGATATTCTAATTTAAGAACATGGGCTTCAATGTGTTAAGGTATTGAATTTTTTCAGTAATTTTACATTTGTGCCCAGAAATTACATGTCTTACATTAGATCCTTAAACCCATCCTTAAGTACTTGAGATTAATTTTTAATAATATAAATAAATTTATAAATTACATTTTCCAACCCTTTAATAAATAAGTGTGAATAAAGCCAGCATATAATAACTCTTTTATTCTGGAAGAAACCCTGTATTTAACCTGGACATATACCTCTCCATAATTCCCTTCAAATTCATGGCCTTTCATTTCATGTTGATTTCATGTATATATGTATATACATATGTGTATTATATTATATCCATATATATTCTTAAATATAACCTAAGCCTACTTACAGTGTTATTTGTTTGTATATGTTCAGAGCTGACCATTTGGCAATAGACAACAAACTGGTGTGCTCTTGTACTAAGTGACAGGGAGGCTCTTTAGACTATAGTTGGTATCTAATTAAATCCCCAAAAATAATGTCAGATTCCTTCAGTCCTATTTCCAGGCTTGTATCTTGTATCATATCTATTCCTTTATTGAATTACTGAAGATCTCCAGTGCAATGCCAGGTAGAATTATATAAAATACTGTCTTTGCATATACTAAGGAAAGTTTTCATATTTTACTATGAAGTATGTTCCCTAGGCTTTTCTACCTCTATTAAATATTAGAACCAATTTTCTCTGTTCATAGTTATCTATCAATATCAGATGCCAAATTTCAAAAACTGAGTTTTTAACTGTCGAGATTCATGCTTTATGATTATCATGTTTTTGTTAGTGTAACTAGTGGCAAGGTTTGATCTGATGATGTTGTATTTAGAAACGTTTACATCATTGTTTACCTGTGAAAATGACCTGGGAAGTTTCTTTATTTCCTGTGTGTATTAGTCATCTATCTCATTGCTGTGACCAAATCCCTGACAAACCACTTAATAAAAGAAGCATTCCCTTTGGCTCACACTCTACAAAGAGCTCTGGTCCATCATGGCAGGAAGAAACATGTGGGTTTTGTTTTTTGTTGTTTGTTTGTTTGTTTGTTTTTGTTTGTTCATTACTTTGTTTTTAAAAGGAGAAAGGATTTACTTTAGCTCATAGTTCCAGGTTACAAACCAGAGATGTCAAGCCAGAAGGAACTAAAACATGTCGCATCTGCAGTCAAGAGCAGAGAAAAATGAATGACCGCATGCTTACTCAGCTCACGTCTTCCTTTACACAGTCTAGAACCCAAACCCAGAGATTGGTGCTGCCCACTCTTCATCTGGGTCTTCACATATCAGTTTATGTAGTCCAGTCAGTCTTCCACAGATTTGCCCAAAGGCAGGCCTGATCTAGACAACGCTTCCCTGAGACTCTTTTGTCAGTGACTCTGGATTGTGCTCACAATTTAACCATCACAATGGACCTGGCTGCCATCCTGACCCTTAACTTCCATGTAGGTTGGTTGGGCCAACAAAGTAGATCTTCACCCCCTGAGATTTGTTACTCTTTATCTTGGAGGAGGAACATGGTATCCACATAGAGTGGAGAATCCCAGCTTCTGGTTCTTAGAGGAAGGGATGGTGCCAGAGCTGTTTGGAAATAGGAATCTTGTTCCCAAACACATTTAAGTCTAATTAATAAAGCCTATATACACCCAGTAATTTGTTGTACAAAGGAACACTTAATCTACTAGGTCTCATACTTTCTCCTATGAAAAATTGACTGTCTCATCTCTAGAAGCCATCAAGTGTTAATAGCTCCTCATCTGGGTGTGGATACACATGAGCCTTTCTTCCTGCATGATAGAGTGTTGACCAACCTGATCTTGTGAAAGCACCACAGTTACCATGAGTACATGAGTAGAAAGGTCCTATCATGTCCAGAAGACAACTATACTTCAATCCTCCCAGACCTCTGGTTCTTACAATCTTCCTTCCCTTGTCTTCCTTATGTTTTCTGAACCTTTAGGGGAAGAATAAGTGATAAGGCTCTCTTTATTGATGACTGAGCATGATGTGGACACTTAATCCCAGTAACTTGACTGCTTGTATGCCCCTGTATTAACCACTACGGTCATTTCTAAATGATATCCTTAGGACAGAAGTCCTGAAAAGAACCCACATGACTTGATATGCTGAAATTCTACATCATTGCCCATTAATGAGGAAGAGAATAAGTGCTAAATCCTAGCAACCAATCTGGGAAAGTGATACCTTCTACAGAAGATTTTCTCTCAGGTATCAAAGCTCCAGATTGACTTTGCTGGGTTTGATCTTGTCTGGACTGCTGTGTATGTCTACAATTCATTGTTTATGACAAAAAAGTTATTAGCTGTAACTAGTTATCAGCCATTTCTACGTTCTGAGATGAAAAGAGATTAATGGGATCCAAATGGGAAAGGAAGACATCAAAATGTATCATTATTCACAGGTGATATGATAGTACTCCTACAGCTGATAAACACTTCCATCAAAGTGACTGGATACAATATTAATTAAAAAAATAATAGCCCTCCTGTATATAAATTACAAAGGGGCTGAGAAAGAAATTAGGGAAACTACATCCTTCACATTAGCCAAGAATAATATCGAGAATATTGGTATAACTCTAACGAAGCAAGTCAAAGACCTATATGACCTTCAAGTCTCTAAAGAACTAAATTGAAGAAGATACCAGAAGATGGAGAGATCTCCCATGCTCATGGATAGGTGAGATTAGCATAGTAAAAATGGTCATCTTACCAAAAGCAATCTACAGATTCAATCAAAATACAAACACAATTCCTCACAGACCTCAAAAGGACAATTATCAACTTCATATGGAAAAACAAAAAGCCCAGAATAGCTAAAACAATCCTATACAATTTAAAAAAAAAATATCTTAAAGTATCTTTGTCTCTGACTTCAAGCTGTACAACAGAAAAAAATAGTAATAAAAAGTGCATGGTATTCACATAGAAACAGACTGGTCAATCAATGAATTGAATTAAAGACTCATAAATGAACCCACACAACTATGGATACTTGGTTTATGACAAAGAAGGTAAAACCATTCAGTGGAAAAGGAAAACATTTTCAACAAATGGTGCTGGTCCAAGTAGATGTCTGCGTGTAGAAAAATGCAAATGGAATCATATTTATCACCCTCCACAAAACTCTAGTCCAAGGGGATCAAAGACCTCAACATAAAACCAGAAACACACACACACACACACACACACACACACACACACATGCACAAATGAGTGCACAGCCAAAAATATACACATAAATAAAATTTAAAACATACTCCCACAAATATACACAAAAAAAATGGACACTGGTGTATATAGAATAGAGTACAAAAGGAAATTTAAGTGCCCTTTTGGATTTAAAAAAGCCAGCATTTGGTATTTTATAGAGACGATTACATTAATAAGAATGGAACAAAAATCAACTCTATAATCACACAAACAAAACCATCTGGAAAAATATCATGTGGCCAGTTCTCCTGAAGGATTCGGAAGTACAGAGGAAAAAATAAGTATCTTCTGAGAGGCTTCATCCAGCAGCTGATGGAAACAGATGCAGAGACCCACAGCCAAACAGCAGGCTGAGCTTAGGGAGTTTTGTGGAAGAGTGGGAGGAAGGATAGAGGGAGCTAGAGGGGCCAAGGACACCACAAGAAGAGCTACAGAGTAACTAACCTGGGCCCATGGGGGCTCACAGAGACTGACCTACCAACCAAAGAGCATGCATGGGCTATAACTAGGCCCCCTACAATTATGTACCCGAAGTTCAGTTTGGTCATTATGTGGATCCCCTAACAATGAAAGTAGGGCCTTCTCTGGCTCTGTTGCCTGCCTTTGGGTCCTTTTCCCCTAGCTTGGCTGCTTTGTCTGGCCTCAGTATGACAGGATGTGTTTAGCCCTGCTGCAACTAGATGTGCCAGTGTGGGTTGGTACCCATGGAGGTCTCCTTTTCTCTGAGAAGAAGGGGAGAAGGAAAGGCTGGGTGTAAGGGCAAGACTGAGAAAAAAAAGGAGGGAGGGGGCTGTAAAGTGAGTAAATAAATAAAATAATAAAGAAGAAATAAATTAATGTTGTTAGATGAGACAGGATGGATTCACAGGCATTTAAGCATAAGCATCCAAATTATAAGCGCACTGGGAATTGATCTGAACCCTTCTTCAGTGGGTGTTCACCTGCCTGAGAGACCTATGGGTGTTTCAGTCCCTCTGAAGAAAAGTAGTGCATCATCATCCCTGGGGCCTTTAATCTGCTTAAATGGCTTCAGAGGAGAAGAAATAGAACCAGCTGTTCAGAATGTGACTGAACAAACAAGACTTGGGAGGCTTTATCCTGGCTCTTCTCTGTTTAGTTTTGGAGTGCAGACCAGGTGGGACACACCTTGGTAAGTATCTAAAAACCTTAGTGTTCCCTCTGTAGACCTCTTCAGTCAGGAGCACTATGAGAAGCAGCTTACCCTTACCCAACTCTGATTTTTGCTATTTCATACTCATTTTGATACAGAATAAAATAAACAGAGGACTTAAAACAGTCCTCATAATACATATTTGACCTCATTAAACATTCCACTATTAGTATAAAGAATACTATAACTTGTATCATGTTTAACTTCAACTTAATGATGAACTTCATGCTAACTCTACTCTTTGAAAATCTTGTATGTCTCTTACTGTAACTGTTTTCCTTACATTTCCACAAACCAGAGAGTTGAATTCTGAAAGCTCTTCTGAGTACAGATAGACCTGGAAAACCTTCTATGCAACATGCTAGCTTTCTCTAGATTCTCTAAAAAAAAAAAAAAATCATACTTTTTACAGCAAAATAAAACACTCATTCTGGAAACATAAAAACACTTTAATGAGACTCAAAAAAAAATTTTATTATGTTAAACGTGTTTTTTTCTTTTATAATAAATACAGATTGATAATGAAGAATAAAAATTTTCTTCCATTTTATAGATCGATTACTGGACATAATAGGTCTATTGTATTAAGACAGCTGATATAAAATAAAAGTTATTAGTTTGGGTTTTATGTAGAAGGATTTAAATCCAAAAAGATTTACAGGCTAAAATATTTAGACCTTGTAAGTTAGTCATTACATGTCTAAAAAATATATATATATCAGCATCTAACTAAGATAAGTAATTAACTTTAGGAGTAGAGTTTTCTAAAGAACAACTGAAAGGAAATTGAAAAGGAACAAGAAATTTTTCTGAGGGGAAAGACTTGTAGAACCAGTAGCTAAGAAGCTGAAAGAGTAAGGCCTGACCTATGTCTGCAGATTCACTCAGCAGGAGGAGCTCTCGGCAGCAGCAGCAGAAGCAGCATAACATACCATTTAATATTTCATTTACCTCAACAAAACTAACATCAAACAACCATTGAGGGCTCTCTCCCAGAGAAAACAAGCATTAAAACAATGGCATTAACAAAACAAAACTTCTAATAGCTCCACCTGGCGATACGGACCAAATAAGAAGACAACATTTCCTCCCTGATATTTTTGCAAAAGGTATTCCACTTCCCATTGGACATCCCTTTTCTTTCAGGACAGCATCAGCAGCACGTCTTGGGAGTTGGAGTTTACCAGCCATAACAGACATTCCTTTTTTTTAACAGTTAATATTCTTAACGGATCTGGTAAGGTATACCCATAGCATTGGTAACTATAACTGAATATTGCCTTTATGTAATTTATTTAAAGAAACAATCATTTCTTACTGTATACCTACACAAAAATGGCACATCGTCCCATAAAAAAATTCAAATATTGTTTATAAATTAAAAATAAAAATAAGTTACAAATAGCATGAAAGCATACCAATAAGTAGAATGGAAAGTAATAGAGTAGTTGGTAAATGTAAGCAGGCTGATTTAAAAATAATTTACTTTTAAAATAAAAGAAGGGTGATTGCAAAAGTGATTAATAATTTGAATAAATTAGAAACCAAACGAATTTCTAAAAAATTCTTAAATATGACAAACTAAAAAAATGCATACATAGACACATCGTAACAACAATTGACGACAAAAGGAGCTAACACTTTGAAAAAAATCGGGAAGGGGCATATAGGAAAGTGTGTAGAGGGAAGAAATGGAAGAGAATGTCTTGTTAACTATATTAAAATGCCAAAACTTTGAAAATGAATTTTAACATGTAACAGATTTCAATGTGAATGAATGAAAAGTTACATTTAAACCATGCGCTGTAATGCTACAATGAAAGCAATTATTTTATGCAGTTAATATACACAATTAAAATGACTTAAGAGAAAATATCTACATACAAAGCTAACTAGGTGATAAATTTAAATATCTAAGACACTTCAACTAGACACTTTAAAAGAGAATATTTATTGTGTTAATTGACAGTATCACAAAATTAAATAACAAATTACTGTTTAGTTTAAAATATTCAAAATAAAAAAAATCAAATGAATAATAAATCTCCAATTTAGCACTCCATATTAAAATGAAGAATATCAATTTCAAAGAGACTATGCTAATACAGGATGTTAGCAAACAACAAAAACAACAGGAAAATAACACAAGTACACAAAGAATCAACTGAGACCTGTCTGCTGGGAGATTGCTTTCAAAGATTGCATGTGGTTAGGTAGATGGCAGGAAGCGCAGACTTGCCCGGGCCTGTCTCAGAAAGCAATGATATAAAAGAGAAAAGGATAGAGAGAAAGAACGGGCTCCAACCACAAAGAAATCAGAGTGCCCCTTTCATGTGACCAGTAATGATTAAGCTTTGTATATTGATACATTCTTCTATGCTGTGCTAGAGATATTGATATGTACTACATATTTGGTTATTGGTATGGACTACTAGGGTTAATTCTGATCCATTTTTCTCCATGTTAGGTGCACTTCTAAGAATAATTTCAGTCTCTTGATTAGATATCATCTTAAAGGTTTCAACAGAACAAACTCAGGCATATAAACCATTCTACTCTAAGCACCGCAACACACATCTCTGGAGCTGTTGATCCTGAGTCCACACTTGCTGGTATGCCCGTTCTCAACGTCTCTGTTACTGAAATCTCTACTTTCTATCTGGTTGGGTTCCCAGGCGTGGAATCTGCCCACATTTGGATATTCATCCCTATATGTCTCCTGTACACTGTGGCCATCCTAGGCAACTGCGTTATCCTCTTTTTCATAAAATCAGAGCCTTCTCTGCATGAACCCATGTACTATTTCCTCTCCATGTTGGCTATCTCTGACCTAGGACTGTCCATTTCCTCTTTTCCTACCATGCTTAAGGTTTTCTTGTTCAACTCTCCAGAAATTTCTCCTAATGTGTGTTTTGCCCAGGAGTTTTTTATTCATGAGTTCTCGGCTATGGAGTCATCTGTCCTTCTCATTATGGCCTTCGATCGTTTTACGGCCATCTGTAATCCTCTGAGATACACTTCCATCCTTACCAGTGCCAGGGTCCTTCAAATTGGCCTTGCTTTTGCTCTCAAGAACATTTTGTTGATCCTGCCTTTTCCTGTAACACTAAAGCATCTAAGATACTGCAAGAAGAATCTCTTGTCCCATTCCTACTGCCTCCACCAGGATGTCATGAAGCTGGCCTGCTCAGACAACAAGTTCAATATCGTCTATGGCTTATTTGTGGCTCTCACAGGCATCCTTGACATAACATTTATTTTCATGTCTTATATATTCATTCTGAGAGCAGTACTGGGCATCGCATCCCAAAGGGAAAGGCTCAAAGTCCTTAGTACCTGCGTCTCCCACATCTGTGCTGTGCTCATCTTCTACGTGCCTGTCATCTCCCTGGCTGTTATCTACCGCTTTGCCAGCCATAGCTCCCCTATATCCAAGATCCTCATGGCTGACATTTTCCTGCTTGTGCCTCCAGTGATGAATCCTATCATATACTGTGTGAAGAGCCAACAGATAAGAAATGTGATTCTAGATAAACTGTGTCAGAAACAAAGCTGAAAATGATGTTTAATCTCAGGGAAGTCTCATTGGTGATGACAGAAGATCAAGCAGAGAGAATCAGTAAGGACCCACACTACATGTTAACTCCTCAACGTCTTCTTTCCATATATTTGCCAACATCCAAAAATCAGCCTTTCAAATTTCTTGACTTAATATTTAAGATTATATTTATATTAATATAAACATGGAATGTATTCTTACTTTTACCAAGTTGACAGTATCAGGTTTTTTTTTTATTGAAAATAGATTATTTTCTAGTATAATATATTCTAATCACAGTCTCCCCTTTCTTTTCTTTTCCCATTTCTTTTCCACTTCAATTCCCTTCCTGATCCACTGCCTTTCTGTCTTTCATTAGAAAATAACAGGCTTCACGCTCACTTCCAAGGCACATACACTAAAATTGGAATGATTCAGAGATGATCAGCATGGCCCCTATGCAAGGATAACATGCAAATTCATGAAGCATTCCATACTTTTTACAAGTGGACATTTGGATACCAGACCTCATGTAACAAAGGTGATATCTGAAGCATGTAAATTGGATATAAAATTCTACTCTTAAAGAGTTGATCTAGAGTATGACTAAACATCTATATATGCAATCTGTTAAAAGAACTTAATTCAACAATTTTTTAAAAAAAGAAAATAACAGGCTTCTAAGAACCAACAACCAAACATGACAAAATAAAATATAAGATAAAACAAAATCTTAACATCAAAACTGGGCCAGGCAACCCAGTATAATGAAAAGAGTCCAAGAGCATGCCCAAGAATCACAGATGTCCCTGTTTACACACTAAGGAGTCCCATAAAAATACTAAGCCCAGAGCTATAACATATATGCAGAGGACCTGTACAGACCCTGTAAGTTTATGTGATCCTGACTCAGTTGGTCTCTCTCTCACACACACACTGCATAATGTCTATCTGTGGTTATCTAAATCTGTTGCCATCTTCTGCAGAAGGAAGTTTCTCTGATGATGACTGAATAAAGCACTGATCCATGAGTATAGAAGAATATCATTAGAAATCCTTTTATTGATACATTTTTAAAGCCAACAAAGCTTGGTTTTACCATAGGTCTCTGGGCTCTCTCTAGTTTAGTCACACAAGCTGTGTAAGGTATGGCTTCCTGTTGAAGCCAGCTCCGACATCCAGGGGTAAACTGAGGCAGGGCATAAAGTCGGTTACTGATCATCCAGCTAACTTTTCTCTGGGGATACAAAGCTTCATTCTCTGAGACAGAACTGATTGTAACCAACAACTACAGGCTTTGTAGCTATTAAAGAGAAAAAAGAGGGGGGAAAGGAAACACATACACACACACACAAACTTGTACATGCATGCACACATGAGCGCGCACACACAGAATGGACGAGGCAATGGTTAACAAGCTCTAACAACTTCACTCATACACATATACATACATACAAACATACATATATACATACATACATACATACACACACACTCATACATACATACATACACATACATACATACATACATACACATTCATACATTAGGTGGATAAAGCAAATTTCAACAAGCAAGCTCCAAAAACTGTATATATACACATATATACATGTGACATATATACCTTTGGTGACTAGGGCAAGCTCCAAAGAGCAAGCTTGAACAATTTTTTTCTCCCACAGCTTATGTATCCTAGCAAAAATCTTTCAAATAGTACAAAAATTACAAAGTGGTTACATTCTATTTTCTTTTTTATTATATTTTACATATACATTTACATTATTACACATAAATAAAATAAACTACCTACAGCAAGAAGAACCATGAAACAATAAGGAATTACATAAGTGCTATATTCATAGTGTCTTAGCTATTTGTATTTGGCAACCTTGAAGAAAACATCTTTCCCTATCTTGGTGAGTCTAAAATTCTGAATGAAAATCAATATCTATCATATCTCATATCTATCAACTTAAAACATCTATCTAGACCTAAAAAAAAATTTAACTCCCTAAACAACTAAGCTTAATTATAAAACTAAACTATCTGGTCTTCAAACCCATCAGAGACTTGAGAAGGAATAAAATTAATTATCTAAGTAAACCAGAAGTACAGGTTAGCAGCTTCCAAAATGAAAAAAACAAAAACAAAAACAAAACAAACAAACAAACAACAGAATCAGTTTGCTGCCTGAACCAAAACTCTTTATAATGTTGGAGCATCATCTTCAGCCTTCTGGCCCAATATATCTGACAATAAAAAAAAAAAAAACATGTTCCTCTCTTGATGCATCTAAAATTCTGAATGTAAATTGATATCTATCATATCTCATCATTATCAACTTAAAACATCTAGACCTAAAAACATCTTTACCACTAAACAGCTAAGCTTAGTTGTAAGACTAAACTACCTGGTCTTCAACCCCATCAGAGGCTTGAGAAGGAATAAAATTGATTACCAGATTATATCAGGAGTGCAGGTTAGTAGCTTTCCAAGTGAGAAGATGACAGAGACAGTTTGCTACCTGAATAGTCACCCAAAACTCTCTGTAACATTGGAACATCATCTTCAGCCTTCTGGCCCAATATATCTGACAACCATATTTGTGAGTCACGAACTATTGAGGACTTGATTACCCTGTCTTGGCAGAGTTTGGCAGTCAAGATGTTTTCTTCAAGGCTGCCAAATACAAATAGCCAAAACACTAAGAATGTAACATTTATATAATTCCTGATTGTGTCATGGTTCTTCTTGCTATATAGGTAGTTTATTGTACATACATGCATACATACATACACATATATATATGTAATAATATAAATGTATATGTAAAAAATAAAAAATTTTAATAAAAAAAGAAAAACATGTTCCCTAGTACCCTCATATGGTCAAATATTTTATACATTGTGGATAAAATCAAATGATTTTCAAGAACCCACATGAGTTTGTAACTAAGCAACCTATTATAGATTAACTAAGTGTAGGCAAGCAAAGTAATTTTCTCAGCCAGGTTTTCTTTACTGGCAGGCTGCAATTCGCAGCTACACAGAAATAAAACCTTCATTTATCTTAAAAGGTAGTCTTATAAAAACCTTAAAAGAATCACAAATCTAAACTTTTAGATAAAAACAATCAACCATTTCTACCTTAAATCCTCAAGGTGAACATTTACTCACTAACAATCTTCCTTAAATCACATCAGGAAACTGAGGGGGGAAAGGGGTATGAGAAATTAATCATGATCTTATCACCAGCCAAGCTTCAAAGAGAGAGTCACATCAACCAGTGCTAATTTGGGCTAATGTTCTTGCTCCCTAACCTCAGAAAGTACCTAGCTTAACTACTAAATGTGTGTCCTTCTGAACTTCAAATTGTTACTCAAGATTTTATACATCAGAGCCACTGACAAAAACATCTTAACCTAATCTTACTAATCATTCTTTTTTTTTTTTTTTCCAAAATCTGTATTAGGGTCACCATCGCTGCTAACAATCTATATCTCTAAGTTCTTTCCGAGGACGGTGACTGAATCATTAATCTGTTCCAACAGCAATGTTTGAAAAAGATTAGGCAATGATACTGCTCAGTAAGGGGCTGGGAGCCCTCTTAGAGTTTCCATACAATTCATACATGATAAGGGATGTGGTGACCATGAAGACAACAAGCAGAGTGATGTTCCTTAACAGCATAAAGTCCTCAGGACACGTAGTCCTTGGGGATCTGCCTTTCTGAGGCAAACCCATTGTGGTTGTGTTAACTGGTGGGCCAAATTCCATGAGCTATAAGGCTGTTTTGCTGTTCTTCCTACACAGCATTCCACAGGTTCTCTCTTCTGGAGTGGCCTCATTAGAATTAGATATTGGTTGGCTACTCTCATAAGTCCTGGGCCACCATGACCTATATTAGGCAGGACTAATAACAGGTCAAAGGTTTTGTGGCTGGCTTAGTGCTTATGCTTTTCTTTTGGTAGACTACAGAATACCTTCCTGCACCAAAGTCACTAGATGTAGGCAATATTACTCTTAAGTTATGGTATTACAAACTTTTCCTTTCCTTAAAGGAATAGATGGTTTTATTTGAAAACTGACAATGTTCATATGAAAACTGACTTATTGATAAAATGTGACTGAAGATAGTTTCTTCTTAATGATTTCTCATCACTACACAATCTTGACAACTATAAATATACCTCTCCAGATCATAAATTCTAATTAATATGGACAATGACAATTCTACACATGAAACCACTAAAGCAAACATTAAGAATTATTTTTTATTCACTTATCTTACTTTCTTAAACACTTCTTTACTGAGAACTCAAATATAATTATTTGGGTCATATACAGACAGCCGTCTGTCTTCTATGACAATTACATATAATGATAAATATTCCTTTTTATTTAATTTTATTAATTTATTCAGATGACAACTCAATTGTTGTCCTATCACTTGTATCCTCCCATTCCTTCCTCCCTCCCTCTTTCACCTTATTCCCCTCCCCTAGGTCTAAGGCCAAGGGGGACCTCTTCCCCCACTATATGGTCATAGGCTATCAAGTCTCATCTTGGTAGCCTGCTTATTCTTTCTTTGAGTGCCATCAGGCCTCCCCACCAAGGGGAGGTGGTCAAATATGAAGCACCAGAGTTCATGTCAAAGTCAGTCCTTGCTTTCCACATAACTGTGGAGAATGTCCTGTCCATTGGATAGATGGGTTCAATGTTTACTACTGTATTGTCCTTGGTTAGTACAATAGTTTGAGCAGACCCCTCTGGGCCCCAATTCACCCATCACGATGTTCTTCTTGTAGGTTTCTAGGACCCTCTGTGTCCTTCTATTTCCCCATCTCCTATATTTCTCTTACCTAGAGTCTCAGTAGGATGTCCTTACATCTATCCCAATCTCCTGGAAAGTGAAGACTTTTGTGGGACGTGCCTTTACAGCTAGTGCTCAATTATAAGTGAGTATATACCATTTGAATCTTTCTGCTTCTGGGTTAATTCACTCAGTATGATAATTTCTAGTCACATCCATTTGTCGACAAATTTCGGGATTTCCTTGTTTGCAATAGCTGAGTAGTATTCCATATTGTAAATGTCCCTCAGTTGAAGAATGGATAAAGAAACTGTGGTACATTTAGGCTGTTCCCAGGTTCTGGTTATTTTTAATAAGGCTGCTATTAACACGGTTGAGCATATGTCCTTGTGTGGTGGAGCATCTTCTGGGTATATTCCAAGGAGTGGAATAGCTGGGTCTTGAGGAAGCCCTATTCCCAGTTTTCTGAGAAAGCTCCAGATAGATTTCCAAAGCGGTTGCACAAGTCTTGAAGAGATTGCTGTTTCACTTAAAACTTTCTTGTAGCCAGTGCTTGCTACTTTGTGGGTTCTTCTTTCTCCCAACTTTCTTCACCTTTGTTCTACCCTTTCAACCCCCATAACAGTAGATATGAGAGAAAAAAGCATAGAGAGAAAAGGAAAGACGTCCCCGAATAAAGTCAAGGGTCAGTAAGGGGGCCGTGTTATTTCTAGATTATTTCCTGCTGATTAGGGACGTGGAGTTCCTTAGATCCAGTTTGATCTTCACAATCATGATATCTAATTTCTTCTTCTTGGTGTTTCTTCTTTGTGAAAAACTATTTAACAAACTTCAACTGACAGCAACCAACAATAACCAACAACCAACCAACCTACTGGGGCTCTAGTATGTATTGAAAAGCCCCCAGAATTCCAAATGACACACAATCGCAGAAACTACTACAGCTGGCAAAATCACACCTCTGCCAGAGCAAAAGGCAAATCATAGTCAACTGTTTTGAGGCAGTCCCACTTCCCCACACCAGGGATTAAAACAAAAACATATTCTGATAATATTTCTGTGTTTTTAAAGAAACCAAAATTCCATCATTCTCACTACACTCTCTTCTCAACTAAACCTCAACTTTCCACTCCTGTGCTCCTCTTTTTTTTTTTATTTTTATTTTTATTTATTAATTCTGTGCTCCTCTTTTACATTGTACAATCTTAGTAAGAGTTTTACAAAAATCTCTTCATTGCTTATAGTAGGTTATCCTAAATATATAGGTGGATTCATTATATGCTACAATCGCTTTGTTGATAATTGATCATCATGACCTACATTCTGAAAACAGAATCAGCAAACCAAAACTCTCCTCCTGTACCTTGATTGTTGATATTAAACATTTCTTATCCATCAACAAACTTATCCATAACATCTCAGTCTATCAAGTCTACCTTCACTCATTTATGAGACTGATGAGCTACCTACTGCACTAATAAGGCCCCTTATTCAGTTATCATGACTTGAGACTAATTTCTCTCTTCTATTACAAAGCTCCATGAGTGCCCTATACCACCCTGAGAGTTCCCCTGCATAAAGTCTTCTTTGCAGTTCTTTTATGTGTTTCATGATGAGATGCATCAAAAGTCATACTTCTGAACATTGTACTGAAGGGACATCAGTTGAATCACAATAGCCCAGGCTTTTTTCCCCCTAAATGTTCTTAGGGAGCTAGAAATCTTTATTCCCAACTCTGACTTGAGCAAGAACTGCTCTTTACCTCCAGGCTGGGATGCTCTTCCTGGATCCTTGTTTGGAGTGGGATCTGTTCTCCAACCTCGAGGATAAGATTTGTTTCACCTTGTGAGGATTTTCCTTTCCTTCCAGGTGACTAAGTCTAGGTAGGTTCTGTTCTCCATCTTCCTGACCCTTTATTGACAACGTATTTCACCAGCTGTGCTGACCCTTTTCACTTTTCATACATTTGTGGAGAATGCTTTAAAACGTCACAGGACTCCTTAGAAATCTCAGCACTCTCTAGCTTTTCCCCTCTATGACATTCCTTCCACACTGTCTGCTCCTCATTCCTCCTTTAGGTATCAATTGTCCCTTCGATTCCCTTTTGCCCTTCCACATGCTGCTCTGAGATGCTGACATCATCCTTCCCTTCCTCTATCTCTGACATGTGTTCCTCCTCACCTTGGCTCGTCAGCTCTCCTTCACTACTAGAATATTAGAATTCTAAACCCACTAAAAGTTGCAGGAGAATCATGTCTCCTTACAACCAAAATAAAGGTGCCCATCACAGCAAGTAAGACACAGTTTAATTGAGATGAAATATACCTGGGCTTTGGAAACAATTAAACAGCTCTTGGATGTCACCTCAAAAATCACCTAAAATATAGCCCAAACCTTCCATTTGATTGTGCATTAGAGCCAAAAATTTAAAACTATTCTCCAAAGGCTTGATTAAAATCTCTAGACAAGTATGATGGTTCACACCTCTCAGCAGTCAGGAGGAGGAGTCAGGAAGATGAAGAGTTCAAGGTCATCCTCACTCCTTAGTGTCTTAAAAGCCAGCCTTGGCTACATAAAACCATACATACATATGAGAAGAGAATGTAACCTTGCCTTAGACTGGGCCCAAGGTGAAAACAATCTCAGAATGCCACCCCACTGAGACTTTGTCTGGACAAACTGATAACCATCTGAGATAGACTCAGAGGAGCCATATCAGCCCAAGACAAAAGACAGGGTGACTCTGGCTAAGCTATATTGTGATGCAAAATGATCATCCATGGGAGGAGGAGGGTGCTGCAGAAGCAGATGGAAGATTCCTGCTCAAGGGGGCGGGGAGTAGGGGATTTGGGACCTTGGAGGTGTTGGGGAAGATGATGTGCAAGACTCCAGAGAATTACACCAGGGGAATTGCCCCACAGAACTGATAACCAGAAGGTTTCATTCCTAATCTCCTTTCCCCCCTATATAGGGTACTCAGGTTGTAAAGGAGGTACATGCCTTTAACAAATTCCTAATAAAATAGAATCATTAAGGAATTGGAGCTAACATACACACATATGTATATTAAATAAATTTAAATTCTCTTATAAGTAGTAAAGTTAGTTTGTCACATTTTGTCCGAAAAACAATTTTGATAAAAGCATAGAGTAAACATGAGGTAAAACTTTTATATAACTAATAAGTTTGTATTACTATTTTTTAACCAAAGCCTAAAGCTTATTGATACTTATATTTTTTTGTATCTCTATACAGTTATGCATAAGTTCATTATATTGTGCATAAGTGATATTTTCTACCTCTGGTCAGCATTACAAAATTAATTTAAATACCCTAAATGAATTCTGTACCTATTGACTTAGAAATAAATGCAGGGCCTACACAAATTGAATATTCTGTAATTCACGAAAATAGAGAAACTAACTCAAAAGTTCTAGGTAACTATTTAGTAAATGAGACCAGTTTAATGCAATTGGTTTGTAATAACTGCTGGGTCCCCTTAATTGTCTGCAATAGTTATTATAATAGAAATACAGTTATTTTTTTCTATTTCATTGCCTTAGGTTTACTAGTTGTAAGACAATAGTGTATCAAATAGATGCTTAAGTTATAAACACTTGCAATCCAACCTAAGGACAAATGTATTAATCTAAGAGCAGTAAAACTGGTTGCTTAATACCATTTACCCTTAATACTAAACATGCACACCAAGGTTGAATCAAAACAAACGCTTATGCATTTAACTACTTTTGTTTTGCAATGCTTGCTTAACATGTACATAGTGTAAAAGTAGTTAATAAAGAATTACTTAAGATTATGGCTAAGTTTAGTGTCATACTTTACATGATTAAAATGGTTTCCCAACCATTTGAAGGTGTCTGTCAAATAAGAAGAGATTTACTAAATAGCTAGATAGAGACACATTCCACAATGTGCTACTTTGTTTGTATTTTATGTACATAGAGCAACATTTATATATGGAAGACAAACCTAAATAATTGAAATATGGCTTTCTTGCACACACACAAATACAAAGAGCCATAAGACCTTTGGGTATGCTTTCACGGAGCTCTGCTACCACCCAGATGCAAACTCTAAGCATGGCATCAAAGCCAAGAGTGTATAAGCGCCTCCCTGAAACAGACTGTCTTCTGTAGAGATGCAACTCCTTCCACCCGAACTTTACAATCTCAGTTTCCAAGAGGGAGGAGGAGGCAGTGAGAAAAGACCTGTCTCTCCATCCTTTGAGCAGCCCCACAAGACATCCTGTCCTGACTTGAAACTCATTCGTTGAAGTCAAGGTAGAAAAGGATGAATACAGTCCATAACAAGGAAAACTCTGGCTCCCGCCAATCCCTACCTCCCAGAAATGGGTGGTTCAGAATAACGCAGTCTGAAAGAGCAAATCTGTTTTTTCTTAAGATAGTTTCTACTTGAAGAAGAAGCTGGAGACTCTGGTGGGATAGCAGCTAGAGTAGAAAACCAGGAGCAGTTTCTGCAACAGAGTGGTAAGCCAGAAAATGCTTATTCCTAAACATAAACAATGCCTCAGAGGAGCCTGGGGTGAAAAGGAGGATGGGTCAAAGAAACATGAGACCTTGGTACATGTCCCTATCTCGGACTTTGTTTACCTTACACCCCCATCCTCACTCCCACCCCATGTCCAGTGCTCAGGAGAAATAGAGCTGGTTCTGTGCTACAGTGGAAGCAGAAACGACCAGTCCAGCTTAATACTGCCCCCTGGTGGGAAGTTTGTCACGGACTTTCTCTTCGGAGCAGGGGATCAAGGGTTTTACCGCTATTTGGAATTAAGGTCTAGATACAGTAGCTATTGTTTGGATTTTTAAATGATAGTTTTTATTGTTGGATTACATGAGACAATTTTATTTTACCCATATTACATGTGAGGAAATTAAAGTGTAAGCATAGCTCGTGTTGCTGAGTATAGTGCCTCATACTTAGAATACCAGCATTTAGGAGCTTATATTAGAGGACTTGCTGTGGGTCCAAGGCCAGAAAACAAGCCAGGCATGGTGGCGCACACCTTTAACCTCAACACTCAGGGGGCAGAGGCAGGTGGATTTCTACGAGTTCCAGGACAGCCTGATCAACATAGCAAAACCCTGTCTCAAGAAAACAACAATGAAAAAGGAAACAAACAAACAAAAATAGTGAAATATGTCTATACCACACTGAAAAATCGTAAGAAGATTCAGATATCTCCATCAACTGTACATGATCAATAATGAATTTTCTAAGCAGTTACAAAATTTTGGTGTGTGGCAATTCCTAATTGTCTTCTTCCTGTGCTTCTCTGCAACAGAGTGGTTTTTGATGGTTAAGAACTATAGTTATATACAGAAAGGGAAGTAGCAGAAAATAGTAACAGAAATAGTGTGAAATGGGAAACAAGGAGCCTATGGATGTATCCCAGTTGGAACTGTACTTGTGTAACACATACGAAGCCGTGGGTTTGATCCTCTGGGCCACATTGTCCTGGGGTGGTAGTGTAGCCTGGGGTCCCAGTACTCCTACCTAGGAGGTAGAACCTGGAAGATCAGGAGTTCAAGGTGATCCTTGTCTACATAGCAAGTTCAAGGCCAACAGGAGCATATAAAGGAGACCCTGCTGCAAAAGCCAAAAAGAAGGGGGCTGGAGAGATGGTTCAGCAGTTAAGAGCACTGGCTGCTCTTCCAGAGGTCCTGAGTTCAATTCCCAGCAACCACATGGTGGCTCACAACCATCTATAATGGGGTTTGGTGCTTGCTTCTGTCAAACATGCAAATAGAACACTCATATAAATAAAGAAATAAATATTTTTTTTTAAAAAAGCCAAAAAGAATAGCATGGAGAGAGGATCTGGAAGAGACTCTAAGGATGATATCTGGGAGGGGCAGTGGAAAGAAAGGGAAGGTAGGAGTGGTATAATTCTATTGTAATTAATTTCATTTTAAAGTATAACATACACAGGCAAGGAGAATGTGGTGTGTTTTGAAGAAGGAAAAGTATGAAATAGGAAATCTGTGGTTTTGTTAAGGGAAGAAAATGCTAATTTTATTTGAAAGGATTAAATATATATATATAATATAGATCTGTAAAAACAAATCTCAGAAAAGAAATTAAGTTGACTCCAATAATTGACTTGTTTAAAATTACCTATTGGTTTGAAGATGAGGAAGATCTACTTCTGGAAGGTCAAAAAAACTCAGACTACATTACAGACACACAGAAGAGAGACTCATTCTAACCTATAGGTGCCATGAGTGAAAATTAAGAAGAAGCTCCTAGTGTGGATCTCAGGCTTGAAAAACTACTGAAAAAAAAAAAATCAAACATGATGATTCTTGTGAAAACTTACAGAAAACAAATGCAGCAGTGCCCACACAGTTAATACCAACCCTGCTTCACTTACATAAATGATTATGCCAAATTCAATGAGGTCAATTTATTTTGTGAACAAAATTAATAAATGGAGGCTGGAGAGATAGCTCAGCTGTCAAAAGCACTTGCTGCTCTTGTAAAAGACTCAGGTCCGGTTCCCAGCACACACATGGTGGCCCCAACTGTCTGTAACTCTACTCCCAGGGAAGACAATGTCCTCTTCTGGCCACCACAGTCACCAGGTATGCATGTAGTACACATACATAAATGCAGCTAAAAATAGTCATACATATAAAAAATTTTTAATTCTTTTGAAATTATTAAGGGTTTTAATGTAGAATTTTTCTGTGTATATATAATCATTCATATATAAATATATGTGTGTGTGAGAGAGAGAAAGAGACAGATACAGAGACAGACAGACAGACAGACAGACAGACAGACAGACAGACAAACGAGAGAGTCTCTAAAGGTTAAACCTGGGGTGTTGCCTGTGCTAAGCAAGAGGCTTACCATGAGCTACATTATCCCAGCACCTATGATTTCTCCATTCACTGTTTATTTCTGCAGAGCACTGTTTATAACTTTTACAAAACATCCAACACATCATATCAAGTTTTATTTATAATTTTATTGAGATTATGTATAAATATGGAGAATGTTATATATAGGTCAGACATTCCAAAACAGAGTCATGGATTTCAAACTATTAAGGGATTCCATTATTCTCAGAAGTTTTTTTTTTATATTTCTACTTAGAAATGTTTAATATTAATTTGTACTAATGTAAAAAGCTTAGAAGTTCTTTTTCATGTCTTTAACACATAAGCATAAAAACAAAGCCAGTTTATATTAGTTCTTTTTTTGTCCAGAAAAACCCTAAATTTATGTGTATTTTTTAATTTTTTAAAAAATTTATTCTCCTTTTATATAATACACGCCAAGTCAGTTTCCCCTCCCTCCACTCTTTCCAGTTCCTCTACTCACACCTCTCCTCACACCCAGATTTCCTGCAGATCCATAGATTTTGCCTATTAGAGAAAACATGCTATTGTGCTTCTGAGTCTGACTTATTTAAAACAATTATGTGCAGTTCCATTTATTTTCCTGCAAAAGTCAGAATCTTATTTTTCCTTATAGCCGAATAAAATCCTACTGTGCATACATACAGTGTTCTCTTTATGTGTTAATTTGTTGACCAACATCTAAGCTGGTCCCAATTGCTGGCTATTGTGAACACTGCTGCAACAAACATGGACAGGTAACTATATCTGAAGTATGTTAAATGAGAGTTTTCGAGAGATATTAGCAAGATGACATCCCTGGATCATATGGTACTGACAGTTGTAGTTTGTTGGGGAACACCCTCATCGATTTCCACAATAGCTCTACTATCTTGCATTTACCCCATAAGGGTTCGTATTTCCCCGTATTTTAACTAGCATTTGTTTGCTTGTTTGTTTGGTCACCATCTGATTGGTATAAGATGGAATCTGAAGGTAGTTTTCATTTGTCTGTCTCTGAAGGCTTCGGATACAGAACACTAGCAGACATTAATTTGGCATCTGGTCTTATTTTGAGAGCTGTCGGTCTACTTCATTAGTTCATTCATGATTTGGTAGGAAGTTTAATATTTCCACTTCCTGATATATTCTACTTATCAATCCCTGTGTGATGTGTAGTTTGGAATATAGTTGTCTCATTACTCTAGAAATCATTGTTTTCTGTGCATAAGCTTTTTAATTTCATGTGATGATGTATATTAATATCTAGGAATAATTCCTATACCAGTGAAGTCTTTTTCAGAACAGTTTATGCTTCAATCTCAATGTGTTTTCTCTGTATTTTCCTCTATCTGTTTCAACATTTCAGATTTTGGATTAAGTTTTGTTCATTTTGAGTTTATTGTTTTTCAGAAAGAGTGGATTTATTTTCATTTTTAAATGTGGATATCCATATGTAACGACTAGTTTCTGCCATATTATATTTACCAGATCGTTCTCTTAAATCTTTAACTTGTCTTACTTCCCCTGTGGGTTTTGTAAGAGCCAAGCTTCCTACTTTTTTTGTGGCTACAGTTTCTGGGCTCAAGACATAAAAGAATAATAAGGGCATTTAACAAACAATTGGAAACCACTGAGTTCAGAATAATAGTCTCAAAGCCTATTTCAGATAAGGCCTTTGGTTATGAATTTTATATTCCCTCATGAAGATTGTATCCATAACACTTATTACATTCTTCCACAACATTGCTTGCAAAATAGTTTCTTGATGCATTCCTAGAAATCCTTAAACCAGACTGTAAGGGAAACTGGGTAGAATACTATTTTTGAGTTATCAACCATAATACTATGGTTATGAATTATTTTAATTTTTGCTCATTTTCATGTTTCATATACATATTCAAAACTTTATTAAACATAAGGATGTATGTTTATTAATCTTTTCATTTCTATTACACCGTGCAGAGGCAAATATAGCATATTTACAGTCACATGTGTGCTGATGAACCAAATATAATAAGAAGGAAATTAGTCATTGAAGTGGGTCCATATTTGGAAAATATATACAAAAAATTTTTCAAGTTAATGTGAACTGGCTCTATCACATGGTTTGTGAGAAGCATGTGACAATCAGTATATATATATATATCCTATCACTATCCTAGTTAAATCTCTAAATTTCTACCATGCAACAGGAAGTTTAAGTTTTTGGCTGCCTCCTAAATCCAAATAGTTTCCCAAGTTCCTTTTAGGAAGCAAATATTTTGTGTCTGGTTCTGTATAAATTACTTATCAGCTGAGAATCATCAATCAGTCTTTTGTTTGTTGGTTGCTTAAAGAAGCCATGAAACCATATAAATCATTTATAACATTCATAGGATGATATTTTGTCAGGTAATATGAGTATGTTTATAAAGGTAACGTGAGTGTGTTCATTTTGCTTTGATTTTCTTGTGCTGAAAATAATAGAGATTTTATTAAAATTTTAATGAAATATTTTTCATTATATGAATTTTCATAATACATATTTCTTAATGAACCATTAAGAAACAAAGCAACAACATCTACTCTAAGATTCCTTGAATTTTCCTTAATGATCTCCTCTAGACCTGGAGTTCTGCCTCATTTATTAAATAAAGAAACACATATTTGTAATTCCCAAAACTTTTCTTTTGACTGTTACTTGGCTGTACTATTTATTCTTCATATCATTCATATTGTATATTATCTGTGAATGAAATAAGATAAATATTTTTGAAAAGGCTATGAGGCATGTTAATATGAGGCCGGGATTCATGATGATTCACATTTTACTGCTCACTATATTTTACTATCTTCCTTGTGTACATTTAGCAAAGGGTATAATACTGAGCATGGTGGCTAGGGTATGAGAATTGTCGATTAAATTATTAACTCTGCTCCTTAATGGATATATGCCCTAATGTCTGCAAGACCTCTACTTAATCAACTGTGTGTATTTTAATTGTATTGTAAATAGTTACATATTTTGTTAGGCTGTTTAGAAGTGTAAGATGAAATGTGTCTTGTGATCCACTAGTAGAAAACCTAGCAGGAAATATCAGTTACTTTGAGCAGCAGTTTTATTTCTTCATTATTATTATTTACATTTCTCTGATTCGACTGTAAAACCCATGGAAAGCACAGCATACTAGCATTTCAAACAGAAAATATCTAAACATTCTTTAAACCTTGCTTAATAAATTAAAGACTTGAAAACTCCCACATCTAATGGAGAATCTCCAAACACAGTTGCTTCTGCAGCATGAAAATCACATCAGGGTTTTCAAAAGTTAAAGGAAATCGTTGCTTATTTTGCAAGGAGGAAACTAAGGATAGCCTTTCGGATCTGTTTTGTCTTTATGCTATAAATGATGGGGTTCAGCACGGGGGGGTAAAAGAAGGTAAACATTGGCCATCATTGAATGGACTACTTTGGGGGCTGACCGACCATAGCGATGCACCATAGACAGGCTAAACATAGGGATGTAGAAAATAGCAACTGCACCAATGTGGGACACACAGGTGCTGAAGACCTTGTGCCTTTCTTCAGAGGAGGCAATAGTGAGGACAGCACGAATGATCAGTATATAAGACAAGACAATGCACGGAATATCTACCCCTGTGGTCAGCATAAGCCCCACTAATCCACAGATGCTGTTGGCCCGAGTGTCTGAACATGCTAACTTAATCACATCTGGATGGTAGCAGTAGGAGTGGGACAGGATATTCATCTTACAGAAAGAGACGGGCTTAAGGAGCAAAAGGACTGGGACAATTAATACTACAGTGCGCATAATCACTAGGAAACCCATCTGAATGATTCTAGAATTAGTAAGAATCATAGTGTATCTAAGAGGGTTGCAGATCGCTACATAACGGTCGAACGCCATAGCTACAAGCACGCCAGATTCTACACATGTAAATCCATGAAGAAAAAACATCTGAACAATGCATAAATCTAGACTGATTTCATTCGCGTGAAACCACAGTATCTTTAAGGTGGTTGACATTGTAGAAACAGTCAGACCCAGGTCAGTGGCGGAGAGCATGGAGAGGAAATAGTACATAGGTTCATGCAGGCTGTGCTGGGCCACAGTGATAAAGAGGATCATGCAGTTGCCAGAGAGGGCGGTGGCGTAAAGACAACAGAAGGGGATGGAGATCCAGGCAGGAGCAGACTCTAGGCCAGGAACGCCAGTCAGCAAGAAGGTTGGTAACTTTGATGTGAAGTTGCTTAGGAATCCCATGTTGTCCCGCATTTGCAGCATTTGCATTTACAGTGCTCAAATCCTAAAAAGTAGCAAATTATACTGTGATAAAAATGTGTTTAAACAATTTTCTGATTAGGAAAACCTACTCTAGGAAAGAAATTCTGTTATCCAGAGAACTAAAATTTATTAACCTAGCAATTATATTTAGAGACATTTAGAATATATAATGTGTTTATCCTTAAACCAAAAGGTATATTCACATAACTTGGAAATTTATGTATTTATTTTTATTTTTATAGACTTTTAAGTTCTACCTGATTGTGTGCATAGATAGTCATTTCAAAAATGCAAAAATAGAAATGTTCAAAGTGAGAACTCGATTCTTAGAACCCACCCACACACACACACACAAGTGTATTTAATTCTGAATATACCATGTTTAAAGTAAGCAAGAGAAATCTACTTAAAGATGATCATCTGTTTGGAATGGATCTGCAGGTTTGACTCTCTGGACATAGATACCTAGAAACAATCATTTTTATCCCACAGAATAGGTGAACAGCCAAGGAAACTGGGTTACTAAAAAGAAAATAATAAAGACAGCGTATTGTGGACTTTTAGGGGAAGGATTATATCTCCTAAACCCTGGTAATTCTAAATGTTTTTTGAGAAGCACAAAGCAAAGGTATCATGGTATCCCCTTGTGGATATGTTGATAACTGTGCTGACCGGCTTTAGCAGTCAAGTCTAGTAGGTACTAAAATATTCAAATGTAGTTCAAAGTATGTTACTGATCTTGAGAAAAGCAGGTGTACTTGCGAATTGAAACTGACAACCAGTGACGGTGGATTAGGGGACAGATTGAGAAATTGTGGTGCTATAGTTTGTTTCATTTTCAGGAATTTAGCAGTTAAGGCAATGACAGAGAGATTGTGGCTAATAAAGGCTATAAGAGGTATAGAGAGCCAGGTGTGAGGGCGCATGCCTGTAATCCCAGCACTCAGGGAGGCAGAGCCAGGCTGATGTCTGTGAGTTCATGGCTATCTTGATCTACAAAAGTGAGTCCAAGACAGCCAAGGCTACAGAGAGAAACTCTGTTTCATCCCCCCCCAACCCTCATAAAAAGAGAAGAAGTATGGAGATGTTTTTGGAAAAGGGAGAATTTAGATAAACATACAAATTTATAAATCATAATTATAGATACAATGACAGTCATGAATTTTAAATAAGGAAGGAGAGGATTAGCTTGGTACATAAAAGTCTGAGAGCATCAGGTGACTGAGGACAGCAAAGAAAGGTAATAAGATCTTAGAAAGATGAGATTAAGCATTTTCGTTGGCACTAGGGTGTGCCAAGTTAGTAGATTGATGGAAAGTCATACCCGGGAATTTTCACTTTATAGCTACAATTCTCTGAGGGAATTATGAAAAGTAGATTTTTCTTCTTTCCAAAAAGTATGGAGTGGTGGGTTTTGGCTTGGGAACAAGGTAGAAGATAGAATTAGACACACAATGATTCTATAAGTATAAGTGTTTCATAGCCATGTTTAGTTCAAGTTATAAATTATATAATTAATTTCTAAGAGGACTAAAAATCAAATAGTACCAATATTACTTGTCCTGTTCAGATTTTCAGGCAAATTTAGCATGGATTTGCTTTATGCCGATAAGCACCTTGTAATCTGTTTTTACTTTACCACGTTGTCAAGTTTTTATTTTTTTGTTAAATCTCTGATTTCATGAGTTTCAACTCTGAGTGGAATAATTACAACATACCACTATAAACTACTTGATAGTATTGTGTGGATCCTCCAGGATAGAATAGAATTACAATTAATTGATTTTCTATATGCCTGTTTGACTATTGTGTGTAGGTAATAAACAAAGTACAAAGTCAACATAGTGAGCATCTTTGTCTATCTTACCCAGGATGTGTGGAAACCAGAACCTTCTATGTCTTTGCTAGCAGAAATAGAGTAGGCTATCATGCTGGGATCTATGGACTTTTTAGTACATTTGAACTGAACTGTGGGACTATATGTAAGATGTGCATCTCTCTGGGGGAACTGACAACAGACAAACAACATATGTAAAGATGTAAGGTATCACCATTGCATCCCGAAGGCTTTAAGCTATTAAGTCTTGTAAACAATGGTACCCAGAAGTCCCGAATGATAAACATAGGAACCAAACCAACAGATGCCTCTCTATACCGATGTGCTCTGTTTCTTGTGCATTCATTCTGTCATACTCACTGTGAATTTGTATGTGCTCTGTTGTGTCTAAAAAAATTGTTTCCTTGTAGTTATTCATCATCAACTCTGGCTCACACGATATTTCCACACTGTCTTCTGTGATGATGCCTGAGTTTTGTAGGGTGGGTTGCTCTCTAGATGTCCCATTTAGGACTTAGTATTCCATAATATCTTATTCGCTGAATGCAAACCAATTATGGGTCTCTTTTCATTGCAATCCACTGTAAGTTGAAACTTCTCTTATCAGAGATGGTAAATGCATTAATCTATGGTTACAGTAATAAGCAATAAAAGTCATTTTACTATTACACCTGTTTAGCAGAATAATTGTAGGTTCTCCTCTGGGGCCTATGACACACCTAGCCACAGGGTTTGACCCCAATAATGTTGCCAGGTATGGGTTCTATCTAGTGGAAAGGACCCTAAATGTAATCAGAAAGCAGTTGGCTACTCCAATAACATTTGAGCAGTGGGCATATCTTGCCAAAATAGTCATTGTTATAGCTCATCGTGTTCATAGGTGAGTAAGATTATGGCTAGCATTTTCTAATCAATGAAAGATAGCCAGAAGGAATGAAGCATTCCTATCAATACCTCATTGATTTCTGTTTTATGACTCAGATACATGTTATCTTCTGAAATAGAGTATGACAGATGATAATTGTACAACGTTAAGGAGCACCATGTGATACTTTAATACATGCATACAAAGTGTCATTATCAGATCAAAGTAATTAGTATATGCATCAACTCGGATATTTATCAATTCTTGTGTACAATCATCTCTGCATTTTGTCATTTGATTTTTTTATTAAGGAATTAGAATAAAATAGAAGAATCATGACTCTGAGAATAAACCATAACTATGAATTTATTCATATGTCTATACTTTTTACACTATGAATTGAGTTATACACAAATATCCCCAGTTCTCAAAAATATAAAATTTATAAAGAAAATACAGAGGCAGACTTATAATAGTACCATTTTGTTCAGCCCCTAGGCCTTCACTGATTTTAGTCATATAATGTTTAAACAGTTATAAACATTTTTCAGTATGTTTCCAGGGCAAATTGATTGCTAAAATGCATTGTTGCCTAATCTCAATCGAATTTGGATGAGGATAGGACCTGATTGCCTTGCGCATTTTATCTATTATCCCAGAGAAAGAAAGAGAAATAAATGGATATTCTCACTCTTTGTGGTCAAAAGTGGCTACAATAAGAAGTATTCAACATCCTTAGTCATCAGAGAAATGCAAATCAAAATTACTCTGAGATTACATCTTACACCCATCAGAATGGCTAGTATCAAAAACTCAAGTGACAGCACATACTGGTGAGCATGTGGAGAAAGGGGAACAGTCCTTTATTGCTGGTGGGAGTGCAAACTTGCACAACCACTTTGGAAATCAATCTGGCTCTTTCTCAAGAAATTGGGAATATGGCTACCTCAAGACCAACTATTACACTCCTTGGAATATACCCGAAAAAATGCTTCACCACACAACAAGGATGTTGCTAATCTTTAATCATAGCAGTCTTATTTGTAATAGCCAGAATCTGGAAACTACCTAGATGTCCCTTATTCAAAGAATGGATAAATAAACTGTGGTACATTTACATTATGGAATACTACTCAGCTGTTAAAAGCAGGGAAATCTTGAAATTTGCTGGAAAATGGAACAAACTAGAAATGATTATCTTGAGTGAGTTAACCCAGACCCAGAAAGATACACATGACATATACTCACTTATAATTGGACACTAGCCCAACAGGGATGTCCTCTGAGTGTCTTCACTCAGTGTGGGATTGGGACAGATGCTGGGACTTGCTATTGGGACTCCTGGTGAGAAAGATATGGGAGAATAGGGAGATAGAAGGACTCAGAGGGTCCTGGAACCCTACAAGAAGACCATTAAGGCTGGCGGATCTGGGCCCAAAGGTGCCCACACAAACTACTGTACCATTCAAGGACAATGCATACAGTAAACCTACACCCCCTATTCAGTTCTAACCAATGAACAGTGCATTCTCCACAGCTGTATGGAGAGTGGGGATTGATTCTGATATGAACTCTGGTGCCCTCTATTTGACCACTTCCCCTTGGTGGGGAGCCCTGGTGACACTCAGAGGAAGGAGAAGCAGGCTAGCTGGATGAGATCTGATAGGCTCTGATCATATGGTGGGGGAGGAGGTCCCCTCTGTCACCAGTCTGGGGAGAAGAATAGCATGGAACAGGGAGGGAGGAGGGGGAATGGGAAGATACAAATGAGGGGATAATAATTGGCATGTAATCTGAATAAAGTATTTAAATTTTCAAAAAAGAATAATTTTCAGTATAGTAGACTAGCTAGCAATAGAACATAGGGCATCAAGAAATGTGAAGAGCTAACACAAATTAAATGGAGAGATATTCAAGGAAATCCTTCTAAAATCGGGGACCAGACAAGGCTGCCCACTATCTCCATATCTCTTCAATATAGTTCTTGAAGTTCTAGCCAAAGCAATAAGACATCAAAAGGAGATTAAGGGGATCCAAATGGGAAAGGAAGAAGTCAAATTATCCCTATTTGCAGATGATATGATAGTGTATATAAGTGACCCCCAAAATTCTACCAGAGAACTCCTACAGCTGATAAACACCTTCAGCAAATTGGCTAGATGCAAAATTAACACAAAAGAGTCAGTAGCTTTCCGATATACAAATGACAAACATGCAGAGGAAGAAAGTAGGAAAACTACACCCTTTATGATAGCCACAAGAAATATAAAATATCTAGGAGTAACTCTAACCAAGCAAGTGAAGGACTTATTTGAAAAAAACTTTAAATCTGTGAAGAAAGAGATTAAAGATGACATCAGAAGATGGAGGGATCTACCTTGTGGATTGGGAGAATTAACATAGTAAAAATGACCATCTTACCAAAAGCAACTTACAGATTCAATGCAATCCCTATCAAAACAAAATACCTACACAATATTTTGAAGACATTGAAATGTCAATTCTCAACTTCATATGGAGAAACAAAAAGCCCAGAATAGCAAAAAAAACCAATCCTATACTATAAAAGATCCTCCGGAGGAATCTTCATACCTAATCTCAAGCTGTACTAAAGAGCAACAGTAATTAAAACAGCATGGAACTGGCACAGCAATAGGTTAGTGGGTCAATGGAATCGAACTGAAGACCCAGAGATGAATCCACACTCATTTGCTCACTTTATTTTTGACAAAGAAGCCAAATCTATTCAATGGAAAAATGATAGCATCTTCAACAAATGGTGCTGGTCTAACTGGATGTCTACATGTAGAAAAATGCAATTAGACCCACATTTGTCACCATGTACAAAACCCAAGTCCACATGGATTAAAGACCCCAACATAATACCAGAGACATTAAATCGGTTAGAGTAAAAAGTGGGGAAGAACCTGGAACACATTGGTACAGGAGACAACTTCCTGAACAGAACACCAACAGGCCAGGTCTTAAGGTCAGCAATTAATAAATGGGACCTCAAAAGGCTGAGAAGCTTCTGTAAGGCAGGAGACACTGTCAAGAGAACAAAGCGACAGCCTACAGACTGGGAAAAGATCTTCACCAACCCTACATCTGACAAAGGTCTAATATCCAAAATATATAAAGAACTCAAGAAATTAAACACCACCAAACCAAATAACCCAATTAAGAAATGGGGCTCAGAACTAAACAGAGAATTCTCAACAGAGGAATATCAAATGGCTGAGAAACACTTAAAGAAATGCTCAGCATTGTTAGTCATCAGGGAAATGCAAATCAAAACGACACTGAGATTCCATCTTACACCCATCAGAATGGCTAAAATAAAAAACTCAAGTGACACCAAATGCCGGAGAGGATATGGAAAAAGAGGAACACTCCTTCATTGCTGGTGGGAATGCAAACTAGTACAACCACTTTGGAAATATATCTGGCACTTTCTCATAAAAACAGGAATAGGGCTTTCTCAAGACCCAGTTAGTCCACTTCTTGGAATATACCCAGAAAATGCTCTACCACACAACAGGGACATATGCTCAACCATGTTCATAGTGGCCTTATTCATAATAGCCAGAACATGGAAATAGCCTAAGTGTCCCTCAGTAGAAGAATGGATAAAGAAACTGTGGTACATGTACACTATAGAATACATCTTAGCTATTAAAAACAAGGAATTCCCAAAACTTGTGGACAAATGGGTTGAACTAGAAATTATGATAATGAGTGAGTTCACCCAGAAGCAAAAAGAGTCAAATGGTATATACGCACTTATATCGAGACACTAGCCCAAGGGCTGTGTCCCATGAAAGTCTTCACTTACCAGGAAAGTGGATCAGAGGGGAGGACATTTTATTGAGACTTTAGGTGAGAGAAGCATGGGAGAATGGGGAAATAGAAGGATCCAGAGGATCCTAGAAACCTACAGGAAGAACATTATGACGGGCAGATCTGGGTCCAGGAGTCCTGCTCAAATTATGGCACCAGACAAGGACAATATAGGCAGTAAACTTCAAACCCCTACCTAGATCTAGCTGATGGACAGGACATTCTCAAGCTTTGAGTAGAGAGTGGGGACTGACTTTCACATGAACTCTGGTGCCCCATATTTTACCACATCCCCTGGATGGGGAGGCTTGGTGGCACTCAGAGGAAGGATAGCAGGCTACCAAGAAGAGACTTGATACCCTATGAGCATATACAGGGGGAAGAAGTCCCCCTCAGTCACAGACATAGGGGAGGGGAGCAGGGGAAAAGCGGGAGAGAGGGAGGAATGGGAGGATACAAAGGATGGGCTAACAATTGAGATGTAATATGAACAAATTAATAAAATAGTTTTTAAAATGTAAAAAAAAAAAAATGGTGTTTAACCCTCCAGTAGGCTGTGTGCTCATTAGGTTCCATCACAGTGACATCCTTAAATTTTATTTATTCGCTTTACATCCTGGTAAGTTGTAGCCCCGTCCATCCCCTCCAGTCCCACCCTTCCTCCCTCTCCCTCTAAGGCCCTATTCCTCAGAAAAGGGCAGCCTCCCTTCCCACCCACCCCATCTCATCAACTTGCATCAGGACTGAGTTCGTCCTTTTCCCCCTGTGACCTGGCAAAGCACTTCCATCAGGGGGAAGTTATCACAAAGCTGGCCAAAAAAGCCCATGTCAGACAGCTCCCGCTCCCCTTACTAGAGGATCTGCATGAAGCCTGAACTTCCTGTTGGCATCATCTTTGTAGGGGGCCTAGACCTAGCCCATGCAGGGTCCTTGGTTGGTGCTTCAGTCTAAGCAAGTTCCCCTGGGCCCTGGTTAGTTGTCTCTGTTGGCCTTCATGTGGAACTCCTGTCATTTCCAGGTCCTTTTCTCCTTCCCCCCAAGTTCCTCAAGACTCCCTTATTCATTGCCCAATGTTTGGCTGTGAGTCTCAGCATCTCTTTTGAAGTGATGCTGGGTGGAGCCTCGTGACAACTCTATGAAGAGTTAAAAAAAATCTTAAGGGAGTGAGGATTTACCTCATACATCCTCAGCAGGTTTCTTTGCTGATGGCCTCCAGCAAGGTTGAAATCTGGCAGGATCATCTGGTGGAGAATAGCATCCTACCAAATGGTGAGCAGGAAGCAGAGAAGAAAATGCAGTAAGGAGCCATGCAAGGACTTTAGCTGGATCCTCAGGAGAGGATCCCAGTGACTGCCTGTCCAGCTACATTCTCCATCCTAAGTAGTGCCGCCAGCTGGCAAACAGGCCTTGGACACATGAGCCTCTGGCAGACATTTCATATTCAAACCATATCTATAAGGGGTGATCTTTGACTGAGCTGGGACTATAAATTTTTAGTTCAACATTCTCAGACAATATGGACATTATCTATTATTGCTTCCTTGTATAAAAATTTGCTTGCTGATTGCAATGGGCCAACTGACTGTTAATTAGTTTCCTTACTCTACTATAAAATTAGTATACAATGTTATCTCAAAATCTTAACATTTCTACTGGAATGATATAATAGAATTTTAAAAGTGGAATAATTCCTGGTTTGTTGTTTAAGGGATCTGCTGGAATCCTAACAACTACCAGTGGAATTGCTCCAAGGAATGCAGTTCTAAAAAGTCTACTTCTCCTGTTCCCATTAACCTCTTTTCTCCCCAATCTAGGGTAGGTGTGTTGAAAGGGAGGAATAAGCACTAAAGAACCCCAAATAATGAAACTTTGAAAAAGTTCAGAACTTTCAGGGAACTTTCCTTTACCAGCCTTCAACAATGTCATGTTTGCTTTCTTGGGACCATGATAGTGGTTAAGTGCTTGGGCTATGCTTCCATACACGTATTAGTTCAAATCCCTAGTTTTGACTCTTCGTAGCCTTATGACGTCAGAGTTGAACTCTGTGAAGCTCAAGAGGCTAAACTGTAAAATGTGATGAAACCAAGAATGTCATTTCTTAACTGTCCATGGGGATTCTTTTTGGCAAGAACATAGGAAGCAGGCTCATTTAAGACCCTTTGCCTAACTCCACCTCACCACGTCCCTTCTTTATTCTTGAGTGTTTCCAGTTGCCTCTTTAAATCAAGGTCATCTTTTATGCTTATCTTACCAGAAAAATTTGAGTAATTATTTGACCTTTAGCATTTGTATTTTCTTCCAAAGATGCTTGAGTTTCACAGTGCTTACTTTAATAAATACCAGTGTCCGTCAGATCTCAGTTGAAGGGTTAAGTTACTGTGTGCTTCTCCTTCTCACTGAGATGACCATCAGCTCTCTCTGCTCTTTTAAAAAAAATTATTAATTTTTTATTGATATTAATAAGGTTAATAATAAGGATTTAGTTTTTCTTTTTTACATATACATTTATTTAATTACACAGACATACAGTAAACTACAAGAAGACACCACAGACCTGTTAAAGAGCAAAACAGCAATTCAACAAAGGTGAATTCACCCGCAGTCACCAGAACCTAGAACAGCAGCCAGAAGCTGCAAGCGGTCCCTGGAACAGTTCTCTCTAGGAGTGCCTCAAAGTGGAGCTATGAATAGCCGAACAATAAGAAGTGATGCCTCCTATATCATCCTCATTACTAAGGATTTGAGGTCATTTTCTTGTATTTCCATTGTGTTTGAGTTCTCTGGATTGTTTTCTTTGGGATAGCTGGGATCTGGAGACGCCATATTGTTTTGGGCTTTTTTTTTCCCCCGTATGATTTTATGTTGTCCTTTAGTCATCTTGCCTTCTCTGGTTTTGGCAGGTAGCTTCCAGAGTTGAGTGGAAGGAGTCTGGGGATAGATTCACCTGTTTTCTCATGATTTCCCTAGGCCGGAA
Organism: Acomys percivali; assembly: GCA_907169655.1. Lineage (NCBI taxonomy): Eukaryota > Metazoa > Chordata > Mammalia > Rodentia > Muridae > Acomys > Acomys percivali. The sequence goes on along the minus strand of OU015752.1, from coordinate 118,849,622 downwards.
AGAAGAACATTATGATGGGCAGATCTGGGCCCAGGGGTCCTGTTCAAACTATGGCACCCAGCCAAGGACAATATGTGCAGTAAACTTCAAACCCCTACCCAGATCTAGCCAATGGGCAGGACATTCTTCACAGTTGAGTGGAGAGTGGAGTCTGACTTTCACATGAACTCTGGTGCCCCATATTTGACCACATCCCCTGGGTGGGGAGGCCTGGTGGCACTCAGAGGAAGGATAGCAGACTACAAAGAAGAGACTTGATACCCTATGAGCATATACGGGGGAGGAGGTCCCTCTCAGTCAGAGTCATAGGGGAGGGGAGTAAGGGGAAAATGGAAGGAAGGGAGCAATGGAAGGATACAAGGGATGGGATAACAACTGAGATGTAATATGAATAAATTAATAAATTATATTTTAAAGGAAAGAAGTGATGCCAAGACCAAAAACGCCAGCCTCTTGTTTTGGACATATAACAACAGGAATAGGGGTTGTCTTTGACTCTGTTACATGCCTTTTGATCCTGTCGCCCTATCTAGGCCGTCTTGTCTGGCCTCAGTGGAAAAAGATGTGCTTAATCCTGCTGTGACTTGAGGTGCCGGGGTAGGTTGGTACCCATGGGCGTTCCCCTTCTGTGAGAAGAGAGAAAGGAGAATATGGAGGGAGGGAGGCATGATGGCACAACTGGGAGGGAAGTAGGGAGGGGGCTGGGATTTAGCTGTAAAGTGATTAAACAAATGAACGCTTTATAAAAGATTGAAAAATGGTGTAATTCTCCAAAATGAAACAGAGCTAGATTTAGATCATCAGTCTTCCTGTGGATTAACACATTTCCACTGGCTGGTGTATGTAGGGACAGTATGCAGGGCAGGGCTATTTGTATGCTCACTTTTACATAAAACACTTAATTTTGAAATCACACTTTAATATATCTATAGATGTCATGCTTTCTATATATGGGTATTGAATTGAGATCTTCTTACTTGACCTATAATATCAATCAAAATTATGTGGTATGCCTCCTATCTGATTACAAACATTGCTATGGAAGGCAGAAGCAAAACAACCTTTCCAATGTTTTTCTCTTTCATATCAACTAATATTTCTTTATTTTATTTGTTGATTCAAAGTAATGCTTATTAGCATAGGTTTTGGTTTTGTCTTTTTCAATTAAAATAACTATGCTCGTATAGCCCTTGCAAAATCTAGAATGTGAATTCTTCTGTACGTTGCCTTAAGAAAAGTTCTATGTCTAGTAAAACCATGATAAAGTAAATGTATTAAAACATAGTACTCAAATCTATGACCCTTTCATGCCACAGATTCCTGAGCTTTAATGTCTAAGAGCATGAGGAGTACTTATTCAACAGGCAGTCTTGCAGAATTATCTTTGGATGAAATTTATCAATAAATTGATATAACTTTTTATTTACATTTTGTTGGTCATTGCCTAATGAGAATAGAGAAACTGATTTGATGATTTTACCATAGGGAAATTATATAAAATCTCTGTATAATAGTTTTAGATAAAAAGAAGAAAGACATAGTCTGAACCGGACCAGTGGCTCTTACTGGGGCCACTTGGAGATTCCAAGAAGGAGGATTAAGAACGAGAAACATAAACAGTCAAAACCTAAGATCAGTAAGGGTTACAACAACTGATGACCCACACCAGTGAGTTTATTATTATCACAGCTTCTTAAATACTCTGCGAACAATAAAGCAGAAAACAGGTCAGTAAAGAACATCTGGATCACAGGGAGCTCAGAACAGTCTTAGTGTCCTTTTTTGTAAGGTGCATGCCGGTACAGTAACCAAAGCATTTTTCATCTAAGTATCTAGAACTTCAGACCAATTTCTCTTATGAACATTGACGCAAAAATACTCAATAAAATACTCGCAAAACAAATACAAGAACATATCAAAGACATCATTCATCATGACCAGGTAGGCTTCATTCCAGGCATGCGGAGATGGTTTAACATATGGAAATCCATCAACGTAATCCACCATATAAACAAACTGAAAGAGAAAAACTACATGATTATCTCCTTAGATGCAGAAAAAGCATTTGACAAAATCCAACACCCATTCATGTTTAAAGTTTTGGAGAGATCAGGGATACAAGGCACATACCTAAACATAATAAAGGCTATATACAGCAAGCCAATAGCCAAAATCAAATTAAATGGAGAGATACTCAAGGAAATTCCTCTAAAATTGGGGACCAGACAAGGCTGCCCACTCTCTTCACATCTCTTCAATGTAGTTCTTGAAGTTCTAGCCAGAGCAATAAGACAACAAAAGGAGATCAAAGGTATCCAAGTGGGAAAGAAGGAAGTCAAATTATCCCTATTTGCAGATGATATGATAGTGTACATAAGTGACCCCAAAAATTCCACTAGAGAACTCCTACAGCTGATTTTAAAATTGAAGAAGTATGTATATTTTTAACTGTTAGATGAAATGTCTTCATTCCTTTAAAATTGTTTTGTTTTGTTTGTTTTGTTTGTTTGATTGGTTGATTGGTTGGTTGGTTGGTTGGTTGGTTTTGGTTTCAAAACAGGGTTTCTTTGTGTAGCCTTTGCTGTCCTAGACTCACTTTGTAGATCAGGCTGGCCTTGAACTCAGAGATCTTGCTGCCTCTGCCTCCTGAGTGCTAGGATTAAAGGTGTGTGCCACCACCGCCCAGCTCCATTCCTTTAAAATTATATGACCATATATTTAAACCATGACAATCCAGTAAAAATATTTACTGATTTAATAGATTAAAAGTTTCCAAGTTTTAAAGTAAATAACATATACTAAGGAGCCAAGTTCTTATATAAATGCAGAGACAGAATAAAAAGTCATTATAACAATAACTAAAATTAAACTTTGCCAGAAAAAATTCACAGTGAATTTGTCTTTTCCAAAGCACATTGAGATATCTGATTTATTATCAACTTGAACAAAAACCTGGAGTCAATAAAGAAATTTTGTTTGAAATGTTTTCTTTCATGAAGAATAAACATCAACTAAGAATGTATTATATATCACATCTCTCAAATCTCTGTCTGTGTGTGCCATAAAATTCACTTTCCTTGTTCTGGAAAGTTTTCAGCCTGTAGACTAGCTCTTCTCATAGGTATGATCTTGTGATATAAATTTAGCCTGGGAACTGTTTTTCATTTGTGGCCACATTATTGTGGGTAACTGAAGGCATGGGATGCTGTAATCCCCAGTTCAAGAGCCTTTCCCACAAAACCCTTGGATAACCCTGTCCCTGATCTGTTTGGTTCTCACTCCATATATGATGGGGTTGAGCATGGGAGGAACCAGCAGATAGACATTAGCAAACATGATGTGCACAACTCGCGGCACATGGTGCCCAAAGCGGTGGGTGAGGAAGGTGAAAAGGGCCGGGATATATAAGGCTAAGATGACACCAATATGAGAAGCACATGTCCCAAAAGCTTTGAGGCGGGCTTCACCTGAGGGCAGCCTCAGCACAGCTCTCAGAATCATCACATAAGATACACCGATGACAATTATATCAAAGCCAACCACAGAAAAAGCCACAAAGAGCCCATATCCACGGTTGACTCTGGTATCAGCACACACCAACTTGAGCACAGCCATGTGCTCACAGTAGGACTGGGGAATGACCTTGTTGGGGCAGAAGGGCATCCTGGAGATCATGAGGCAGAAAGGGCTCACCCACAGCAACCCTCTCACCATGACAGCTGCCCCCAGTTTGATGACTACAGATGTGGTCAGGATGCTGGAATGTCGGAGTGGGAAGCAAATAGCCACGTAGCGGTCCAAGGCCATGGCCATGAGCACCCCAGACTCCACAGAAGAAAAGGCATGGATGAAGAACACCTGGGTGAGGCAGGCATGGTATTCAATCTTATGATCATGAAACCAGAGTATGGCCAGCATTTTAGGTTGTGTGGAAGAAGACAGGACCAGGTCAGTAGTAGCCAGCATGGCCAGGAAGAGGTACATGGGCTCATGCAGGGTGTGGTCAATTCTGATTATGTGTAGGATGGTGATATTTCCAGCCACAGCCACAACATACATGAGACAGAATGGAAAGGCAACCCAAAACTGATAATTCTCCAGCCCTGGGATTCCGAGCAAGATGAAGAACGAAGAATGAGAAGAGTTGTTCCTTGAAGCCACCATGAGAGGATGGGTCATTTTCTGTGTGGTGAAATGTCTGAGGATTATAACAGCCAAGGCATGAGTGACTGCTTGCACTTGTGTAATATCACAACTTAATTAATAGTATTCTAGTTAAATCATCTTTTATTATAAATAAATTTTGTAACACAAAATAATGCTACTTAATATCTTATTAGTATTTGTTACATTTGAAACCTTAGAACCTGATAGGTTCAAGGACAAATTTCCTAAAGACAAAATATTTCTTGGAAGTAGAATCTGCTAAGGGAAAACTAGCATGAGGAATTGGATACAATAAACTTTGTTATTTTTCTCTTTAGCAAACTGTTTGATCTACCTTTCACACAGTTCCATTTATCTTTGTGTTGAGTCATGTGATCAGTGGTAATTCATGATCGGAACGAATCAAGAATTAAAGGACCATAGTGGTAATTCATGATCGGAACGAATCAAGAATTAAAGGGCCATAGTAATTAATTCTCATATTATCTTTGGTTATTTAGCACAGTCATCATCTAGGTTCTAGCCTAAAGAAGGAGATGAACCATCCATGAGTTTACAATTACACATAGTATATTTAATAAAAATCTTAGATCGTGAATAACATGCTTTGTTAGTACTTCACTCTCCCTTTAAATCAGTGCTTTTTTCTATTATACTGAAAAAGGGGCATAAACATCATGTCAGTGCATGTCTGCAGCTCTATTCTGATACAAACTGCAACCTCCTTTGATTTGCAGTCTGAAGTTTATTCAGGAATGCCCTGGATGGTAAATTACAAAAGGCTTTGAAACTAACATCAGCCTAGCATCCCTCCTTGATAATGAGAAGTTGGGTAAATGTATCTGATGAGAAAAAATATCAAGTAAAGGGCATTATTCAGATGCTAGAAGTTATGGAGGAATTTATTGAGTGCCAGGTTTTATATTTTCTTGCTTAGTGTAGCTTGTTTTTTGATGTCTGAGTTCTCCGCAAACAGTAGGAACAGAAACCTACCTGTGAGACGGAGGTGGCAGATGTTTCAACTATTACCCAACACCTCTTAGCTTAGGTTTTGCTGCCCAGTGCTTGTGTTTGAGAGCCTCATTTTCACCTCCTACATAACACAAGCCTTCAGGAAAAATAGTATCTTTATAGTCTCCCTTAACAAAGTTTTCAAACTGACAATATTTCACTATATAGGCCACTGGTTTCCTAAAAGGGTTTCAGCATCAGAGTTTATATACTTCCTAATCCCCTTCATTTATAATGGTTGAGAGCAATGGGGATCGGATTTAGAAGTCTTCTCTACAACAAAAAACTTACCAAACTTCTTAGCTAACAACAATGCAACTGCCCAAATAAATATTCATTAGAGTCTCCAATGACAATTGAGTTATTCACCTGGAGCTCAGGAGTGCTGCTTTGCTTCCTGTCACCAGATTCAATCCCCTCAAACAGTACCACATTTTCTGTTTAAGCCAGTAGGTCACTCTCAGTTTGTGGGAACAATAACACAGATTGAAGGTGATATAAACAAGCATAAGTAGAGCATCTTCAGGCGCTCCAGGTGCTGAACTAAGTGCTAGAGCATCTTCATTCTGGCCTCCAGGTGCTGGACTAAGTGCTAAAGACATAGCTTCTCAATGTGCACACTTTCTGTGATTAATTGTTAGGGGCTGATTATTGGATTTTCAGACCTTTCACTAAAGCCCCTAAAATTTTATTGTTTCTAACTTATGAAAAGTTTCAGTCATCATTTACCATGAGAAACAATAAGAGCT
>OU015752.1:118821740-118843685 GCA_907169655.1 Acomys percivali | reverse complement strand
TCTGTCAATAGTCACATGTGACATTATTGTCTGAGTATATGACTCCTGGACCAGGGCTCCTAGAGGAACACACTGCCTGACTCTGTTGCGATGAGTAATTGAGAATCCTGCTCCGCATTGGTCAGTCAAGTTTTTTTTTTTACCTCCTATGACAAATGCTGATATGCTGAGTGCTTAGACAATATACCATATTAGAGAATTTGGACTTGGAATTCTTGCTACTTCCATGGGTCAGAGCCTCTGGACCAGGCTCTAGGTCGGACTTTTACTGCTTCTTGGAATATATTGACTTCTTTTGAATCCTTCTTTCCTTCCTTTCTCCTTCCTTTCTCCTTCTTTCCTCCTTCCTTCCCGCCTTCCTTCCTGCCTTCCTTCCTTCTCTCTTTTCTATCTCTCCACTCTCCCACCCCTCTGTCTCATCAGGGTACTGATATATTCTACATAGTCTACCTGGCTCTTAAGCAAAAATACTGGGGTTTTAGAGATGTGTCACCATGCCACGCTTGAGGTGAAATTCTTATTGGCCTCTTCCCGTTAGTCTCAGTAAAGGACACACTCATGTTATAGTTTTAAAATGGGACCCCGCCCCGTGTTGCACAGCTAAACTGGAAATCCAGTGTTCCTCTTCCCCTCTATCTAAACTATTCCCCAGATCCAGAACTTCCATGTTAAGAGACATGTGTCAGTATTATGCATTCTCTTCAGTTTTCTGTGACTTTATACGCTCAGTGTTCATTTCTTGGAGAAACAATAGAATAGCATAAATGATTTGAGAACTGCATTTAAAATGGGAGGTGTGGTCCTCAACTGGTCTGTTGAGGATTTACGAGTACAAGCTATGCTTCACGGACAGAGAGCTTGCTGATCCCTTGTTATTTTGTTGCACGCTAAAGAATTCCATTAGGAAGAGAACGGTTTATCATATTTCTTTGGTTAGAGATGGAGATTTTCATTCTTAAATAAGAGAATAAGGACATATTATTTCCCTTTTGCCCAATCTGCCTTGTTCCACTATTTTTCTATAATTATATATCTATTATTTTTTACAGGATACAGCTATTACTAGTATATTATATAATGCTACAAAATAGAATATTAAAAAAGTCATATGCTCATAAAACATTAGTGAAAGTGTGATTAAAAGTTGAATCTCACTGAGGAATAAGTGAAGAGCATGTGAGGCTCAGAATCAGTCTGTTGCTGGAGAGCTTCTGTCTGGAGGGCATCTTCCTACCTCTCTAGGTCTGACACAGTGGAAGCCATGAATCTTCTCCCTGTCTCAGAACGTAGCTCAGTGAACCAGAATTTCTAGAGTGTTCTCATCATGTCAGTACTCTCTGTATAGTATATCACCTTGCCTTCTAGGGTCTTGAAGAGTCCACGTGTCTCATTGGTCTTTGAGAAGTAAAAAGATGCCTGAGGCAAAAGGAAGAACTCACCCAGAGTTCTGCCATATCCTTGAACTAGCTGAATATGATGAAAGAAGTTCAGCCAAGCCCACGGGATTCAGCCTTGTGTAGAGGCCAAGGGGCTGAATCTATTTAAAGAACTGTGTGGTCTAACTGGTGTGTGTGTGTGTGTGTGTGTGTGTGTGTGTGTGTGTGTGTGTGGTCTAACTGTTCCCTCAAGCATTCACTAGTTATTCCCCTATTTCTGTATTCACTGCCTCATATTCATAATGACTCCAGTGACTCCCTCAGAGACTAGAAGATAAATATGGAAGCATTAACTCCTAACTTTCCTCCCTTTCTTGTCTGTATATGGAAACAAGCTTAAATGGATGTAGAAGAAGGGTTGTTGTTGTTGGGATTACATAAATGAGTTTATGCTTATACTTATGTTTTTTCTTAAAGTATTTATGGCTCTTATTTAAAGCATATTATGTGCAACATGAAAGCTCATTGATATTTCATACGTTTACATATAACTATGAATGATATGCCTATAAATATGAAGGGCATTCGTGTGTAAGCTTATGTGTATATGTGTGGAAGTGTTGATAATACTTGTTTTAAGTGGACGTTATTAATGTAACACTGTTATTCTATGAGCTCATGGTTGCAGAATGCACAGCCTCTGTGTAATCACGTGCCTAGTTACATTCTTGATAGTGTGAAATGGCATATCATAATGCATACATATGACAGACCTAAGTATGTAGCATTATTTTGAAATAGGGCCATTTTCAAATGATGGTGGTGGTTAGATAAGGCTTTTTGTAGAGTATGATGAATTACTAGTCCAATATGGCTGAAGTCCTTATCTAAATATAAAACTTATCTAAATACAAATACTTTTACATGTGTGTGAGTGTGCACAAATGCACTCTTGTGTGCACACTCACACAAACACATTCTGACCAAGGAGGCATAGATCAGGGTGTTGTTCCTGTAAATGCTGTTTTACATCAAGCTGTCAGAAGCTAAGAGAGAACACAAGAGTTTCTCTCACAAAACCAAGAGAATGGGTCACATCTACTAACACATTGGTAATGGACTTGATGGCTGTGGATTTCTTGTGTTAAGCCACCATGAGTGTAGGTGGGATGTAATTTAATTCATCAATGACACCTTATCTGTGGCTACACACTGAAGAAAATGCTATCCCCTCCCCCCAGTCGCCATTAATTTTCAAATACCTCCTGGGAGGGGTGGGGCCTCAAGAACCCCGTTATAATCCATGATACAACTAAACTGATAGAATTTTAAGTCCTTTTAAATTTTTCTCTTATATTTGACATTTCTCCCTATCCTTTCTCCATTGCAAACCAACCATATATCCATATCCCTGCTTGCTTGCTTGCTTGCTTGCTTGCTTGCTTGCTTGCTTGCTTGCTTGCTTGCTTGCTTTCATCAGCTCTCTTTCAAATTTATGGTCTTCTTTTCATTAACTTATATTCCTAGATATAACCTGTTCAGCCTGTGTAATGATACTTGTATGTTTTCAAGGCTAACATTTGGTGTTGGATAACCAACAGAGGTGCTTTTTCTTGGGAAAAACTATTTCTCTAGTTCTCAGCATTGTTTGCTTGCTTATAGCTCTCTGTGTAGGGATGAAGCTTTGGGGACTTTCCTCTGTCCACTTAGGTATGTTTATTGTTGTCCTTGTTCAGATCACGTTAAGGCACTCATGTTGGTGAGACTCTATGGGTGTAGCTTCTGACATTCCTAGGAGACACAGCCTCAAAGCAAACTCTGATCTTCCGGCTCTCAAAATCCTTCTGCCCCCACTTCTGCAAGGTTTGCTGAGCCAGAGGAATGAGAGTTAAAAGTTTTATATATGTATTCATTGGCACTGGGTCTTATATTTTTGTTCTAGTTATTTTTCTTGGAAGATTTTATTATTGCTCTCTCATACAATACATCCTGACTGCAGTTCCCCCTCCCTTCACTGCTTCCAGTTCCATCCCCCCTTCTCCTCTCCCATAGATCCACTCCTCCACTTCCCTTCAGAAAAAAAAATCAGGACTCCCAGAGACATGAACTGAAATAGCATAACAAGTTACAATAGAACTAGGCACAAACCCTCATATTAGTGCTGGGTAAGGCAACACAATAGGAGGAAAGGGACACGAGAGCAGGCAAAAGAGTCAGTGACACCCCTACTTCCACTGTTAGGGGTCCCACAAAAACAGCAAGATAAAAACCATAACATATTTGCAGAAGACCTAGCAAAGCCCCATGCAAGCTATATGATTTTTTTTTTCTTCAGTCGCTGTGAGCCCATATGAGCTTAGTTGACTCTGTTGGCTGTGTTCTCCTTTCGTCCATAACCACTTTCGCTCCTACAATCCTTCCTTCCCTTCTTCCCCAGTGATCCCTGAGCACCAAAGGTGTAGGGATTTATAACTGGGTGTTTTATTTATTTTATTGGTCAACATGTCATCTTTTATTCTTACATCATGTGGGGCTTTTTAAAAATTATTACGGTAGCTCTATAGTACAGCTTGAAATCAGGACTGGTGGCTCCTTTGGAAGTTCTTTTCTTATTCAGGACTGTTTCAGCTGTATTGGATTTTTAGTTTTTTCATATGATGTTGAATATTGTGCTTTAGAAAGAATTGTGTTGGGATTTTATCGGGATTTCCTTGAATCTGTAGATTGCTTTTGGTAGGATGTTCATTTTCACTGTTAGTCCTACTGGTTTATGAATGTGGAAATATTTCCATCTCCTGATATATTCTTCAATTTTTTTTTGAAGACTTTAAGTTTTTATTATATAAGTCTTCCACTTGCTTGACTAGAGTTACTCCAACATTAAGGGTGTTGTTTCCATGATATCTTTCTCAGTCTGGTGGTCATTTACACATAGGAGGGCTACTACATTTTTTTTAGTTAATCTTGTATACAGATACTTTGACTTCTTTCTTTCCAACTTGTATTGCATTGATCTCCTTTAGTTGTCTTATTACTCTAGGTAGAACATCAAATATTATAATGAATAGATGTGGACAGAGTGGAGTGACTTGACTTGTTCTTGATTTTAGTGGAGTTGTTTTGAGTTTCTCTCCATTTAATTTGATCACAAATATTGACTTGTTGTAAATTACTTTTTTATGTTTGTGTGTGTCCTTCTATCCCTATTTTCTCTAAGACTTATCATGAAGGGATGTTGGATTTCGACACAGGTTTTTTCAGCATCTAATGAGATGATTGTGAATTTAGTTGATTGCTTTATTGATTTTTATATGGTAAACCATCCCAGCATCTCTGGGATGAACCATAGTTGGTCATGGTGAAAGATCTTTTTTCATGTGTTCTTGGATTTGGTTTTCAAGTATTTTGTTAAGTATTTTTGCATCTATGCTCATAATAGAAATTGCTCTGTAATTCACTTTCTTTGTTGAATATTTGTGTGGTTTGGGTATCAGCATTACTATGGCCTAATAAAATACATTTGGAAACATTTCTTCTGTTTCTATATTGTTGAATAATTAGAGGAGTGTTAGCATTCACTCTTCTTTGCGTATCTAGTATAATCCTGTGCTAAAACTGTCTGGCCATGGGTATTTTTGAGTTGAGAAGCTTTTAATGACTGCTTCTATTTCCTTGGGTATTACTGGTCTATTTAAACTTGATTTAAGTTTGGTAAGTGATATCTATCAATAAAGTTATCCATTTTTTTCTTTTTTATAGATTTAAAAATCTGTGGTGTACAGGATTTTAAAGGATGACCTAATGATTCTTTAGATATCCTTAGTATCTGTTATAAATGCCTTTTATTTTTGAAATTATAATATAATTACATTTATCTCTTCCCTTTTATCATTCCAAATTCTCCCATATACCCTGCCAAACTCCCTTTCCTTCAATTTCATGTTTTTTTTTAATTTCACTGTTATTATATACCTGTAGTGGTCTTTGCTACATTGTGGGTTCTTTTTTTCCCCACCTTTCATCCTCCCCTCTATTTTCACCTCTTAACACTAGACAGAAGAGAAATAAGGAGAGAGGAGAGAAAGGAATAATGAAAAATCACTGAATCTAATTTCTTTCCTTTTGCTTCTTCTTTGGCCACAGCTACTAACAAAACACAACCAACCTCCTTAAATAACCAACAATCACTGCCTCTATTGCTTGGTGCCCTTGCAGTTATGTACCCTCTGAGAAGTTCCCAGAATCCCAAACAGCCCACAATTGCAGAAATGACCTGCAGCTAGCAAAACCATGCTTCTGATGGAGCATGAAGCAAATCATAGCTGCTATAGACAGTCTGAACCAGCCCGACATCACTACACCTGGTATTAAAACAAAAACACATTCTTATAATACTTCAGTATTTTTTAAAAACAAGACTCCATAATTCTCACTATATTGCCCCATTCTGTTTTAAGCCATTAATTGTAGTGTGTGTGTGGTGGGAAATTATAGACATTTACAATGAAATAAGAACTCATGAGTCAGTGGCCAACGTTTCCAGGATACTTCTCCTAATCAATCATAATCTTTATAAGTTTTGAGCGTTTCCACAGCTTTTCATCTCCTGTAGATGTTTAAGCAGAGCTTCCTTCCCAATGCAAAACTTCTGCTGGTTTCCATCTTATGTTAACACATCCTTATAGTATATAAGTTGATTTAATTCCATGGGTTTGTTTGTTTTGTTTTTTGTTTTTTGTATAATTCAGTGTCTCTAGGCTTCTTTTGTACTACCTGCTAAAATGACGGCAATTTTTTTCTTACTTAAGGTCTACTGATCTACCCGTACTGGCTTGTTAGTCAACCAAGTTAAAGGTACGGCAGTTGGTACTTCATTATTGGCCCCCCTTACAAATTCGGAAACTAAATCCATTTTATGCCCTGTATTGGGAGAATTGGCACAGTGTGGAGTTTTTTTTTTTTGTTTTTTTTTTTGATGACCTACATAAATACCTTTCCCAGAAGCATCTACTATTTCATACCTTATTTCATTAGGGCTATCTCAAGGATTACAACATAGTAATCTGAGTATCCTACTGTTGTAAAAGATCCCTTGCCCATAAATATATAAGTATGTTAGCCACATAAGTCCTTAACTTTCCTATTTGAACTTCCAATAGCACACATCGAACCCATCACACACTTTGTTTTATCTGAGATAGCTTTCCAATTCCTAGAAACTGAGTATAAACCTTTTGAAGTGGCCCTTCTGAATTATAAGATTTTTGTTAGATAATAGTTACATCACCTTCTGGCCCACAAACATTCTATTTCAATACCATTTACTTGCAATTTAATTTTGGCCTTTGATCATTAATAACTGTTTGCCAAAATACTCATTTTACAGTACTTCCAAACCCTCCTGTCCTTTCTACTGGAGCAACTTTGCCTTTGATGTAGGGAAACAGTAGCAGCTGAGAAATACTGTTATCTGCTTTACATTGTACTTCTGTTTGTACATAGGCCATATTTTAATTTTTCATCTATAATATCTTGATACACAGTGAATCCTTGGGAAGTCAATACACTCCTTCCAAATATCACCCCTACTGTCCCTGAGGGCAAAGCACCACAAACTCCAATAGTTATTTTTATAAAACTGAAATACTCAGGATAGAGTAAGATGTTTATCTGTGGCCAAGTCGAAAGCAGCATTGCCTGCAGTAGTATGCACTAAATCTCCAATGTCAAGTGAAGGTTTTTAGGTCTGCATGATCATGATTCTTTTTTTCATTCAGTTAGTGACTAGGGCATGATCTGATTTGATGACATTTTGTTTACAAATGCTCACATCACTGTTTATCACTGTGGTTGGCCTCAATGTATTTCATAAGGTTTGTAGAGATGGCTCAGTGGGTAAGAAAACTCCCTGAAATGTTTCTTTATTTTATATATGTATTGGTCACTTGTGTCATTGCTGTGAGCAATACCTGACAAACCAACGTAACATAAAGAGGATTCCCTTAGACGTGCGGTTTTGAAAAAGCTCCAGTCTATCGTGACAGGAAAATTCCTGTTATCAGGAGATGTCAGGTTGTTAGGCATGTGTCATACACAATCAGAACACAAAAAGTGAACGGAAATTGGAGCCAAACTATAAAACCTCTAGTCTCACTCCCAGAGGCCCTCTTCCTTCACCAATGCTCCCCCTCCTAAAGGTTCTGCAGCTTTCCCAAACAATGCTATCAATGAGATTATGTGTTAAAACGCTTGCACTGAAGAGATATTTCTAATTAAAAATGCATCACAAGTTTGATATGTTCTGTTTTAAATCACGTTGAGCTTAAAAATGAATTAGAGGGCATTTCTATTCTCAGCTCAGAATATTTTACACATATTTTTGTGACTTATTTATTAAACAACCTTCTAAAAATATTTTCATTCTAAGTTTGATATTTAATTATTATACATAAGCCAGGTATAATTTTTGTATGTTTTCAAACTATGTGTAGGAAGATATATTTAAAGGTTGTAGTTTAAACATCTCTGTGACTATTTGGGTTTTCAGTTTATGGCCTTGCTTATTTGTAAATTCCTGTTGTCTATGAATAAATATTGTATTATCCACTTTAGTATTTATTTGGCATATTCAAAAAATGTAGCTGTCCAAAGGAGTTTCAAATCATCTTCTTTTTCTAAAACAGGGATCCAATGCTTATCTTGTCTCAGAGCACAGGCAGCAACAAGGCTCCCAGGCTGAATTACCTTTGATGTATTTATTAGGTTAGCAGCAATACAAGCTAAGAGATCATGTGAATAATGTATGTGAAGAATAATCTTAAATTTGAATTCTATGCCAGTGTATCAAAATTATTTGCATCAATATACAAAATTCTATAACAACGAATTAAATATAACCTTGTAAGTAGCAATTAAGGCCTTAAGTTTAGGAGTAGATTAAATAATCCACTTTTTGTCCTATCATCCCTACATATGTCTATATTCCTCCTCTTTCTTTTCAACCCATATCTCCAAACCTAAGAGAAAAAAAGATAAAGGAAAAGAAAAACATCCCGGAGTCAAACCTTGTTTTCTCTCTGCATAAGACCAATAGTAACTTATAACCAACTCCCAATGAAAATAAACACCTACAGGTCAAGAAAACAATCCAAAACCTACTCAGGCCCTCTTAAGAGAAATGGGATTTCCTCTGGCTGATTTTAGGACAAATAATACCTTTGTAGGGGCCCAAATAAAATTGAGAAAAGGGTTAAACAAGGTAGAAATAGCATTTGTGGCTCCGTTTCTAAATGTTGAGAAATTCTAGGCTTAATAGAAGTCCTGTGTGACCATCAGAATGGCTAAGATCAAAAATTCAAGCGACGCCACATGCTGGCGAGGATGTGAAAAGAGAGGAACACTCCTTCATTGCTGGTGGGAATGCAAACTAGTACAACCACTTTGGAGATCTATCTGGTGCTATCTCAGAAAACTAGGAATAGGGCTTCCTCAAGACCCAGCTATTCCACTCCTTGGAATATACCCAGAAGATGCACCAGCACACAACAAGAAAATTTGCTCAACCATGTTCATATCAACCTTATTCATAATAGCCAGATCATGGTAACAGCCTAAGTGTCCCTCAGTAGAAGAATGGATAAAGAAACTGTGGTACATATACACTATGGAATACTACTCAGCTATTAAAAACAAGGAATTCACGAAATTTGTGGACAAATGGATTGAGCTAGAAATGATCATAATGAGTGAGTTAACCCAGAAGCAGAAAGACTCAAATGGTATATACTCACTTATATCTGCATACTAGCCCAAGGGGCATGTCCCATGAAAGCATTCACTTACCAGGAAACTGGGACAGAGGGGAGGACATCCTACTGGGACTCTAGATGAGAGAACCATGTGAGAATAGCAATGTAGAAGGATCCAGAGGGTCCTAGAAACCTACAAGTAGAACATTATGATAGGCAGATTTGGCCCCAGGGGTCCCGCTCAAACTAAGGCACTAGCCAAGGACAACACAGGTGGTAAAATTTAAACCCCTACCCTGATCTAGCCCATGGACAGGACAGTCTCCACACTTGAGTGGAGAGAGGGATATGACTTTCTCATGTACTCTGTTGCCTCACATTTGACTATGTCCCCTGGAGGGGGAGACCTAGTGGCACTCAGAGGAAGGACAGCAGGTCACTGAGAAGAGACTTGATACCCTATGAGCATATACATGGGGAGGTAATCTCTCTCAGGAACAGTCATAGGGGAGGGGAAAAAGGGGAAAATGGGAGGGAGGGGAGAATGGGAAGATACAAGGGATGGGATAACCATAGAGATGTAACAAGAATAAATTAATAAAAATAAAAAAATAAAAATAAAAATAAAAAATAAAAAATAAAAAAAATAAGTGAATTGTATGAATACTATAAAGGGGGCTCCCAGCCCCTCACTGGTTATATGCAATAACAATGCTTGATCTCTTTCTGGTATTGCTGCTGGAGAATATTAATGATTCAACCACCATCTCTGAAAACAACCTACAGATATAGATTGCTAACCATGACCATTACTCTTAGAATTTGGAAAAATAGATTGTTCAACAAGATTAGGTAAAGGTGTTTTTGTTAGTGGCTCTGACCTAGGAAGTCTTAGGAAAGAATGGATTGTTTGGCAAAGTAAGGTAACAATGTTTTTGCTGTTGGCCATGATGCAGGAAATCTTGGGGGGCAATTGAAGTTAATAGAAAGCACACTCTTATCAGTAAAGCTAGGGACATTTTGAGGTTGACAAAGCAAGAACAATGGTCCATAGCTGCATTGGCTGACGTGACTCTTTCAAGCTGGGCTGCTGACTAGGATGACAATTCATTTCCTTATTCTATTTTTCTGTCCTCAGCTTCCTGTTATAATTTAATAAAACGTATTAATGAGTGGATGGGCACCTTTATGACTTAAAATAGACATAACTGATTCTTTTTATATAGAAGTTTAGGTTTTTGAATCCTTTAAGATCTTCATACAACTACTTCTTAAGATAATTGATTCCTTCTTTGTAACCGCAAATTGCAGCCTGCCAGTAAAAAAACGCTGGCTGAGAAATTCCCTTGCTTGCTTATACTCTGTTAATATGTAACAAGTTGTTTATGTACAAATGTATGTGGGTTCTCAGAAATAACTTGTTATTCATGTTTGTTCCTTACCCATAATACATAAA
Source organism: Acomys percivali (assembly GCA_907169655.1). Taxonomy (NCBI): domain Eukaryota; kingdom Metazoa; phylum Chordata; class Mammalia; order Rodentia; family Muridae; genus Acomys; species Acomys percivali. Next base: position 118,833,105 of record OU015752.1, on the reverse strand, counting down.
ACACTTGGTCATGTGAAGGCACTACAGAACATGATTTTCTTATGTATATCCATTGTAATCATTTATCTATAGAGAAATAGAATGTAAACACATTGCGATTTTTTTACTGCTTGAAAGATTTTGTTGGAGTATATAAACTGAAAGGAAAAGCATAAGGACAAGAAGAAAAAAAGAAGAAAACAGATAAGAATAGGGATAAGGATTAAAATAAAAAGATAATAAGAATAAAAAAAAAACAGCTGTTGAAACCTACCTACTGGAGTCTTACTTCATCATCTAGTGTAAGTGTGTGTGTGTGTGTGTGTGTGTGTGTGTGTGTGTGCATGCACACTGGCGTACATTTCTTTTCTCTCCTTTCCTTTCCTTTTTTAGATGCTTGCCACCATCAGTGGAAGCCACCACTAGGAGCCATCAACTCTAGTCCCTCTAGGAGCCATCAGCCCCAGCCCCAGCTTGGCACCATCAGTGGAAGCTATCGCCAGTGACTATCAGTTCCGGCTTGGAAGGTTGCCCTCAGAGAAGGTCTACAGTGTCACCAGCCAGCCAGCCAGCCAGCCAGCCAGCCAGCCAGCCAGCGAGCCACAGGATTCATGCCCCACCTCAGTTTTCCCCGGTTGATGTCGAAGCTGGACTTCAATACAAGTCTGTATGTCTGTTACACACAATGATAAAGTCTCTTGAGAAGACTTCAGTTTCACTTAAACTCTTTTCTGAATCAAGTCTCGACTTTCTACTGCCACCGTCATCTTTACATTGTACAGTTTTAATTAGAGTTTAAACAAAATGCTTTTAGAACGCATGGTATTCCTGATCATTAAAAATGAAAAAGAAATATCATATTAACAGTAGTAACAATTTAGAGATACAGCATTAGCATGATTAGAAAAATATGCATGTATACTAAAAGTTACTGTGAATTTATCAGAAATTTTAATTGAATACACACAATGAGTATGGAATAAGGTGTACACATCATATTTTTATAAAATTCCATATTGAAGTTTAATGTCCTCCTACTGAAAATCAACAAAAATCTTAAAGGATATAAATGTATGGAGGTGTTGTTGTTGTTGTTGTTGTTGTTGTTGTTGTTCGCTCGTTTTCTTACTCAAGATTCCAAAATCAAATGAAAAATTCAAACTCTTCATGATGTATAAGTGAAAACCCAGTCACTTAAAAATATTGACATCAGAGGCAGGAAATGACATCATCAGTAGGCTGGGTTTTTTTTCACTATTATATGGCACACTGGGATCCTAGAAGAGAGGGGATTGTGAATGAAATCAGAGGGGGGGCCTGTCTACTGGGGTTCCGTCTGCTGGTGATTAGCTATTTCCAGTGCTAATGTTCCATTGTCATCTTAGCGTTTACCTGCAGGGAATTCTCATTTCTTCTAAGTATTTTCTGTTGAGTTAGAATCCCCAGAGCTTTGCGGGATAATTGGACATCTTCGGGGAGGCTTACTAGACACAGAAGAGAAGATAAACTGCTGTTCTCATGCAGCGGTGATGCTCTGGTGACTGTACCGCACCAGTTTCCTCTTCGCTGTTGGTCCAACTGCAACTTACTAGTAAACTTCCTCATGGACACAGTTCCAACTTTCCTTCGCAGCACCTCAAGCAAACGCCTTGTCATTTTGTCTGATCCTGGGCTCAAAGTCATTTGTCTAAAGCCCAGAATCTCAATCTTTTCAAAAATCTAAAAGCATTTTTAAATGCCTTTGAGAAGCCCAGAGTTCTATCAACTCATGAAAATCAATCAAAAGCTACCACAAAATCACTGAGAAGCACAGAAAGAAATTCAAAGCCAGGTATGTGGACCAGTCTGAGGAAAGAATTGCTAATGGTAGCCACTGACTTACATGTTAACACATTTTTTAGACTATGGAGAATGAAAGCACCAATGTTGCTTTGCTGAGAAAGTAACAAGAAAGACCAAGAGCCTTTGGCCTCAGCAGTCTGTGCTCACTCAACGTGCTTCTCATTAACTTTACACTTTCGCCTCCCAATTTTGTCTCTTTATATATGAGAAAGCAACTCTATGATGCTAACAAAACTCATGGAATCTGAGCGACCTTGTGACAACAGATTTTGTACAAAATCTACACAGTCATTTGATTTAAACATGGATGCTACCACTCCAAGACTATGACTCGATTCATTCACTGCCAGTGCATACGAAGTGTGTTTTTCTTGGGCCCTGTCAATGCAAAGCAGGGAGGTAAAACACAGTCTCATGGAGACAGTGAATGAACACTGGGGTGCTGCTGCTGGCTTCACTGGGTTTGATCAAGGGATGATTTGAGAATTAGCCTAGGTTGTTTACTTTATACACAGGATAGAAAGAGAAACAAGCACAGCACCCCAAGAATAGGGTCATGTCTCAAATCTGCAAAATATGTCCTACATTTCCCCTCTTATTAAAGTATAGCAATCTACACTACTTACAAATAACAGTCCTCGAAAAAACAACTCAGTCCTGTAGAGATCACTTAGATCATCTCCTGAAACAACAGTATTGATTAATATTATTAAGCGGGAGGGAGGAAGGAACGGGTGCCTACAAGTGATGGCATAACAATAGAGTTGTAATCTGAATAAATGAATAAAATTAAATTTAAAAAAAATAACCACAAATTAAATTATAGTAAATTATTGTCTTTATCTTATCCTAAACTTATTCACATGATCTCTTAGCTTGTATTGCTGCTAACCTAATAAATACATCAATGGTAATTCAGCCTGGGAGCCTTGTTGCTGCTTGTGCTCTGAGACAGGATAAACATTTGAAATTTTATTTCTCTATTGCTGATTATTTGTGAAGGTATACTTTCATTTACTTCATTGAGTTCTGCTGATGTAATTCCTGGGATGAATTTTATTTGCTGGTTATTTTTAAATGTCTAAGGTCTATTTTCAAAGGTCTTGTGCAGTAGCAGAAAAATGTGTAGAATGTCAGTATTTGTACTAGCACAAACTAAAGTGTACTCACTTACGTCACTGCAGGAGCCTTCCTCTGAAATCCAGCTTTTGAGTGCCTGCTCTTCCTGTCATGTCAGTCTCTAATTCCTCTGCCATAGAAGTTGCTACCTTCCTTCTGATTGGGATCCCAGGCCTGGAGCATGTTCATATTTGGCTCTCTATCCCAATTTGCCTCGTGTACTTTGTGGCCATCATGGGGAACTGCACCATCCTCTTTCTCATAAAGACCGAGACCTCTCTGCATGAGCCTATGTACTATTTCCTTTCAATGCTGGCATTTTCTGACCTAGGACTATCCATTTCTTCCCTTCCAACCATGCTGAGGACATTCTTGTTCAACACCACAGAGATTTCCCCAGATGCCTGTTTTGCTCAAGAGTTTTTCATTCATGGGTTCTCAGCTATGGAGTCATCAGTGCTTTTCATCATGTCCATTGATCGCTTTATAGCTGTTTACAATCCTTTGAGATACACCTCCATCCTTACGGGCAGCAGGGTCTTTAAAACTGGCTTAATATTTGCTGCACTGAGTATTGCAGTTGTTCTGCCATTTCCCTTTATACTAAAGAGATTGGAATTCTGTAAGAAAAGTCTCTTATCTCATTCCTACTGCCTTCACCAGGACGTCATGAAGGTAGCTTGTTCTGACAACAGAATCAATATGATCTATGGATTTTTTTGTGGCTGTTTTATCTTTGTTGTACTTGATGTGCATTTCCGTGTCCTACATCCTGATCTTTAAAATTGTCCTGGGCATCACTTCACACAAAGGTCGTCTCAAGTTCTTTAACACTTGCATCTCTCATATCTGTGCTGTGTTCATCTTCTACGTACCCATCATCACCTTGGCGGCTCTTCACCGTTTTGCTAAAAACATTTCTCCAGTTATTGGAGTCATAATAGCTGATATCTTCCTTCTGGCTCCACCACTAATGAATCCCATTGTATATTCTGTGAAGAGTCAACAGATTAGAAATCTGATCCAAACAAAATTATGTGAGAAACATCATTGGTGGGAAATTCCAGCTTCTATGAAAGCCTGGGTTACATCACTATATCTGAATACAGGTAGACATTAAAAGGTCACAATGAAAAAGCACTCCCTGAACACAATGAAATACTGTATGCATCCAGTAAGCCAACCTAATTATTCTATTAAAAGGGACAGATACACTATGTTAAGTGTCTATGGAATTAGTCTAGAGGCTATAATCAGATTAGAGTCAGCTAAATTTCTTTCTTTCTTTTTCTATTCTTTTTGTGCAGCCAATTTTGTCAAGTGTCAAATATAATAAAAAGATTTTTCAATGAATTATACAACAAAAAACTATAATATGTTTGCATATAAAAGTAAAAAGCCATCAGGAGTCTATTTCAACAGTGACTGATATGTGCTGACATTGCACACATTTATTCATAAAGTCACCATTTTTATCACCTGTTGTGACTGTGTGCATCAGTCATCAGCAACTTTAGATAAAATATCAAAGAGCTCTAAAGTGCTTTAGAATATATTTGGAGATGTAAGGCTCTTACGTGTGAAGCAAATAAATCAAATATAAAAAAATTCAAATATTTAAAGGACTTGAACAAACCTAATGGCTAGGACATTTCTGGTGCAGAGTATATGTCAATAATAATTTCTAATCATTTAAGTGAAAATAGGGCATTTTTAAAAAGTTAGTTTGAAGAGTATTGCAATGCTCCAATAATAATAAAATATGCTTTTTTAAGTGCTTTCTATCATTAAGATATCACAGACTTTGAGACAGGAAAATAGGATACAATGGTTAAAAAATCTCAATTGTCTTTTAAAATCTAAGCATATAGTCTCTTTTTCTTCCTTATATGGCCTCAAAATCTTGCATATGACTGAAACAATGTTAGAAATTTTATATGCCTCCTGCAAGTAAGTCTTAACTACTACTTACATCTGTCATCACATACACCTCATGTAAAGCAAGGGACACTTTCCAATAATGCCAAATGTTATAGGGTAATCAGTCCAGAACTAGCTAGCAACCTGTAATTAATGAACAGATTTTTGACACATATAAGCATTTCTTTGTGGATTTCTAATACATGAAAGATATATTTTATGTATTTTAGTGTATATCCCCTTTTGATTATCACAATGACTCAGCTTTTCATATATCATTCCTCCCCAGTTATTCTGTTCAAGAGACTAAAGTTGTAAGACCTGATTTAATGAACATTCTGCAGACAGGAAGTCAAGAGCTAGGATAAAAACATTATTCCCTAGAATAGTTCTATGTTGACTGTGTTTTAGTTGTCAGATTCAAGACTGCATGTCTGCCCTCAGAGCTATCCAGTCAACAGTGCTGAAGCAAAAACAAAAACAAAAACAAAACAAACAAGCAAAAAACTAGAGCTTAACTATAGCGATTGAATAGAAAATAATGACCTTAATCTAGGCTACAAAGAACCTAAGGGCAACCTGCCATTAGTGTTTCTGGCAAAACCGTTGGACAATTCTGAAAAAGGGTATAATTCCATTTAAGAAATGAAAGAATGATAATGCATATTATCAGGAGAAAAAAAATTTGTGTATTTCTCATTTATCTGTTTCATTTAAGAGAATATTAAGATTTGCTTTTTATTTTTCATATTCTACTGGACATTGGCTATGTGAAGATTAGAAGGAAAATACTGCAAAGAATAAAATACTATAAAATGTAATGTGACAGAAATGAGCATTTTTTTCTTACATGTAGAGAATGTGTAAATTAGTCATGGAGACCATTTTTACACCATTGAAGCTTTGCCAGTAGTACTCCCATTATTGATGGCAGTCTTACTGTGGTTTTATTTTTAAAATAATTGAGGCAAATGCACATGTTGTTGATGTTTTTTATTCCTTTTCTAACATAATAAATCATTTCCAAACAAATAAAATATACTGACAGATTCCTTCATCCCGTGAAAATGATTAAATAGAATAATTCAATAAGTCTTAAAGTGTGTAGTTATCTGTTTTATCAGCATAAACATTATAGTCAATCTTGCTAAAATATAGTGACTTATGACCCATTTAAAAATAACTGACTACACATACCTAGGAAACTATATGGTTTTCAACCCCATCAGAGACTTGAGAAAATATAAAATTAATTACCTGAGTAAACAGGACGTGCATGTTAGCATCTTCCAAACTGAAAAAAATTACAGACAGTTTGCTGTGTGAACAGTCATCCAAAACTCTTTATAATGTTGGAGCATCACCTTCAGCCTTCTGGCCCAGTATATTTGACAGACATATCTGTGAGGCAGGAACTATTGAGGACTTGCTTACCCTATCTTGGCAGAGTTTGGGCGCTGACTCTGCCTGCATCCAAGCTTGCCCATTTTCAGGCAGAATTCGGTCAGTGACTGAAACAAGGGCATTTTGCCCAGTGGCTTGTTTGCCACATTTGAAGTCATCTCCATAAGAAGGTTCTTTGATGCTCATCATCTTCTTTGAGGTAGTCTGGGTATTGTCAGGACTTAACCTGTCTTATTGTCAATGAATCTTTTATAATGTAAAAACTGGCACATACTGTAGGCTCTTAGGTTTTTGAAGATCTTATCTATTTTACCTTATCTATCTGTATACTCATACCTATTTGTTAAACCTAGGATGCATATTATTATAATATAAATAGATTAGTAGTAGACAGGACCATGATTTGATCAACTAACAATTAACTTGTATAAATTACTTATCCTAAACAGCCTGCAATAGCACTCTCAAGATATTGGAAGTAAACCTTGTGTTCTATTTGAGTTGTATGCATACAATACTTCATATTAGAGTGGAAATATAGATAGTGTGTATGAAGAATAATCTTAAATTTGAATTTTATTTCAGTGTGTCAAAATTATTTTGCATCAACATACAAAATTCTATACCAATGGATTATAAATAACCTTATTTGTGAGTAACAGTTAAGGCATTAAGTTGAGGAGTAGATTCAATAATCTGCTTTTTGTCCTATCATCATTATATGTTTCTAGATTCCCCCCTTCTTTCTGTTCAACCCTTATCTCCATACCTACTGAAGAAAGATAAAGGAAAAGAGAGATACCCTGAGTCCAACCTTGTTTTCTCTCTGAATAAGACCAATAATAACTTATATCCAACTCCCAAGGATAATAATTATCATAGCCCAAGAAAATAAGCAAAAATCTACCCAACCCCTCTTAAGGGAAATGGGCATCATTCTCTTAAGGTTTCTTCCAGCTGATTTGGGACAAATAATACTTTTGTAGAGGCCCAAATAAAATTGGGGGAAATGGTTAAACAAGCTAGGAATAGCATTTGTGGTCCAGTTTCTAAATGTTGAGAAATTCCAGGCTTAATAGAAGTTTTGTGTGAAACAGTCTGAACTGCTGGACTAATTGGGATCAGAAGCTTTCTTCAAAGCTGTCCTGGGAGCTGTCCTGTTCTGATGAGGGGCAGCAACTGAAGCATTTGGTGCTGGAACATGAAAGAGCAAGGAAATCTTGAAATTTGCAGGCAAATGGATCGAACTAGAAAAGATCATCCTGAGTGTGGTAACCCAAACCCAGAATGATGTGCATGGTATATACTCACTTACAAGTGGATATTAGTCCAACATAGATGTCCTCAGAGAGACTCCACCCAGCTAGGGATCTGGACAGGTGCTGGACTCACAGCCAGACTCTGGGCAGAGTGATGAGAGTTGTATGGAAGAGTGGGAGGATGGGAGGACCTGGAGGGGTCAGGAGCTCCACAGAGAGACCATCAAGGTAGCTGGGTTTGGACCAGGGGTCCTGCAAAAACTAATTCACCAACCAAGAACAACGCATGCAGACCTCCTAATCACCTCTGTTCAGATGTAGTGGATGGACAGCTCTTTGTCCATGGTGGGGGAGAAGGCACTGCCTCTGACATGAACTCTGGTGACCCTCATTTGATCACTTCCCCTTGGCCAGGAGGCCTTGCCAACACAGAATTTATTTCTTCACTGGCATAAGAGCCTACTTCTTTAGGATTCTAGTTTATACTAAAGACCAGCTGAGACATCCAGTTGGTGGACTGAACAACTGCTGGCTCCTTGGACCTTTACTTGATAAACATCCATTGTTGGACTAGCTGGACCACAGTAGCTGATAAGCCATTCATATATATATATGAAAAACTTATATATTATGTGTAATATATTATATATACATATAATATAGGTAAAAGTAACTTTATTCTCCTTGCCCAATTGCTATCTGTGAGGCTTACTGCCTCTTTCTGCTAATCTAGGCCAAGTCTTGGAAGCTCCTAGCCTTTGTACTATCTGACCTAGGGCTAGAATGTTTTCAGCCTCTGAGATTTACTGCTTTATAAGCTCACAATTACTTGTTCTTTCTGAGCTCTGGCCTGGCTGGTTCAACTCAGCTGTTCTGGCTCAAACTCTTCTGCCAGCTGACTTAGTTAATCTGGCTTCTCAGAATCTGTTTGCCCAGAATTGCCTTGCTTGTCCTCAGACTAACTCAGCAATCTGCTCTAATCTTCTGGCTTCTTCTCATTTACTGGCTCATTCCATCTTTACCTGAGTTCTCTCTCTACAACCCATCTCTCTATTACTGTCCTGGTAAAACCTGCCACCTCTATCTGTAAAACTTCTTCTTTCCTCTCTCTTCTTGTGACGGTTGGGTGTATCCTAGTCTGTCAAATCTTCTCTGATTCATCACCTTTTACGTCACTCGATTAGATATCACTTTCAAACATGGATGCTTCCTTCTACAAACTAACATTATCATGTGACAATAGGAGTGTGAGTGAAAAGTCTTAGAATGCCCAATCTAGATGATGTTATGTGAGAAGAATATACCTCAACTATCACATCTTAGTTCTGTGTTTCTGTTGGAAGACACATGCCCTTGGAAAACTAACTGCATGTCTTTTTAAGAATTTCTTTTCTTTTCCTGTTTTCCTTTTGGGTGTCATACTCACCGATTTTCCATTTGTTTATTTATTTAATCACTTTACGGTCTGATCACAGGCCCCTCTTTTCTTTCCAGTCTTGTCCTTACACCCACCCTTCCCTTCTCCCCTTCTTCTCAGAGACCTCCACGGGTACCAACTCACCCTGGCACACCTAGTTGCAGCAGGGCTAAACACATACTCTCTCACTGAACCCAGACAGGGCAACCAAGCTAGGGGGAATGTAGCCAAAGGCAGACAACAACAGAGTCAGAGACAGGCCCTACTCCCATTGCTAGGGGACCCACATGATGACCAAGCTGCACTTCTGCTGCATGTGCGTAGGGGGCCTCATTGCAGGCCATACATGCTCTTTGGTTGGTAGGTCAGTCTCTGTGAGCCCCCATGGGCCCAGGTTAGTTTACTCTCTAGGTCTTCTTGTGGTGTCCTTGACCCCTCTAGCTCCCTCTATCCTTTCTCCCACTCTTCCACAATACTCCCCACGCTCAGCCTGTTGTTTGGCTGTGGGTCTATCCATCTGTTTCCACCCACTGCCAGATGAAGTCTCTCAGAAGACAGTTATTCTAGGCTCCTCTCTATAAGCATAGCAGAGTATATTAAGAGTGCCAGGGGCTGGCTTTCTTCCATGGAGTGATTCTCAAGTTAAGCCAATCATTGCTTTGGCACACCCTCAATCTCTGCTCTAACTTTACTCCTATACTTCTTGTAGGCAAGACAAACTTTGGGTCAAAGGTTTTATGGGTGGGTTGGTGTCCCCCTTCCTCTACTGGGAGTTTTCGCTGGCTACACATGGTGACTTCAGGCTCCATATCCCCTCCTGCTAGGAATCTCATCTAGGAGCACCCCCATAGACTCCCAGGAGCCTCCCTTGTCCCAGATATGCCCCCAACAATTTCTGTTCTCTCTCCCAGTCCTTATGTATAGGTAATATAAAGTAATAGCAAAGTTTTCTATGAGGTCAATGGGCTGTGTGGAATTGTTAGACACTAGGCCCAAGGTAGTTGACAATGACAGAATGAGACATGCTAATTGATGACAACATCCACCACATCCTTCTCATTTGTTTTTTTTTTCCCTTTCACAGTATAATTTGACAATATGACATAGATATTTGACCTTGAAGTATCTACTTGTCCTCTTTGAACCTGTGGTGTGAACTGCAACAGAGAAAGAATCTTCTGTCCTAGCATCATTAAAAAATCCCTACCTACTTGAAGGTAATCACCTAGGTTGTGTCCTTTCAGAGGCATGTCCCTTCTCAATGACACCCAGAATCTTAGATTCCTCCTTGTCGGTATCCCTGGACTGGAGAAGAGTCATATGTGGATGCCCCATCCCTTTCTCATCTGCGTACCTTCTCTCTTTCCTGGGTAACTTTATAGCCCTCTCTTTTATCAAGACAGAGCAAAGCCTCAATGCGCCCATGTGTTTCTTCCTTTCCATGTGTTCCATCTCAGACCTGGGGCTGTCCTTCTCATCCTCACCCACTACCTTGGGACGATTCTTGCTTGGAGTTAATGAAATTCATGCAGCTGCATGCTTTGCCCAGGAGTTTTTCACCCACCCATTCACTGTCACTGAAGCCTCTGTGTTGTCTGTAATGGCATTTGACAGATATGTGTCCATTCACAGCCCTTTGAAATGCAGCACAATCTTAACCATCTCCAGAGTTATCTAAATTGGGGTCTTTCTGGCTTCCAAAAATGTTCTTTTGATCCTTCCACTGCTCTTTCTCTTGCAACAACTGAAGTACCATCACCAAAACCTACTCTCCCATTCCTACTGTCTCCACCAGGGTGTCATGAAGCTGGCCTGTTCTGACAATGGAATCAATGTTGTCTCTGGGCTGTGTGCTGCACTTTCTACTCTGCTGGATTTGCTGTTCATTACCTTTTCCTACATAGTGATCTTGAAGTCCGTGCTGGGCATTGGCACACCCAGAGAGCAGGTCAAGGCTCTCAACACCTGCCTTTCTCATATTTTTGCTGTGCTCATCTCCTGAGTGTCCATGCTGGGTGCAGTCATGTTCCACTGCTTTGCTAAGAATGTGCCTCCGCTGACCCACATCCTCATGGCTGATGTTTTTCTCCTGGTACATCCCCTAGTGAATCCCACTGTGTATTGTGTGAAAACTCATCAAATCCAAGAAAAGATTTTGAGGAAACTTTGTCCAAAAAGAAGCTGATCCAAGGAACAGGAAAGGGAATAAATGTGTAGTAGTTAAATAGACTGAATGTTTAGCTGAAATGAGGCATGATACATGGATCTATGTTGGGTGAGAACGAACTGAGACCCTTAGTACCTCAGTCAGATGACACACGGTATCCTGAATCATTTTACCTCCTTCAGAGAGCAGGTGTCTCATGGTGTTCAGCAGAGTGGGTGTCCTTAGTGAGTACCTGTTAGATAGAACACAGAGCAGATG
>OU015752.1:118772649-118821730 GCA_907169655.1 Acomys percivali | reverse complement strand
CACAGAGCAGGTGTCTCATGGTGTTCAGCAGGGTGGGTGTCCTTAGTACCAGATGTTCTTGAGACTCTTAGACTGTACATCTGAAAACTGAACCACAAAGGAAGATGGGAAGATTGGGGCCCTTTCTTTTAAAAATATTTACCAATAAAATAATATGAAAAAGTATCTATATATGTACCTATTTTAAAATCATTCTTCTATATTCCTTTACTTTGTGGGAAAATAAAAGCCACTGCCCAGGAGAAGGGCACAGCTGTTTGCTGTTGATGCCACCCCTTCTACTGCCCATAATCAGAGACTCATTAACATCAATCGCCTCTGTTCGTTCTGTGTAAACAGGGGTAGAGGAGAGATTTTCACACACTCAGGGAGTGGTCACTATTCTGTTCTTTCCCTGAATCAATTCCTAGACAATGACCTGCTTGTCTTCATCCTGTTCCTCAGTTTCAAAAAAATGAATGTATTTATAGGATACACATGATCATTGGATTGTAATTAGTTCCCACTTCTTTATTGTACAGTGCTCCTTTATCATTACTACTATATCATTAATACCAAACAGTCCCAGATACCGTGTGTTATGACCTAAATTAAAAAATTAAAAAAAAAACAGTCTGTTTCCCTGAATGAAGCTGGGTCAATTACGTGATTTTCCAGAAGGCATTCTAACAAAAGAAGAGTGAGATATCACTGTGGTTATGAGAACAGGTGTTTAAGTCATGCAGGCCAACTCTCCATTGGCAAATGTGCCTCTTTAATTGTAACCCTAAATAAGTTTGGATGTTCTGTTTCTGTTTCTTTATCCTTAAGATACAGAGAATACTGAACAACACCAGTTTTGTTGCGAGAATTAAACTAGATAGTTAATTTTAAAACATCTTATACTGGGCCTAGCAATTTAACCACCCAATAAATGTCAGCTATTATTGTCACAGTTGTCATTTGAAAAAGACTTCTTGCTGTTGCTGCTGTTACTGCTGCTGTTATTATTATTGATGATAATGTTGTTGAGTCTGGTTGACTCTTAATGAACCACCACTTTCAAAAGGAAAGGAAAATAATTCTGTAGCATATAGGATCTGCACACCTTCCAGACTGGGCAGAGTTCTTTAGCAGTAACTCTATTTGATAGATAGTGTAAATCTTTTGCGTCTGTTCATGTATCAGTTTCACCTCCAGACTCCGATTTTCTGTTAAATACATTAATTTTGAAAATGAAAACAACAGTAATCTGTTTGTCTATTATCAGGAAGGAGGGGCACAAATGTGTCTCTTCTGCATGTGGCCTCTGCAGTGTGGGCTCCAGTCTGGAATTGCTCACTGCATCTTGCCAGTTGACACTGAAATTAAAAAAAAAAATGTTTTATGGGACTAGAATACACTAACAAAAAGAGGAGAGATATTCTTCTTGTTCTCAGTGGGTCTGGTGTTCATAGTCAGTACTGAAACCTAAACTCGTGTTAACATCATGAGCTTAACTTTTGCGCAGAGATAAGACAGATGTATCCCTTCAGCACTGATCTCTTTTCCTTGATACTTATGTCCGCTCCTCCCTGAGTGCACTGCTAACAGCCTAGGAACTGCCTGGGGGATTATCAGTCACCACTGAGGACCCAGAGGAGAAGCTTCAGACATTTTAAAAGGACAAGACATTTAAAGTAGGAGCTGCTTACTATTCTTGAGTTCTGAGTTGAAGATTGCCGTCCAAGCTGTTCTCTCTCTCCAGTCATCATTGCTAAGGTATGTTACAAACAACGTCGCATAGAGAGCTGTTAGTAGCAGACAAGACTGGACACCTAGAGTGTATACTGAGCTCTCCCTCCTAGCCACATCGTCACATCATGTTACTAAAGGTTCTGAATGGAAGATGGATGGACATGGGATAGGAAATGTCGTCCTATCTGGGTTACTGTGTATGCTCTTATAAAAGTAATGTTGAATTTCTGCTTAGTCTCTCATCTCTTTTTTTTTTTTCTGCTGAATGTAATTCTTTGATCATTAAAACTGGAATTGTAATCTCTACTTTTCCTACTTATCCTACTTAAACTTCTATTATGACAGTTAATTACTACAGTGAATTTTGCAACAACTTGGCACATTCAAGCTCCACACTAATACAAGGTTACTGTCTTCCTTGGGAGAAATTTTGTAAGTTATTTCATGTCAAAAATAATAGACACTAAGAAGGAACAAATGAAAATGAGTAAAACAGAGGAGATATATGAGGAGCAGAATGAGAGAGAGAGAGAGAGAGAGAGAGAGAGAGAGAGAGAGAGAGAGAATTATTATATGATATAACTAGAGTCAACAGATAAGATGACAAAGCAAAATCCAATAAGATGTACTATAATTAATAAAATGTACATTAAATCAAAATTTTAGATGAATCTATTTACATATAACGACACAAAAAATTCATTTCAGGAGGAATCAGGCTCTATTACAGACATCGATGGCATCCCTTCATAGGAGTGAATTAGAGAAATCAGCTGGCTCATTGATCTGAAATGACAATGACAAGCACTAGGATTGTTCTTTTTGTTTCTACTGTGTCTCTCCTTCATCACACTCACTCACACATTTATTTGGCAAGTGTGTGACTAGTTTCCTGGCCTGTGCCAGAGGTGAGAGCTCCAGTGGTGAAACAAACATGTCCCTCTGGTGTGAGCAAAGACTGCTCTTTTTCTTTTTTCCCCTGCTCTCCCTATGTACTGTTACCTGTAACTAATAACAACAACAACAACAAAAAATGAAATGTTCAAAGAAAATGCTTGGCAATCAGGACCATAAATGGAATAGAAACCATGAATGAAACTTCTCATCTGTCCGGCAGAATGATCTGTGTCTAAAGACAGAGGGATGATAAAGATGACCCCTGAATGTCTCTTATTTCTCATACTCCTAAGTGCATCAGAGTAAGATAGATGAAAACAAACTTCACAGGAATCTGTTGGCTGAAAGACACACAGATACTTTTCTTTTTAGTGCATCTCCCTCAAATTGATGACAGATTTCCCTTCTGCCATTTTCTGTCTTAATCAGCATTCTCATTTTCAGGATGATCTTGCACCATTGCTCAGCCACTAGTAAGTTCTACGCTCTCCAAATCCCCTAATCATGTCTCTGTTTCTCACCTCCTCCCTTTCCACACCTCCACTTTTCTCTTGGGCTCATCCTATTACTCTAGATTTCTTTCTTTATAATGATTTATTGTTTTTCCTTAAGAGCTATGAAATAAGGAGCTTATTATCAAATTAACTTCTGCATTACTGTTTAATCTACAGTATGTGTGGCAAAGCTGCAGAGCAAATTGGTTACTTCTAGTTATTTCTATGTCCCCTAACATTATAAGAATGTAAGACTCCCTATACTTTTTCCTTAAAATATTTATAACATCCACACCAATCTATAGATTATCTTTTAAGAAAAAATAAAAGAAAACACTCACTTTTCATTTATTCTCCAAAGTCCAGCAAGAATAAGTTATTTAACTATCTCCAGTTTATAAAAACCATCTCTGAATCAGTAGGACCTCACATTAACGTATTTTAAAAATACTCTTCTTTATCTTTTGTGCAATTACCAGTGGTAACTAGATATTATTTATAATATCTCATTTTCCCTGTGATTCTTTACTATGTTCCTTATTAATCTAATTCTATGCTTATCTTAATTTTAACATTTCTAGAGCTATAATCTAAGCCCCAAACTCTCCTTTTCATACTGTATCTCCTGGTCACACACACACACACACACACGATAAAAATATATATATATATATATATATATATGTATGTATATGAATAATTCCACTTGTACTCAATGCCTCAAACTTAGCTGCATCTCACAAATGTGCTTCCTCACTACTATTTTCTTTCTTTGACATATACAGACTGATTCAATATAGGAAATTTACTGGGCATTAAATTTTATTTTGAATTGCCTGATTCTTTTAACAACTAATTTTCTGTGCAACAGCTATATCAATACAGAAAGACAACATTGACTCTGGATG
Source organism: Acomys percivali (assembly GCA_907169655.1). Classification (NCBI taxonomy): domain Eukaryota; kingdom Metazoa; phylum Chordata; class Mammalia; order Rodentia; family Muridae; genus Acomys; species Acomys percivali. Next base: position 118,817,715 of record OU015752.1, on the reverse strand, counting down.
TAATCACAGGTTAGATTTCATGTTCAACACTTTCCTGCTCAATGAACTTAGCCAGATAATTTTACTTCTTTGTCACTGTTCCCTCATCTGCACTTGGCTCCTAAGAATAGAACTTCTGTGACAGAATTAGTGTCATAGTTGAATGGCATGCCTATAGTATAATAACATATGGCAAACATTACATTAAACTCTTTATTCCTGCGATGGATAATAGTTACTCACTCTACACTTGTATACATGAGACACAACTGGGTATTTTGTAATGTCACTTGTTCTGAGGAAAGAGAAGAAACAACTCTGTTCAGATATTATAGGCCTAGATGTCATGCCAAACCAAGCCCAAGAGGTATAGCTTACTCTGAGCTGAATTTCTTCATTGTAGGTGATAGATTACAGACTGCCTCTGGTCATTTCAGATGTCTTCTCTTTCTTTTATGTGCTTCATAGTTGATGCTCACTTCTTCTGCACCATTTCTCCATCAAGGCCTAGTTTACTCATTGTGATTCTGGATTTAATATCTCCTGATACCTCTAAGAACTAACTATCTCCTAAGATAATTTCTGAGGACTCATCTTCTAAGGTGGTAGTTCTCAATCTTCCTAAAGTTGTGACCCTTTAATACAATTCTTCACACTGTGGTGACCCCCAACCATAAAATTATTTTTGTTCCTATCATGACTGTAATTTGGTGCTTTGAATCATAATGTAAGTATTTTTAAAAGATAATTGATTGCCACAGGGGTCACAACCCACAGGTTGAGAATCACTGCTCTAAGGAGTCACTCAATTCTAAGCTTCAGATTTCGATACTATTGTATGCCTCCTTGCCCACTGTTGTGGATAGCTATCACTAGACATGATAAGCAATGGCCATTTTAAAATCACATCATATTGGAGATACCCAAAAGACACCTTTACAATATCAGGCCTGTTAAAAAATTTCTTTGTGGTAAGAGTCAGGAGAAGGCCATTGAGACCTCACCTGAGATTAAGGCTTAACTCCCTTGACCTAAGGTTCATGAAATTCTGTCAAATTACATGTGGTCATGGGAGGTGCTAGAGTATATAGTGAATGGAATATCAATTGAAGAGATGTGGAGTTTAAGAAGCCATTACCAATGTGTGTTGGGAATTTTCAAGGTTCACCTATATGAGAGCCACCTACACTTCTGAAAATAACTTTTCTCCAACATATCTGCATGTAGACCCAGTAAACTGATTGGTTCACTAGCTAAACTTGGCTGAAATCATGTCTTATGTCTTTGTTTTCTATTTGGGTTCAATAAACAATTGTTCATTATCTCCCTAGATAGTACACTACTCCCCCAAACCTGCTATATAGGTTCAGAACATATATTACTCTGCTTATAAGCTTCAAGTTCAGGGATGCCAATAAACATCATCTAAACACTATTTTAGATCTCCCCTGTAGTCTAGAAAACATGGAAAGAAGCAAAACACTCAGGAAAATTAATATATGTGAATATATATTGTGTGCATCTAACCCTAGTAGATATTTCTACACAGAGTTTTCATTGTGTGTATAAGGTGACTATGAATGTTTCAGTTATTAAATAGAAAACAGTTCTAAATGGGAAACACACAACAAAGTGATATATAAGGTTACCTCACTGAATCTTAGCGAGACCAACACAACACTAGAGGGCATGCTACCATAAGACTAAATTTCATAGAATCCACAGGCTATAGAAATCTATTATGCTCATTCCCCCCTGCCATTATAGAATGAGTCCCCCCTCTGCAAACTCTTCCTGACTCCCTAGACCTGAATGTTCAGCTGACAGAGGATTCAGTTCTGTCACTCACTTATGTGAAATATATTTCATGTCTTAGGGTGGTGAATACAAGATTATAAAGCCATGGTTATCCTTTATAACAGCAGCCTCCAGAAAGCCACTTTCTTCCTGACAGGCTTTCAAGGTCTGGAAGAGCTCCATGGATGGATATCCATTCCCTTCTGCTCCATCTACTTGACAGTGATTTTGGGGAACCTTACCATTCTTCATGTCATCCGAACTGACGCCACGCTCCATGAGCCCATGTACTACTTCTTGGCCATGCTGGCCCTCACAGACTTGGGCCTTTGCCTCTCCACACTGCCCACTGTGCTGGGAATATTCTGGTTTGATGCCAGAGAGATCGGTATCCCTGCCTGCTTTACCCAGCTATTCTTCATCCACACCTTATCTTTAGTGGAGTCATCAGTTCTACTGTCTATGTCCTTTGACCGCTATGTGGCAATTTGCAACCCACTGCGATATTCCACTATCCTGACACCCAGAAGGATTGTGAAGATGGGGCTGAGCTCAGTGCTGAGGAGTGCACTCCTCATTCTGCCATTACCATTCCTCCTTAAGCGCTTCCATTATTGCCGCACACATGTGCTAGCCCATGCCTACTGTCTACATCTGGAGATCATGAAACTTGCGTGCTCCAGCATCATTGTCAATCATATCTATGGGCTTTTTGTTGTGGCATGCACTGTGGGTGTGGACTCCCTGCTCATCTTCCTCTCATACATCCTTATCCTCCATGCTGTACTAGGCAAAGCATCCCGCCAGGAGCGCCTCCGCACCCTCAACACCTGTATCTCCCATATCTGTGCAGTGCTGCTTTTCTACATCCCCATGATTGGTTTATCCCTTGTGCATCGCTTTGGTGAGCACCTTCCCCGCATTGTACACCTTCTGATGTCTTATGTGTATCTGTTGGTACCACCTCTCATGAACCCCATTGTCTACAGCATCAAGACCAAGCAGATACGCCAGCGTATTATCAAGAAGTTTGAGTTTGTAAAGTCAACTAGGTGTTTTTAATAGAATTAGATTAACTTGAAGGAAAAATTTGGCCATATAGGCTATCTTTTAGATTGTTTCAGCTATGTTATGGGAAAATATCATGCTCTCGCTTATTAAGAACAATAAAAAAATAGTATGTGTGTAATTGACAGTCTGTGTGACCTTAAGGGAGTTACCTACCTCTCTGTCTCTATAGATTTCACAATGGAAAGAACATAAAAATAAATATAATACCATCCTTTCCTACAGGACTGTTGCAAAGATTAAATGAGAAAGTTCATGAAAATCTTTAACACGGTGCCTAAAAATAATTCCTGCTGCATACCAATCTTTATAATTTGAAAAAGTCCAAACTGGCATACATGTTTCCTCTTTCAATCTTCTCTTGTCTGTGGAATGTAATTAATGGAACTTTAAAAACTTACATTTTATGTATTTTATTGCCTTATTGTGATGGCAATTTTTATTCATTTGTACATGTTTGTATCCGTACCCACAATAATGACCATTTATGAGGATACATCTTATACATACATAAATAAGTAGAGGTATATGTGCTCTCTCTCTCTCTCTCTCTCTCTCTCTCTCTCTCTCTCTCTCTCTCACACACACACACACACACACACACCAAATTAAGCAAGAGAAAAGATGCCCTTGAATTTTGAGGAAAGATATCAAACTAAACCAGTATAAGATCATTCATGGATAATCTTCAAAAGAGGTCCTGAAAACCTAAGAGGACTTGACCTCTTCCTTTAGCTGGTATAGATACAACACAGATGAGAAGTTGGAAGATACATGTATTTCTGTGCTTTGAAAGATATGTCTATTCTTTGTATTTAGCTAAATCAGCAATGTGCACACGCGCACGCGCACACACACACACACACACACACACACACGACTACAGTTGTTCTTATCATTTCTATGTATGTATGTTTGCTGTGACCTGCTTGTTTGTATTTGCTTCATAAGTCCTTGTTTTCCCAGTTTGTGTGTTAAAGTTTGTCTATTATCACATTTGTCTAGATACATAAGCAACAATTATGACACTTTATATTCTGACACAGAATAAAGTTTCATCGTCTAAGGACTTCAGTTAGTCATGAGAACCAAAATGATTGGTTCAACGATCTCTTTCTGTCTAGTGCTATTGGTATAAGTCTGGATACATAAAAGGAAGCTGTTGTGAGATAAACAAAAAGATGTAACGTTTCACTATGAAGAGAGAGAAGATAAAAATCAATGCTGCAAGAACATCTACTACATTTAAAATATGATCAGTTTTAGGTGAATCTCTTCACATTCAGAAGGCAGCGAGAGAGAAGACTATTAAAGTAATCATGCTCACACGGTAAACACAGGCACATGGAGCAACCAAGACAAGGGTAGAGCCTAAGCTCTTAAAATATATAGACTCCTATGAGCACATGTCCTGACGGACTCCAGCCTTCGTGTGTCCCAGCTGTCTTCTGGTCAATCGGCACGTAATTATTGCAAATTCCTGATGGATCAGCGTTTTTTTTAATCTATCGTGCCTGGTTCTTCGGTCCTCATAAAGGGCTAAGGCTATCAAGTGATCACTTCCCACCATTTGAGAAATACTCCATGCTCAGTGTTGCCAGAATTCCAGAGATAGGCCTGCATTGAGACGGGAGCTTATGATGCCCTCCCTAATCTAATGTAATTCTGTGCCTACAAGAAAACACCCAGCTTTCTGCCTATACCAATTTCACATGAACTTAGCCAGCTTTGAAGCAACTGTCAATTCCAGCAAAGGCCTTGTGATTGGATTGCATGTTTGGTGTGTATGGACTGCATGTTTGGTGTGTATGCCACCCGCAATCTCACCCCCTGCATTCTTACAGAGTGTCCTGCATGACAACACATGACTTCATGGGCACCTGTTTCCTATCTTTACCTTGATTTCTCTTTTTCTTTTCTTAAATAATAATGGAGCTCGAACTCAGGTCTGTGTGCATATTATGCACATCCTCTGGCACCATTTTTTTTATATATATCTAACCCTTTTACACTGCTTTTGATGCACTTGGGGACTCTTACTCCTCAAATTAATTTATTTATGTATTATTATTTTCACCATAATGTGTGTTGAATGAATCTAATTTTTTTGGTCTTTTAGTGGAAGTTATTAACCTGAATATGACATAAAATTTATGCCTGTGATTTGAATATAGTTAGTGTTTACCTGATAAAATGTTAAATACCAATCATTTTAAAATTGTAATTTTTCAAATAATTTTTATTTCATAACCTTTACAACCACAAAGGGGATTATTTTCACATTTTTAGAGACTAAGCAATAATATCAATTATTGTAATCAATAATAGATACATCTAATAAAATAGAGCCTAGAGCCACACCCAAATTGGCCTTACTTCAAAAGATGCACTTCTTGTAACCAGGAGTTTCAGGTTTAGTGAACTCTAAATAATTTCTGAACATTGTATTCTATTTTTCCTAACAAAAGCTTCATGGAGACTTAAAGCTGACAAAATAAGTTTGTCTGTAATACAAACCATTCTCTACGTTCTTTCTGATTGTTAAAGATAAATCAAATATTAATCACATTTCATTTGTTCTCTGTCTCTTTATCTTCTTCTCTATTCTCCTTCCCTCTCTCTTCACAATATGGCATTCAAACCTAGCCAAAACATTTCTAAGATTAGCTTTATTATTGAAGAGCTTGTGTTTAGAGATGATAAATGCATATTAACCAAGGGGTGAAGAATAAAATGTATCTTTCTATTGTACATAAAATATTTTCTATAAAATATATTAAGTATATAAATAAATGGGCGACAAGATGGAAAATAAATAAGTGCTGTAATTGAATCATTTCCAAATTTCAAGAATCATGCATATAACTATATTTAGACATGAGGCCATGAAGCAGGTAGCAGATAAAACGAAGTCAATAAAATAGGACCGACATGTGATAACATGTGTTTATAAGAAGAGATGGTTTGAACACTTAAAGAGAAGGCAGAGCTGCATCTGCACAGGGTAAAACCTGCAAGGAACATTGTTGGAAGATGACCCACACAAACACAAAATCCTTAGAAAGTCAAAATTGTATGCACTTTACTCTTGGATTTTTCTACCTTTCAGAACTATCACCCTTGAATTACTCTAGCTGGTAATTGGGTTTTGAAATAACTCTGGACTAAATGTGAAGGTCCTCACTTTATTACAAAGAAAATGTTAATATTATTTTATTTTAAAAGGTGTGAAATCAGAGTTGGAACAAATCACAAAGACAAAGAAACACAAAAGACACAAATCTTTGTAATGATCTACAATGCCAAGTTTTCTGATTTGCTGTGTCAATGATGAGACCAAGAAATCTGCATGTTTACAAGCATGACAGGCCATTCTAGTCCGGATCACCTGGAGGACATTGATCTGAATAAAGACTGTTTCATAACACCAAAGTGCAGACAGTGTGCTCAACCAAAAGTCTGGTGGATGGTGGCCATAGAGGAAACATTGACATCCCAAAGAGATCAGCAAAGTCAACAGAGGGAAAAAACTGTGACAGGACTAGGAGCTCTGAGAAATTCCTCATACTCCCTCTAAAAAATTGGATACAATTAGTTGAGACATCAGTAAACACTGAAATGGTATCTACACCCCTGTCTATAATAATGCCTTCGTCATCATCTTTCTCAGAACCAGATGAATAAATGATTACCTAGTTGGATCCAAGCATCAACATATAAAACGATGGGTTTGTTTGTTTGTTTGTTTGTTTGTTTGTTTGTTTGTTTTGGATTTTATACCCAAGATTTAATCCAGCACCTACTTTGCTTTGCTGGAGATCTGGAGAATGTACAAAACTTTCTCAACATCTTACAGGGGTGGGTCCAAGGGCCTGGCATAGACTGAGATGCTTATCTCATAAGAGCTCACCACTCACTTTTCTTTCCCTTCCAAAGTCTGAGATAATGAGACCCAAGAGCACAGTCTCAGTAGGGAGTTGACTAAAGGCAACAGCAAGTGTCTCAGTGGCACCTCAATCACTTAAAATAAGAGATTTCTGTGTCAATTCTCCAGTGTCTCTCTAAGTTCATGGCATCTAGTTTCAGCTTCCTTCTTCCTTGGTGGGAGGCCTGCAGCCTCTGGATTGAACCTTGGTATGTGATGAGTCAGTTCAGTAGACAGGTGTTTAGAGTTTGGTTTTACCACTAACAAGAGACCATGGAAGACTCACCCTGAGTTTTAGAGAGGCAGAAAAGGAGGATTTGACCACAAAATGCCAACAAGGATATTTGCTGAAGATGACAGTTGCTACATCCAGGTCTCCCTAACTTTGTGAAACCCCAGATCTGAACTCAGTGCTAGCTCAGAAATCAGGTAACAGCTTTCTCACATCCATCCACTCCCTTGATTTCCTGTAACTAAACACTGAAAATCAAACAACATATGTTTTTGGTAACAAAATGAAGTAGGATGAAGAAGAAATAAATATAATCCATATAATCCCTGACAAACATCTAGCATTTGTCTAGAACAGTCTACAAATAACCCTATTACAATCTTACAAAGCTTTGCAAGGAACTGTGATTGCCTTGAATTGCATATGTAGAAAAAAGAAGCTTCAAGACTTCGATTCAATATCTACCCTTCCCCAGCTCCAGGATTTCCTGCCGACATCCTCCTCCCAACATCTCGATTTCTTTTCATCATAATCTGTTGAGTCTAATCGATGCTGTCTTTGTGTACATGGTTGTAGAGCCATCTGTTGGAGCATGGGCCACCTAATTGACTCACCTGGCCTCAACAATCTTCAACCAACAACCCTTCAGGAACTGACGGTTTATTGTGCCTGACAAGTAAGTTTATATAGCAATTTTTCTAACTTAACTTTGATGAATAATGTACTAATAATTATGGAGCAAAAAAAAAAAGTCTGGAGAACACAGCACAGTGCCCCAAAACTGATAACTCCAGCATTAGTTTGTTAGATTTATTAAAGATTCATTATTTTTAAAGATCTGTCAGGATTTCTGTTTTATGCTAACTGCTGCTGCTTATCACTACATTATTGCTTATGTGACAGAAAGTTTTATAGTTATGAAGAACTCACCCTATATCATTTTTAGCATTGAATTGTGAGCTTGAGGCAAGAATATTGCTTCATCTCAAGAACCAATACCAACTAGTCCAGGAATATAGCAATGCCATAGTTCAAAAAGTAAAAATCTGTGGGTTAAGAGGGCCAATCTGGAAACCAGAGCACAGTGAAATAGAGAAGAACTTCATCAACAATGGAATATCTCTACTCCAGCTCTTAGAAGTTGCACAGGTTAATAAGAAGCCCTTTTACTATTCTGGCTTCTTTACTCATTGAAACTGTGAAACTGAAAAATATTTTTTCAAAAAGACATTAATTAAATGAACAATGTTTCAAGCCTATAATTTCAGCACTAGAGAGGTAGGGCATAATGACTTCAAGGTCATCTTCAGCTACACAGAAAGTCTGAAGCCAGTCAGACACATATAAGACACTGTCTCGATTAAAAGAGGAAATCAATATCTATCATATTTCATAATTATCAACTTAAAACATCTATCTAAACCTAAAACCATCTTAATCCCTAGATTTTTAGAATTTTATATGCACCAACATAGGAAAGAAGTTTTCTTCAAAACTGACAAACACAAATAGCCAAAACACTAAGAATGTAACATTTATATAATTCATGATTGTTTCATGGTTCTTCTTGATAGGATATAGCTTATTGTATATATGTATAATAATATAAATGTATATGTAGAGAATTCTTTCCAGGAGACTGGGATAGATGTGAGTACATCCTACTGAGACTCTAGGTAGGAGAAATATAGGAGATGGGGAAACCTACAAGAAGAACATCATGATGGGAGGATCAGGACCCAGGGGGTTCTGCTCAAACTATGGCACTAACCAAGGATAATACAATAGTAAACATCGAACCCCTATTCTGATCTACCCAATGGACAGGACATTCTCCACAGTTATGTGAAGAGCAGGGACTGACTCTGACATGAACTCTGGTACTCTATATTTGACCACCTCACCTTGGTGAGGAGGCCTGGTGGCACTCAAAGAAAGAATAAGAAGATACCAAGATGAGACTTGATAGCCTATGACCATATAGTGGAGGTCCCCCTCGGTCATAGACCTAAGGGAGGGGAATAAGGTGAAAGCGGAAGGGAGGGAGGAATGGGAGGATACTAGTGATGGGATAACAACTGAGTTGTAATTTGAATAAATGAATAAAATTAAATTTTAAAAATTTTAAAAAGAAAAGAAAAAGAAGAAAAGACTTGGAAAATGCACACTAAATTAGAAAAATAATTTGTCCCCAGGTACAGGAAACTATACAATGATCCATGAAGTCACTCCAAATGTCAATGATATTTGAGGATTTGGAGGAGAGAGGAGAATTTGAAATAAAAGCACGATACTGAAAAAATGTATATGTAAAAACTAAATAATTAATTAATTAAAAAGAAGAAATTAAAAAGAGACTAAAATAATCTCTTGAGGGATTATTTGGTTCTAATCTTTTTGGTTTTGAATTTCAGTTTTGCCAGTTTCAGTCCATCACTAACACTTCTACAATTTATTTCAGGGGTCTGGACAGAATCCACCTTAGCCATTCTCTCCACTTACCATGACTCCAGGACCCCTAGGAAATGGCAGCATGTCATCTACTTTCTTGCTGAGTGGCATCCCTGGGCTAGAACACATGCACATCTGGATCTCTCTCCCACTGTGCCTAATGTATCTGGTTTCCATTCTGGGTAACTGTACAATTCTTTTCATCATTAAGACAGAGCCCTCACTCCACGAGCCTATGTACCTCTTCCTGTCCATGCTTGCTCTGACTGATCTGGGTCTCTCTCTCTGCACCCTCCCTACAGTGCTGGGCATCTTTTGGGTGGGAGCACGAAACATCGGTCATGATGCTTGCTTTGCCCAGCTCTTTTTCATTCACTGCTTGTCCTTCTTGGAATCCTCTGTGCTTCTCTCTATGGCCTTTGATCGCTTTGTGGCCATCTGTCGCCCTTTGCACTATGCTTCCACTCTCACCCACACGGTGATTGGCAGGATAGGTCTGGCCTCTCTGGGTCGTAGCGTTGCACTCATTTTCCCATTGCCTTTTATGCTCAAACGATTCCCTTACTGTGGCTCCCTGGTCCTCTCACATTCCTATTGTCTCCACCAGGAAGTGATGAAATTGGCCTGTGCAGACATCAAGGCCAATAGCATCTATGGCATGTTTGTCATTGTTTCTACAGTAGGGGTGGACTCTCTGCTCATCCTATTCTCTTATGCACTCATCCTGCGCACTGTGTTGTCCATTGCCTCAAGGGCTGAAAGACTCAAAGCTCTCAATACATGTGTTTCGCACATCTGTGCTGTGCTGTTGTTCTATACTCCCATGATTGGCTTGTCTGTCATCCACCGCTTTGGGAAGCAGGCACCTCATCTGGTTCAGGTGGTCATGGGCTTTGTGTATCTTCTCTTCCCTCCTGTGATGAACCCCATCGTCTACAGCGTCAAAACCAAACAGATACGAGATAGGGTAACCCATGCCTTTTGTAACTAGATCAGTTCATAAACTTGCTGTCTCTGCCAATGCTTGAATAGAGAAAATAATCATTTGCTTACTCAACAAATACAGACAGTTGAGCAAATTGATTGCATAAGTATCCTTTTACAGGTGGTTATGGTGGGATATAATGCAGAGTAGTGTGGTCAATCATACTGCCCAAAAATGTCAACAGAAGTATAGCCAATCTTACTTTCTGCTCAAGAAATGGAAAAAAATTTTTTTTAGTTTTATTTATTATGCATACGGTGCTCTGCCTGCATGTACATCACTTGACCAGAGGAGGGTATCAGATCACATTACAGATGATTGTGAGCCACCATGTGGTTGCTGGGAATCGAACTCAGGACCTCTGGAAGAGCAGTCAGTGCTCTTAACCTCTGAGCCATCTCTCTAGCCCCAGAAATTCTTAACATCAAGACAAAAGGTCTCTTCTCCTCTCTTATTCATTCTTTTTAAACTTCATTTGTAAATGTACTGCTTAGTGCCTGCTTGTGGAACCCAACCACTACCCTAGGAAGACTAAATCCCATGGGGAAACCATATGTAGAAGTTCCATCTAGCAGGCCCAGCTTACATCAGAGCATTACTTAAGTCAGTTTCAACAATGGTGAGTGAAAAGTATTTCAGATTGTGCCAGCCCTCATCTTTCTAGCCTTTCCAGTGGGCAATTGGGAAAGGAATCAATTCTGTGGTGGGCCCAATACTAGTGTATATTTATAAACAAAAATCAATTAAGACACTAAAACTGGGATCAGTTTTTAATTTTGTTGCTCAAAGTAAAATGTAGCTAGAATGAATGGCATAAAAGAAAGATGATTTTCAACCATGTGACACTTCAGGAAAGAGAAAGCTTTCTTTGAAATGACATAGTAATCTCATTAGAAGACAAGTGTAAATTGGGCTATATGATAGTAGGAGGGAAAGGCTAATATATTTCAATCTGTTCAGAATAGCATGTACAAAGCTGAAAAGAGATGAAAAAGAAACAGTGTATCCAAGAAATTCACTCAATTGATTTTTACTTTTAAATTTAATTTGTTTGTCTGTGTGTGGGATAGAAAGTGAGAGTGAGAGTGAGAGTGTGTTTGCACACATACATGTTCCTGTGTGTACAGAGAAGACCAGATCCCTCAGAACTGAAGTTTAGGGTGTTTATGGGATGCTCATCTTGTTATTTGGATGTTGGGATGCAAGTTTAAGTCCCTGTATTTAAGAAGCAAGTGTTGTTTACCACTGAGCCATCTCTCCAGGTCTGGAGTAATTTTTGTCATTGTTGTTGCTGCTGTTGCTGTTCCCTTGTATAACTGGGAAGAGTTGCAGACATGGGAAGGTAAGTATAAAAAGATCAGTCATAGATGACATCATAAAGGTCATAAATAAATGAACAAATAAAAAGTGTTCATTATATCCTTTTCTATGTGCACCATGATTATACCAATGCATTACTGGAGATTAAAAGTTATTTTCTGAGAAATACATATTAACAGAACATTTGTGGCTTTTGACTGGAGATAATTATGGAGAAAAATGAGCCTGATAAGAAGTTGCTAAGGGGATTTTGTAGTGTCTAGAGGCAAGCATGGGATTGTCATGCTCCTACACAGTAGTGCATAATACAGAATTCAAAAAGGGACTAACAAAACATGAAGTTCCCTGTCAGTGGTCTATGTGGAGCCACATCTCACTCATGATTGGTATCTTCCAAGGTCAAGAACATCCAACGTTTCTCTCACATTTGTCACACACAACAACAACAACAACCGTTCACCACCAACACACATACACACACACACACACACACACACACACACACTACCATTCACCACCAGTGCCTTGTCTTTTCTAGCTTGAAGAAAATCACTTCTACAATGATGTACATTACATACTTTAAGCATCATAACGTGAGAAATTTAAGAGCATCAATGTTTAGAAAGCAATGTGAGATAGAACATTGTTCTTCAATTAATTGATTTGTTTATTTATTTTGCATCCTGATTGCAGTTTTCTCTCCCTCCTCTGAGATGGAACACTATAAGTGGTTTATATTATATGTGTCAGTAAACACAAAAACTTCACAGAAACGTGAAGCCCATGAAATTTCTAAAGCTGACATGTAGTTCTACAATTGAACTCTATGTTTGTGAAGACGTGTAATTCCAGTACCATAAGAACAGTGAGCCACATCCTATAATATCTTAACAATGAATTAAAGAGTTATATTGATAACTTACAGTCATTGTAGAAGACTCAAGCATCTGTGTATCTTCGGTAAATTTCATTAGCTTATTTGATCTAATTGTATCAAGCTGGTTTGACTTCAATTTTCTATTAAAATATATCTAAAAATTTCCATCTTGCAAAGCTGTCTCTATCTTTTACATGATAATTTCTAAGTTAGATATTAAGTGTTTTTAACAAAAACATAGGCAAGAAATGTATATTACCTTAATTTGGATATTTTCATTGTATAAACTCTTTAAAATAATCTGCTAAACACACACACACACACACACATACACACACACACACACACACACACACACTCCAATTAGAAAAATCAGGGCACACTGAGGTGCCTAAGTTAACAAGTAATAGAAAAGGACGTTTCAAGGGAAATTTTTAGCAGATTTTTTTTTTACTTACAATAAACTTCAGTTTCCTTTCTTTATTAAATAAACAAAGGCCATGAAAACATAAAGCCAAACATAATATAGAAATGTATGCTAAACAAATAAGAAATGCTTAAATGGCCCCAAGAGAAAGGGTCATGGCTGGCTTTCCAGGGAGGTATTTGTTAATGAATGGAACTATCTAGAACATGTTATTCTTTAGAAAGATTTTTAGGTTGAGTCTTGTATGATGATATGATCCAGATAAGGTGGAAGAGAAATGGTATTCTAAGCAAAGCAGTAAATCTATTAAAAAATCAAAATGCAATATGTTGCTATTATAATTCTTGCTAAGAACTACTCAGGGTTGGGCTTCTAACTTGGTAGCAGTATCCAATTGTGCATCCTAAGGTGATCCCTGCTACTACAGGATAACAGAATAAGGAAAAGTTTTACTCCTATGATAAAGTGGTAGAATGAAAGGAGGAGGACACCTTGAGGTACAACCAGGAACTCCTGGGGATCAGAACTTGAAGAAATATATAGATTTGATAATTCAATTAGCATATATTGAGTGGCTACTACATCAATCAGTTTTCTTGGATTTAGGAATAGGTCATAGACAAAGCAGGAAAAACTCTACCCTTGGGAGCTTCTGGTAGGGTAGGCAAACAATCAACATGAAAAGGAATAAAAAGTATACTATGGTAGAGATAGAAAAAAATCTTACATCAAAAAGTTAAATAAAATATGCTCTAGGAGGTTGAATTTTATAAGGGTCAAGGAAATCTTCATTGTGGAGGGAAAACTTCAAGGATATGTGGCAGAAGGCTGTTGCTGGGCAGATGGGTTCCAGGTGGATAGAAGATTATGCTAAAAATCTGGAGTTAAAATGGGTTTGTGTGAAGAATACCACTGCATCTAGCACCATTAGAATGGAGAGTACATCAAGAAAGTAAGAGAGGTACTGTTTCTATTCATCTAGGAAGCTCAATGATTGATTTTAAATTTCAATCAGGATGAGATAGAGAGTCACTGGAAAAAAAAATGCTGCCAGGGATATGATATATACAAAATTGCCTATAGGAGAAGGAGGGGAAAATAAGCTAATGGGTTATATAATAATCCAGGAAAGAAAGGGTGCTGGCTGGGGGAAAAGGTAATAACATAAGTAGCTGTAAATAGCTATATCACCCAAGTGGTCATGATGGGATTTAGTTGAAAACTGACATAAAGGAGTTTACACGTAATTGTGGTGTAATATTGTGATCTATTAAGCCATGTACAAGGATATCCTTGGTTCCCAGAAGAAAACCTGAAAATGAAGGGAACAAAGAGGATGGAAGGAATGGAAAACATCCCAAGACCCTGAATTCTTTCTTTTCTCTTTAATTTAACATAGAATTCATGTCTAGGTCATAAATAACTAACTGCATTGTAATGATCATGACTGGGGAATATTATCTGAATAATTGGAAGAAGTCACTTTGACTTGTCTTGGAGGAATCAGAGGGTACTTTCAACTTGTGGCATTGCACGCAGGCAAAAACAAAACAAAACCCACACGCTGAGATGTGATGTTATAATTCCTGCCTGTGTCTCAGAATCACCTTGAGAACTTCAACTCAGTTCAACTTCCTAACCAGACCTGCCATAAACTCATGACTAAATGGACAGTCAGCATCTGTTTCCTGATATGAGAATGTGGATTATCTTGAGAGATGAAACTAATATCTCTTTTGCTTATATACTCATGAATCTCTTTTATTTCTTTCATAAACTTTGAATTCACTTAGAAAATCAGAGGTTCTTAAAGTCTTTTATGGAATTATAGGGTGGTTTCTGAGACAATTCCTGGGAGTTTCTGAAGTTACAGGTCTTTCTGTACTATTATTAAAATGGCTTAGGTTTGTGTTTCTTTAAATTTTTGTTGGCATTCAATCACATTAACATTCTGAGGTTTCCAAAAATATACTACTACAATAAATTAAATGCGTGTTTAACAGTTGACCTTTCTTATATTAAGCTGGAAAAAATAATGCAATTTGTGAGAAAAAAAAAAGTTCAATAGCCCTTCCTTTTTCAATACATAATTTTAGTTTCATATCATTGTGTTATCTTCTGAAAGGTGTCATGTGTGTATGAATCTATTGTCGTGATTTTTTACAAATTCACTAACCAATACTTAATGTTATTTTCAATTTTGAATGAGATGATTATGACTACGCTGCCCTGCTAAAGATATGAATGGTAGAAAACAACGCCAGGGCAATCCATTTATAAGCATGCAGGAAAACATACTCCCCAGTGGCTTCAGCATCCTAGCTCCTAGAATCATGAATATATTGTTGCATGTTGCAAAAGATACTCTCAAGATATAATTACAGCTACAAATATTGTGGGTGGGGTATTATTTTGATTCACACAAATCCTTAGGTAGTTTTCTGATGGTGGTCTTTGTTGGAAATGTGACATGTTGAAGTCATGTTTAGATGCAGTGCTGGGGTTTTTTTGTTTATTTGTTTGTTTGTTTGTTTGTTTGTTTTGAGGATAGAGGAAAGGTCTTCTATGAATCCTGAAGTACAGATGATTTCTAGAACCTGGGAAAGGTGACGAAAATGATTCTCTTTTCAGTGACCTCATAAAGAATCATGAGTCTGACTTTTAGCCCTGTGAGACTTATGTGAGTATTTTAAGATAAGTAACTATCAGATGGAAGCATGTCTATTGTAATTAGCCATTTAATGTATGAAGTAATAGAAAACAAATATAGCACTGCAGAGTTTACCACAAGCCAAAGCTAAGATGTAAGTTAACCAGCAGCATGGTGCACTTATGTTGCTCAAAGGGAAGACAAACAATGTCAGTATACAGAAGATCATCTATAAATTATACAAATGAATGTGTGGAGAGCTGCCATGATGGCATAAGTTACTGAGAGCTATTTTAAGATTTTACATGAGGGCTAATTTTAAATATAAACTCAGAACATGGTAATGAGTGTCGATGGGTGAAGCACACTAGAGATGCACTTCAGTAAAGGAGGGATCCTCATGGTTTGATGACTGAACCATGTTTAAGATGCTTGCTTCCTTGCACATCTACACATGAGTGTTGTCATCTTCCAAAAGAGACCCATCCTATCTTTCATTTGTGACTGGTGAGTAGCCTGCCAGCCTCTTGTTTTAAGATTTCTCTAGAATGCTGTATTTAATATTCACGCACATGAAATAAATTCACAAAAAATTAGAACCATCATCTAAACTTCTAGTGTTTTTTAGAAGTTTTCATGTGTTCATAGCAAAATTGGGGTGTCAGGACCCTAGATAGAATTCCATGAGAATATTAACACCTAGCTTTCCTTCCAACTGCACTTTTAAGTATAAATTCTACCTTTTAATATTTCCTAAAAATGCTTCTTGTTTTCATAAAAATATTAATAAAGTGTTTTGCAGAAAAATATCTTGATGCCAAATTCTATGACCTGTAGAAATCTATTTTTAAGAGCTACATTTTGTCTGACAGTCACAAACACTGTGACATAAAAGAGTAAAGAGTAACACCACAGGATTGAAATCTATTTCTTATATACTTTCTGGAATGTGATAACTTTATATAAATTATATTTTTATTTTATAAAAATAAAAATGAGAACCAAAAAACCCCAAAATACAACAACAACTACATACTTCTGTTCTCTCTCTCTCTTTCTGCCCATCCAAGAGTTGTGACTTCCCAGCAGGAGTGTTGAGTTGTCGCCTTTTCTCTCCCAGGTTCAATTTATCTTGAACATGAATCAGATATGTTGCTCTTCAGACCAAAAGACTTTCAAATATATTTCATGTCCAACTCCTTTTAGATAATGCTAAACCAAGTTCAGTAATTTCATCCAAAACCCTCGCTCAATAGTTGTCAAATTACTACCATGTGCTCTGTTAATTTGCTTACATTTGTGATATAAATATCACATGTTACAGAAATATTTTATAAATATTAATTAAAATATATTTATACTTACAAATTTTGTCAGTTCTTTAATAGCTTATTTAAGCGCTCAATCACATAAATGTTTTATTTAAACTCCTTTAAAAATGTTAGCTAAGCTTCTCTAAGTCATTCCACATTTCTCAGCTATTTCTACTACAGTTTTTGGAAATGTTCTCAATTCCATCACAAATTCTATACATCAAAGAGTTTTTGTGTCTCATTGCAGTCCTTCCCAGATAATAACAACTATGACAGTGAGCACAGCAGGTGCGTGTAAGTACCTATTGGCAGACAATGTATTCCTTCTCTCATCAGGTCCTTATCTCACACATAATTTAACCAATGTTCCCAAGACCTTCTCCCGGATTTGCCGAGTCTTTATGCAGTACACTATGGGGTTCATCAGAGGTGGCACCAGCAAGAACATGTCTGCAATAAAGACTACAAGTAGGGGGCTTTTGTGTTTGACAAAACGGTGTATGGCAGCCAGGGTGATGATGGGCACATAGAAGATGAGCACCGCGCAGATGTGGGAGACACAAGTGTTTAGGGCCTTAAGCCTTTCCGCCAGAGATGCAATGCTGAGGACGGTCTTCAAGATCAACATGTAAGAGATAAGAATTAAAGCAAAGTCCAGCATGGTACAGAGAGCCACAAAGAAACCATAAATAAAATTGATCTTGTTGTCAGAGCAGGCCAGTTTCATGACATCCTGATGAAGGCAGTATGAGTGAGAGAGGAGATTCTTTTGACAGTATTTCAACCTCCTCAGAGTTAAAGGGAATGGAAGCACTAAAATTGTGCTCCTGAAGGCTAAAACTAGTCCAATTTTAGCAACTCTGCTGCCAGTGAGGATAGAACTGTATCTTAAGGGCTTGTTAATGGCAAGGAAGCGATCCAAAGACATACTTAGAAGCACAGAGGACTCCATGGCAGTGAACACATGGATAAAGAACTCTTGAGCAAAGCAGGCATTGGGTGAGATTGCCATGGCATTGAAACAGAAGATCCTAGTCATGGTAGGAAGGGAGGAGAAGGACAAGCCCATGTCAGAGACAGCCAACATCGTGAGGAAATAATACATGGGCTCATGAAGGGAATGCTCTGTCTTGATGACAAAAATGATAATGCAGTTACCCATGATAGCAATGAGGTACATGAGGAAGATGGGGATGGAGATCCATGCGTGTGCATATTCCAGTCCGGGTATCCCAATTAAAAGAAAATACTTGACCTCAGAGTTGTTGAAAACAGGCATGTGTGGGAGTGAGAGCTTGTTAGCTTTATCTGAAACCATGTGAGAAAAGAAGGAATCATTCTTTTACGTGATATTCACTTTTACAGGAATGAGTTCCGTGCTTTTTAACAAAATGTATTTAGCGCATGCAGCTGGTACATTCCTCCAAAGTTACTGCAAGTCCTTCAGCATGTTAATATCCTCCAATGTATCAAATAAACTATTAACAACTTTTCTAAATGGCTGGAAATGCAACTATTTTTACTAAATAAGTTAAAAGATTCTTAGAATCTTTTGCACTATTTCCCACACATAACCTTCAGCAATTTCCATGTTGGCTTCGCAACAAACCCCTGAAATAATAATCTGTTAAAATGCTCAGAGATCACTGGAAATACTTTGGAAAACAATAACTACTAGAAAGCAAGTATGAGTAATTAATGTCTTAATCTCTTTTTAAATGTCTTAATCTTAAGAGATAAGTTTTCATTATACATATTTTTATCAATTTATATTATATATAAATATCTTAATATTCCTATGAATAATTTTATAAAAAATGAAAACAACAAAGGTTGTTCAAGCATATTTACCACTTCTTTGATTGGTCCTAATTGACTTACTCTGTCTGACTGATCTACACCTCATTTTATATCAGGAAGATTTGTTCAATCTCAATATTGAGATGTTCAATCTCAATCTCAAGATTTTATGTTACATAAAATCATACCTAAATATACCACATTATAAATATGTTTAAATATTAACATTGTTTACAAACTAGTTTCTAAAACAACGTGGGAAATTAACCCTGAAATTTTTTCTTATTTACTCACCCAGGCAGTCAGGTATTATATCAGGTGAAGTTTCCTAGTTTAAGGAGTTATGGGTCACACTTGAAATTTTCTTGTTATTATTTCAAAAGCAATTTGAGCAGTGCAGCCATAGGATGGATACATTCACCTTACCAGACCTGACTGGATTATTTCACAATGACCACTGTGATAAATTGGATAAAAATACCTACATTCAGAAACAAATCCAAACCATGCAATTTTCCTTTGAAATATAAATATCAAATATGCACTCACATGATAAACTAAAACCTGCTTGTATTCTTGGGGCTACTATCAAAAAAGTTTATTACTTGATTTTCAAATGTAATATATATTTTAGATTCAAGATAATTCAACGTTAAAATATCTTAAAATATTCAAAGTAACACAAATATACCATAAATTTAATATAAATTGTCCTATCATTAAAACCCTATCTGAATAAATGTGTATGTTAATGATAATTATGAAACAAATTCAAAATTTAAAAATACCAGTTTTTTCTGTGATCATATGAGGTAGGGGGTCCCCTTCTGTCACACACCTAGGGGAGGGGAATAGGATAAAAGAAGGAGGAAGGGGGGAAGGAAAGATACAAGGGAGGGGATAACAACTGAGATGTAATCTGAATAAATTATTTAAATAAATAAAATATCAAATTTTTAACAATGAGGAAGACCAAAGGAAGAGCCAGAGCTGCAAAGCCACATTAGCTAACCTTGAGGATTGCTATAGAATACTTTTACAGAGCCTAAAACATTAGATCATTAGAATCATTGATATAATAGTTGGTACCTGGGGTTGAGAGAACAAATAAGATCGCCAAGGAGGGGGAAATGGACAAAATACAAGTTTTTAATCTCACCAAACTTTAGGAGCCACAAGATCATTGAGAGTGTCATGTGCTGGAAACAGAGAGTTGGAGGAAAACTGGGATAGTGGATATTGTAGGTGCCAAGGAAAAAGAATGATTTGAGAAGGATAGTATATAATCAAGTATTTCCTAGAACACTTAGAATATCTATAGTTTTGTTAACAAATAAGGCCTCAGACGACTGCATGAACATCTGGACATAATGCTCAGCCAAACAACTCACTCTGTAAATCTAAGATACCAAATATATTATCCTTTTTCCTTGACTACTATAAATCAGAATTTCTGCCTCAGAGTTACCTTAGGCAGTGTGATGTGGCCTCTAACGCAGTGCAGATAATCTGCAGTAGCAGCGTTTTTACAAATAATTCATGAGAAAAAAAATGGCTAGCCCTTTCTTTCTGACATCACACGCTAGACTGACCAGATAGTTCATTTTTTTTATTGACCATAAGAGTCACATTTATTTGATATCTTATCAAGTAAATAAGATGCTATGAATGTCAGAATATTGGTAAATATCCTGGTACTTAACCGTGTTTAACCATCAGACCATTCAAAATACATACACATTCACACACACACACACACACACACACACACACACACACACACACTTGCACTTTCATACATGCATGAACCCACCAACCACACACACACATATGAACACACAAGTATCCCCAGACCGTCACAGCCCAAGTTGCTTCCTCTTCCTTCGCATGATTATATATTCAAGCATAAGCCACTTAACACAGCATTAACTTTAAGTCTGCAATGGAGTGTTTAGCTCCCTGTCCTTACCAGAACCAGCAGCACACTTCCCTGAAAGCTAAGAGCAAGAGCCTTCTGCACTGCCCTCTTCTTTATCTGCATCAGCTTCTTCTCTTTGCTGGGGAATATATACCTCTGGGAGTTCAGGGAAGTCTCCTGGGCTTTCCCATTGTAGGCTTATAAAGAACACAGTGGGTCTGTGAGTTAACTCCTTAGCATCCAGGTATCAGGAGGAGCCAAAGACAGGTTAACAGCTGGGTGTGAGAGTGAAACAGTGGGAATCAAAATGAAGGTTGAAATGTGACATTCACATAGGTCTGGAACTATCATTAAAATAATGGGATTGGCAGGGCTGGAGAGATGGCTCAGAGGTTAAGAGCACTATCTCTTCTAGAGCTCCTGAGTTCAATTCCCTGAAACTACATGGTGGCTCACAACCATCTGTAATGTGATCTGACGCCCTCTTCTGGCCTGCAGGTGTACAGGCAGGCAAACACTGTATACATAATAATAAATAAATAAATCTTTAAAAAAAAATAATGGGCGTGGTTTTATCAAATGTTCTAATCCCAATTCCAAGACATATTATTGAACTTTCTTCCTTCAGATTAGTTTCGTCGTTCATAAAGTAAGTGACACACAAGGAGAAAACGCTTCTGAAACCACTATACAAGCCCAAAGAAAATGTTTTTTCAGTAATTCACAAAGCCATTGGTAAACAGTGAGGCGCATGTGATTTGCAGCCCTGTCTCACATTTCTAAGCACTCATCTCAAAATTACATCCCTTTTGCATTACATGCTATATTTATTATAAGGCATTTGATGGCCACTCATAGTTTTATAATGCATTTATCAAGTCCATAATATTATGTTGAAAAAAGAAAAGTCACTCAGAACTATGAAGCAATAATGAAAACTTGATGATAATGTTTTTGTATAAATTTAAGACAGGAATATAAAATTATTTTGGCCATTTATCATAACAAATTGGCCATTTATCATAAATAAAACTTTTTTCTATCAGTGTATATTAATGACACATAGCAATGAGCTTTATTATGACAATTTATCCATACATATTATGTACTTCGAACCTCGTCTCCCTTGCCTACTATTTCCTCCTGTCATCTTTCTGTTCCCATCTTTCTCTGCTCTATACTTCTATTTTCATGTCTTTTTATTTTAAACAACGCAATGACTTAAGTCAAAATTACTTAAAAGGACATTGGTCAGGATTTATTTAAAGGCATACGGGCAACTGACAAGAGGCTACACCATTGAAGAAAACATATCTTCCTTCCCTAATGTCTGTCACCTGTCTATAGATCCTCAAAGATGGCAACCCTTAATTCCCTGTATATGTTTAAGTTTGGGGGTACTGTTTTAGTAAAAAAAATTATTAAGACTTTGTTGTAAAGAATTTTCAAATAAAAAAAAATCAAACATCAAAGTCAACAAGATCAAAACTCTATTAACCTCAATGAACTTCTGTACAGCTAGAAGAAGCACTCTAAAGATAGAGATTGGATTTTACACTCACACTATGAAAGATATTTTACACACTTATCCACTGCCTAAAAATGAGAAATCCACAACAGAGTTAAAACCAGAAAAAGAATTAGATTTATCTCCTCCCTCCATGACTCATGTACCCATTACCTACATTCAGGCCTTCCTCACCACCTAATATTTATCCTCTCTTGTTCTCCTTTCTATGTGTTATATTGTACTCACATGTGCACTTATTTACGTGTACGCAACACCACCCCACACACATACACACACAAATACACACACTACACCAAAATCCATATATTCGGTAGAGCATGCAGTTTTCTTTCTGAGATTGTGTGAGCACTCTTAGTTTATATCCTGTTTATGATTTTCCTATAATTATGTGTTTTAATTTTTTTCAGAGGTGAGTAGTATTCCATTTTTGTTGGGTCCTGGCCCGCTGGAAAAATCGAATCAGGGTTCACCTGAAAGAGGGAGTGGGGATTGAAAGTAGGATACAGAGACAAGAGAAATAACGAATCAAGTCAGGAAATTTCTGACCAAGATTCACTTTATTGCCAACTAGCAGGAACATATATAGAGCAAGGTCAATAGGATCTATTCTAATCCCACTCACCCTAGCCCCTGGGCAAGAATACAATAGCCTGAATCGCTCCCTGTAGAACTTCCTAGTTCTCTGAGTAGTTCCTTGTAAGAACTTCCTAGATCCTCTGAGTGGTTCCAAGTTGGGACTTCTCTACTTCTTTCAAAGGTAAATAGTCCAAGGATAGCCTAGAACACAAGCCCTCATGAAGTAAAGGTCAGCAACTTGAAGGTCACAGCATACAGCCTAAGCACAGTATTTCTGACATGGCAGAATTTGGCATGGCTTCTTCCCACACATTTTATATATGAATCACATTTTCATTATTCATTCACCAGCTGATGGACAATTGAGTTGGTTCCCTTTCCTAGCTATAGTAAATAAAGCAGCAATAAACATAGGGGTGCATATACCTCTGTGGTGGGAGGTAAAGTTCTCTGGGTATATGACCAGGAGTGAAACATCTGGGTTGTCAAGATTTCTCCCCATTCTGAGGGATGTTTGCTCTGGTGATAGTTTTGGTGTTCTGCAGTAACTTTTCATTTTTAAGTGTTTCCACCTTTTGATGCTTTGATAGCTTTTGTGCTACTAGGCATCTATTTAAAATGTCCTTACCAACCCTATGTCTTGAAGAGTATTCACTACTGCCTATTTCATTGTACCAGAAGTTTCAGTGTTTCCGATTTTAAGTTTAGGTCTTTGATCCATTTGTAATAAATTTTTACACAAAGTGAAAGATATAAATCTAATTTTGTTCTTCTTCAGTTAAACAAACAGTTTTACCAGTACTATTTGTTAAATAAACTATATTTTCCACACTGTGCTTTCGCCTCCTTAGACAAAATTAAGCGAACATAAATTTGGCATTTTATTCCCAGATCCTCTATTCTATTCCATTGGCAAAGAAATCATGTTTCTGGAGGGTAGTAGAGCTGATGTAACAGGTGTCCCATGAGGGCAAAGCCCAGAGGCACCTCCAGACATAAACAATGTTTATATATGAGCCTTGGCTGGCAGATCTGGGACAGCGGGCTGAGAAGACTCTGGTCTAAGTTCATTTTACTTTGCTGTTTTATTGGCTTTAAGGCCTGTGCCATACTTAAAACAATAATGTTGCAAGAACCAGAACTCAAAGGGGCCTGTAAATAACAGTGACTATACCAGAAGCTTCCATTTTTAATACAGAAATACCTCCTAGGTAAGTAAAACAAAAATCAAACACAAACATGCGATGAAATGAGAAGACCCTGCCTTGAGCTGTTTGCCCAAGAGTTTGACTTGAGTTTAGAAAAGTCATTTTGAGAATCAAATGAAAAGAATCCCTTTTAGCCATTCCTTGACGTGAACAATGGTCATTTTATTTATCCAGAGAGATAACTTCATGAACCATCCAGGCACTCATGCCCAATTAGACAAAATGTTAGCTGTATGCAGAAGTATGTGTTGTGTAGGTATTGGAAGACAGGGAAGTTAAAAGGACAACATCCATTTACGTAAGAAAGACAGGAAAGCAGACATCCCAAAATACAGAATTCAGATCATCAAGACAAAATCCCAGTTGCTACACTGGAGCTACAGAAAAAAGCTCCATTTTTGGAAGAAATGGTAAATGAGGTAAGTTTATAGTTTCAAGTCATTGTAAGAAAATCTTTGGAGCAAGAAGACCAGTGCTGTCTCTTCACTATGAGCAATTAGAAGGGAAGCAGAGATACTGGGTCTTCAGCAGAGGCATAAGACATAGACTGGAGTTGGAGTTGTGTTCCCTTTGTTAGTTATTTCTTCTCCAGTTAATAAAAGAGTAAATAAATGCACTTGCTTAGTAGAGGTTCTCATATAATTAAATAAAATGATAAATGTAAAGAACTCAGGGCATTATCTGAGGGGAAAAAAAAAACCTTTCTGAGTTTTAATTCTTTTTAATAGTAAAATTTCAGACATTCTCTCAAGATTGCCAATGTAAATAACATTTTCTAATCAAGCACAGAACTTGGAAATAAATATACTGTAGCATTCTGGTTATAAATAAGGCTAATATGAATTGTATTATATTTTATATTAATGTAGGACTTTGCCAAGTGTATCACTCATCCTTAAAGTAAATGAGTTATTTTGGTATCTCCAGCTCACCAGACTATGAGGGCCATAGATAAATATATTTTTAAATTCACACAAAAAGCATTACAAACTTAGAAGAAAACTTGAATGTAAGAATGACAAAGTATTTAGTATGTTGTAAGATCTCTGTCTCTCTGTTGCTCTCTGTCTCTGTCTCTCTCTGTCTCTGTCTCTCTGTCTGCCTGTCTATCTCTGTCTCTGTCTCTGTCTCTGTCTGTCTGTCTCTGTCTGTCTGTCTGTCTGTCTCTGTCTGTCTTTCTCTGTCTCTCTGTCTCTGTCTCTGTCTGTCTCTGTCTCTCTGTCTCTGTCTCTGTCTCTGTCTCTCTCTCTCTCCTGTGTGTGTGTGTGTGTGTGTGTGTGTGTGTGTGTGTGTGTGTTTTAAAAATATATACCCTCTTTTTTTCTACACTATCAGAACAAAAGCATAGTCCACGTCTTATCTACTCGCCCCTTGTCTTCCTAGGCAGAAATTTATAAAATGCCTTTGTCTTACTGTTTCAGAGTGGGCGCTTCATGGTGGGTTTTGCTAGCTACAATCCCACCTGGTGTTACATCATTTGACCCATTTTAGTCAGACATTATATTGAAATGACATGTGCTGATTAACATAGCTCTGGAGGACAATGTATAACTTGTCCATACTGAAGTTCAAGACAACAGCCTTTCTTGACATTTTTAAAGCTTGATTTTTTTTCAAATATTTATTTATAAGTTTGGTTTTTCTAGGCAAGGTTTCTCTGTGTGGTCCTTGACTCACTTTGTAGACCAGGCTGGTCTTGAATTCACAGAGATCCTCCTGCTTCTGACTCCTCAGTGCTGAGATTAAAATCGTGCATCACCACACCCAACTTCTTGACACAACAATGTTTATTTATTCAGCAATAAAATCCAATTTCTTTACAACATAAGTAGTTTAATATATTAGCTAAGATGAAATGGAAATCATGATATAATTGACAAAGCTTAGATTCAAACAGTATATTATCCTCATATATGTTCACAATGATATTTTGAGAAGTTGGTTGATCTTTGACTTGTTTTTAAACTTTTTAATCAGAAATAATCCTTTGATGTGAATACTGAATGAGATGCCAGATTTAGAGCAAGTCATATGTCATGAAGAATGTTACAACGTCATGAACATCAATGCCCAACCATCTTATTCTCCAAGCATTTCTTTAAGTTCAGGCTTTATTTCTTCCTCTTTCCAAGATAAAGTACCTAGGAAGACACTAGCAATATTATTTACCAACTTACTCATTTATTTACATATTTCATATGATAAGTTAACAATCTTAGAATTGTATTTTATGTTTATCTATTTTATTTGTTTATATATAGTTTATATACATATAGGTATATTTAATATTTTATGAATAATAAGTTTAGTCTAATGCTAAACCCAAGGAAGTGACCATTAACCTTTGCCCACTCAAAGCCAGAAGATATTGTCCAAGAAATCAAAATCAGTACCGTTTAGTTATTGATGAGATAGGATGTGTCTATTCAATAAGTTGGCATGTATACTATTCAGTATAATCAGATATGTATTAGCTGTAAACCGTGTTCGGTCATGAAAATATCACAATCACTTTGGTAGCAACTATCATTTAAACAACCTTATTTGCTACTCTGGAAAGCAGACACCTACACAACGATCACAAGACCATTGAGGTGCTGTAATATATTTGCAGTGTAAGTGGCAGTTGGAGCCCATGATCCGGCTTGGAGTAATTGAGAGCAAAGGCTTTCAAGAGCAAGCAACTCCTGAGCTTCTCCCACTGTAGCTGTTGAGGAACTAGTTACACTCTTATGAAATGACCACTTTAGAGGAAGCGGGTGGCTAACATCCAGATCATGGTGTATCTTCTGCTTTGCTCTTTTGGGAGGGTAGCTCAGGTCTCCTAGATGAGGGTTTGTACTCAGTGACTCATTATGGAGAAGCAACAATATGAAATCTCGTGATTTTCTCTTAGTTGTCATAAGTCGAATTCAAAGACTCAGAGAAGCCCTCACATTAATTAGGCCAATAAGAAAGTGTTGTGTTCTGTGTATCTTGGAGATTTGTTTTCCTTGATGAACTTAAGACAAAAGACAAAATATCTCAGAAATATTTGTTAATTCAGTTGCCTTTGAAAATGTACTACAGCTGAAGAGGTCTGCATGTCTTATGGTCTCAGAAAATAGTTTGAGGCTCAACAAAATCACCCTCTCCTCCTCAGGGCTGTGCCTCTAACCTTGATACTCACTAAACTACTTTCTATCTGTGGATTTAATACATGAGCATATATAAGAAAATATATCATATATAATCTATGTTTCATAGGGTGGAATAAATTATCTTATATATGCTATCCTACAACAAAGAGGGATTTTCATTATAATTAGAGGTTAATGGTGCCTTTCCTCTCTATATCTATGTATCTATCTATGTATCTATCTATCTCCTTCACCCTCACTCCCTCTAAGACACCTATGTTCCAAGTAGAAGAAAATGAGCTATCCTAGAGTCCAGCCTTACCGTGCATGATTTTTCACAGGATAAGAACAAAACTCAACATGGCAAAGTAAATACATCTGCAGATTAATTCTCTTTGTGTGTTTCCCCTGAACACATGGAGACATAGGATTGGTTGATGCAGTGATTATATTCTTATTGTCAATTAAGAGGAATCAACTATCTCACCGTTTGCTTGTAAGAAATGTCTTTTGTTTTGTTTTGTTTTTTAACTGCCTTTTCTCTGTCTCTCAAGCATATGTGTTAAAGGTTGGAAAATAAGAAACAAAGGCTCATGTTGGAAGTGTCACTTCAGATCTCTAAGTAGATACTTGTGAGGTCTTCCATCATGTCCACTGTCAATTCTTCAAAAATTGAGGTTGCCACCTTCTTCCTGATTGGAATCCCAGGCCTGGAGCATGCTCATGTGTGGATCTCCATTCCTATCTGCCTCATGTACCTGGTGGCGATCCTGGGCAACTGCACCATCCTCTTTGTGATCAGGACTGAGCCCTCACTCCACGCGCCCATGTACTATTTCCTCTCCATGCTTGCCGTCTCTGACTTAGGCCTGTCCCTCTCCTCCCTCCCCACCATGCTCCGGATCTTTATGTTCAATGCCACAGGAATCTCCCCAAATGCTTGCTTTGCTCAGGAGTTCTTTATCCATGGCTTCACAGACATGGAGTCCTCAGTGCTGCTGATCATGTCTTTTGACCGCTTTTTGGCCATACGCAACCCCCTTAGATACAGCTCTATCCTCACCAGTGCAAGAGTTGCCAAAATGGGGTTGGTGTTTCTCATTAAGAGCATGCTCCTAGTGCTCCCATTTCCTTTCACTCTGAAGAGACTGGCATACTGCAGGAAAAGCCTCCTTTCTCACTCCTATTGCCTCCATCAGGATGTCATGAAGCTGGCCTGCTCTGACAACACAGTCAACTTTTTCTACGGTTTCTTTGTTGCACTCTGTATGATGTCAGACAGTATGTTCATTGCTGTGTCCTATGTGTTTATCCTGAAGACAGTGATGGGAATTGGATCCCATAAAGAGCGCCTCAAGGCCCTCAATACCTGCGTCTCCCACATCTGTGCTGTGCTCATCTTCTATGTGCCCATCATTGCTTTAGCATCCATGCACCGCTTCGGCAAGCACAAGTCACCCATGGCCATGATCCTCATTGCTGACGTCTTTTTGCTAGTGCCACCTCTGATGAATCCTATTGTGTACTGTGTAAAGACACGGCAGATTCGTGAAAAGGTTCTAGGAAAATTAGGCCTAAAATGAAAATACGGAGGGGGAAGAATCTGGGTTAGAGTTAGGCAGGATCACTGAGAGGATAATTTCTTTCTAAGCCAAGGATTCTCCAATACCATTTTCTCAGACAAGTTCTAAGCAGGACAAGTCTTCTTAGCTACTAAGATCAGGTGAACTCAAGGTGGCCTGAATATAAACTCATCATTATCTTTTTAGTCATTTTAAAATGACTCTAAGACTCCACTTCCAGCCCTTAAGAATAGCTAATGTCAAAAACTCAAGAGACAGCACATGCTGGTGAGGATGTGCAGCAAGAAGAGCACTCCTCCATTGCTGGTGGGAGTGCAAACTCCTGCAACCACTTTGCAAATCAATCTGGCACTTACTCAGAAAATTCCAAATAGTTCTACTCAAGGTCTACCTATACCACTCCTCAGCATATCCACAAAAGATGCCCCACAATACTACAAGGACACTTGCTCAACTATATTCATAGCAGCTTTATTCATAATAGACTGAAACTGGAAACAGCACAGATGTCCCTCAACCAAAGAATGGATAAAGAAAATGTACATTTACACAATTAAGTACAACTCAGCTGTTAAAGGCAAGGAACTGTGAACTAGAAAAGATCATCCTTCATGAAGTAACATAGATCCAGAAAGACACACTTGGTATATACTCACTTACAAGTGGTTATTAGCCATATAGTACAAAATAATCATGCTACGCTACACTCCACAATCCCAAAGAAGCTACGTAACAAGGAAGGCCCAAGGGAGGAGGCTTGAATCCTACTCAGAAGGGGAAATAGAATAAACATCAGAAGTGAATGAAGTGTGGGAATTAGGTGGGAGAGTGTATGGGGAGGGGAGCAAAGGTGGGGATCAGTTGTGAGGACAGTGGGTGTGAGCAGTGAAAGGACTGGGAGAAAGAAAAATGATGGGGGCATCTCTGGGATGAATGGAAACAAAAGGTTAGGCCCCTGGGAGGAAATGGGGGTGACTCTAGCTAATACTACTAGCAACAAGGGACATGGAGACTGAAGGGACCACCTCATAACCAGGCCGGACTTCCAATAGAGGGAGGGAGACTCCAACCCACTTACAAATTCTTCAACCCAAAATTTACCCTACCTACAAGAAATGCAGGTATCAAGACAGAGCAGAGGTTGAGGAAATGGCCAACCGGTGACTGCCATAACCACCGGTGAGTGCCATAACCTGAGACTCAACCCATAAGAAAAAGAGTCAACATGACACTATTAATGATCCTCTGATATGCTTGCAGAACAGGAGCCTAGCATAACTGTCCTCTGAGAGGCTCCCCCAGCGGTGGATCAAAACATGCTGAGACACACAACCAAACATTAGGCAGAGCTTGGGGAGTTCTTGTGGAAGAATAAAAGGACACAGAGGAAGACAAGAGCTCCACAAAAAGACCAACAGAGTCAACTGACCTATACCCATGGGGGCTTACAGAGACTGAAGCACCAACCAAAGAGCAGACATGGACTGAACTTAGGCCCCAATACAAATGTAACTGATGGGCAGTTTAGTCTTAATGTGGGCCCACTAGCAAATGGTGAGGGGACTGTCTCTTACATGGACTCATTTACTTGCTTTTAGATCACTTGCCCTAGCTGGGCTGCCCTGTCTGGCCTCAGAGAAATAGGATGTGCTTAATTTTGATGCTAATTGATGTGCTTGGGTTGGGTGGTAAGAGGCTTTCCTTTTCTGAGGAAAAGGGGAGAAGGGAAAGGGGGAAATGGTGGGAGGGTGGGACAGGGAGGAGAGGAAGGAAGGGAAGAGTTCAGGGCGTAAAGTGAATAGATAAATAGATAGATAGATAGATAGATAGATAGATAGATAGATAGATAGATAAATAAATAAATAAGAAAAAGGGAAAAATAATTAATACAACCATTAGTCTAAATACCATGTGAACATAAGATTCATGTGAGAATTGACATGTGAGGGATGAAGTTACATAAATGATGGAAACTGTGTGAAGTAGTGACTATCTCCTCACAGAGTATCCAAATAAGTTGTTACCAGTTTCTAGCTATTATGAATGAAGCTGCTATGAACATTGTTGAACAAGTGTCCTTGTGGTGTAGTGGAGCATCTTTTGGGTTATTCCCAGCAGTGATATAGCTGGCTCTTGAGGTAGAGCTATTTCAAGTTTTCTAAGAAACTTCCAGATTGATTTCCAAAGTGATTATAGAAGTGTGCACTCCCACACCTTGGTTTTCTAGCATGCCCACAGTATGGCTTGGGTTGACCTTAACTTAGCTATATAGCCCAGGTCAGCCTCTAATTACTACATGCTAATTTCTGAATCTCTACTTCTACATTCTAATTATGGAGATAACTGGCCTGAAAAAAAAATCACACTCATTTTAGAACAGCCATATTGTTAGAATTGAGAGATGGGTAGCTTAATATTACACTCAATGTATTTTCACCTGAAAATGTCACATGCTTTCTTATATCATAAAGCGAACACATTGTCACGGAATAAACAAGAAAATGATTATATCGCTCTTAGTTGTTTAAGCTGTATTCAGAAATTCACATCTCTATCACATAGGCTATTTCCGCACCAAAAGAGTAAGTAAGGTAAAACAAGTCAT
Organism: Acomys percivali; assembly: GCA_907169655.1. Lineage (NCBI taxonomy): Eukaryota > Metazoa > Chordata > Mammalia > Rodentia > Muridae > Acomys > Acomys percivali. Next base: position 118,786,351 of record OU015752.1, on the reverse strand, counting down.
TTCCCTTAGCTTTCTTATGGATTCCGACATTTCCCAACAAGTTTACAATATCAGTCCTTTTAGAATTTACCCGAGTAACTCCAAAACTTAAGTTAAAACTGTGTATGGATTAAAAACCAATAAAAACAAGTGGAAACTGATTTAAGCTGAATGTGATAATGCCATTTATTTAAAAAGTTGTAAATTTCTGTATTTTCCTTAGTAAATAAGCAGAAATAATAGTCAAGGACCCCAACACATTGTTGAAACCTGCAAACCTAACACACTGAGAAATATCGCGTGACGGATAAAGATCACTGGTCAGAGAACCCCGGAAAGACAAATGACAAATCCACTTAAGTGTAGCTTTGATTTTTTTGTCACATGGAAATAAACAAAATATGTTAAGTCAACTACAGAGATGACTTTGCGTTTTACTTAGTTTAGAAGCATAAGTAAGAGAAGTTCTACAAGGAAATAGCATGCAAAAGGAAATGGTATTTTCATTTAAAATGTCAGTTACATGAATAACGTGTGAGGTACTACAATTAAACAATGGATGGTTGTAGGATATAGCTGATGGTTCCCAGGATCAGGCACTGGGCTCTGTGCGTCCATTAATACCAAGAGATACAGTATGAGCATGTGAAAGAGGAACTAATTGCTTACTCCTCTATACACAGTAAGAACTTAAAGCTTAAAAAATTAATTAAAAAAAATCCTTTCAAAGAACTAGATTTCTAAAGTATTTAGACATTGAATCTGAGCCCAGAAACTATGAATCTAAAGCATACAACTTTAGAAACTTGTCAGTCTTTCAATAATTTTACTTCCTTCTAAAATTAGGATTTCAACTTCTAAGAATCTAAGGATATAATTGGTGGATATATATATATATATACATATACATATGTATATATATGTAAAAATTTATATAAGTAGTCACTAAAATATTAAAAGTAGTAATAAGTAATATAAATTACAGTTAAATAAATGTCACACTGTATTAACTAAGTGATATTCACTAAATCAAATGCTAGAGATTACCTAAAGACGTGGACCCACTACCAAACATGTTAAAGTCTGGTGTCGGAAAGAACATTACATTTCCTGACTGAATGTGGAAACTTTAAGGATTGCCTATTCTGATGGAGAGTGAGCCTTGTGAAACACAGAAACACTTGAATGCTTTGCCTGAGGGGAACCAATACAAATAATTTTAACCATAAGTAATGTGACCATCGCTTGGTAATTATTAACTGAAAAGATATAGTGAGCCAAGCAAAGCAAAATCACTTTGCCATCAGTGTTTTATCTGAATGATGGCATTAGGGCTGGTACTCCCTGCTTCCCAAAGGAGCAGATGACTCAGACCAGGCAATCAGTTGGTTTACTGTGTCCATTCATGTTTTATTCTGGGTAGAAATAAAGTTTTGTAATCCCATGAGTAAAAAACAAAATATTTTAGAAAATTTTAAAGTGGTCTCAAGATGTCAGAATTGCATCAAAGCTACTGATTATACACAGCCTAAAGTTACTCATTAAGTAGCACTGATGTCACTGTGTAATGCTGCCTGTCTAGTGCAGTAAGGGTGGAGCCAGCTAGCTTGGTAGGAGGCATCAAACACTTTCATACAAAGGCTACTGGCTTGAGGCAGAGTCTGCACTAAGGGGGAGTTGGGAATTAAGAATAAGAACCTATCCTAACATGTCTAGGCCATGCTGCAACCACGAAAGGCAATGTGTAACTTTATGTATTGCCCTGAATTGAAGTATACAAGCAATTTAAACTGTAAAGACATTACTTTTTTTTTTTAACAAAGTAAAAGAGATTAACAAAAGAAGCATAAAAGCACTTGTGCAAGGAAGCAGGACTCTAACTCTAAGTAAAACAAGCATGTAAGATATTTTTTCTAGACTTTTAATTGCACATTTCTATGTGTGTGTCTTTGCACATATGAGTAGCTTTTCCTTTCACCAGCATGAGCAGGAAAAAAACATCATCACTCCCTAGGGAACATGACCTTCAGTGGGGTAAAAGAAATGTTTATTCCTGCTTTACAGTGAGATAGTAGTCCTATTGGAAGGATTTTCAGGGTTGTTTGTTTTTTGTTTGTTTGTTTGTTTGCTTGTTGTGTGTGTGTACATATGTATGTTTTCATATGTGCCATGGTATGTATAGGCAGATCAGAGAGCAATTAATGGAAGTCAGTTCTCTCTTCCCTGGGATAGGCCCAGGGAATCAACCCCAGGTATTTGGGCTAAACAGCAGATGCATCTACCTATGGAGCCATCTCACTGACTGGGAAAGTATTATTTTGCATATGAGATTCCATGTAAGTGGAATCATCATTTTACACATTTGCTCACAAAATGGCTTTGAAATATGTTTTTAAAAGCCCTCATATACTCAAAGACATGTGGTCGTTCTCTCTCCTGTGATCAAGTCAGAATTTTGTTATTAACTATCATGCCTGGGGATAACACTAACCAATTATCTTCCCCTTATTCCATAACTCATGTACTAGAAAATCGACTCCTTCTATCCCACCTTTCTCTGAGGTTCCTCATACCGTAGCCCCTTGAACCCTTGAGCCGGAACAGCTGGAATATGGCCTGGCGAATAGCCTTGGTCTTCAAGCTATAAATAATCGGATTGAGAACAGGAGGCAAGAGCAAATACATATTGGCCAAAATACTGCATATCACCCTGGGTGTAGAACTGAAGAGACGGTGTGCCAAAGACAGGGTGATCATTGGCACATAGAAAATGGTCACAGCACAGATGTGACAGACACATGTGCTAAGAGCTTTCTGTTGCTTTTGAGGGGCCACAATGCTCAGAACGGTACGAAGGATCAGGACATAGGAGAAAAGAATGAACAACAAATCAGTGCCATTCAGGTAGAGCTGGAGAAACATTCCCCAGAAGCTGCTGATCCAGGGGTTGGTGTATGTGAATTTGATCACATCTGGGTGGAAGCAAAATGGGTGGGAAAGCTCTTGGCCTCCCTGGAAGGACACACTGTTCACAGCCAGAATCGAGGGAAACATGAAAACCACTTGTCTTATGCAGATGATCAGTCCAATCACCAAGCTCATTGTGTCTGTGAGGAAAGTAGCGTACTTCAGAGGGCTGCAGATGGCGATGTAACGGTCAAAGGCCATAGCCACCAACACCGAAGACTCCAGGAATGAGAAGCTATGCACGAAGAACATTTGAATGAGGCATGCTTTAATACTGATCTCCCGGGCATGAAACCAAAGGACGCCAAGGACTGTGGGGAGGGTTGTGACGGTCAGACCCAGGTCAACAACAGAGAGCATAGAGAGAAAATAGTACATTGGCTTATGGAGTCTCCGTTCAATGATAATGACAAGCAAGATAATAATGTTTCCAAAGAGTGCAACGGTGTAGAGACCACAAACAGGAATGGAGATCCAGACGTGAACAAGCTCCAGTCCAGGGAAGGCGGTAAGAAGGAAGGTGGATGAGGAGGATGTGGTGTTATTGAAGTTCAGCATGGCGAGTTGAAGGCACACTCTGAAAAGAGACAGTCATACTAATATCTGTCATCAGGTCCTTCTCATAAGCCCCAATGTCTTTTTGTACCTCTTTCTCAAATTATACTACTGTGTTCTGTACTTGGAACTCCCTAACCTCCATAATAGAAAGGGATTAAAACCTCTGATCTGCTTTCTACAGCACCTTAGAGCATTCTTGCTGGAGTCTGGCCCTATTTTCTTGCCTCTACTCTCTCTAGATATAACCACCACTTGCATTTCACTCTCCAAATACCTTCAAAGTTCATGTGTCCCCCGTACAGCACTGTTTAAAGGTGAACTTTTGAAAGTAATTGAATGACAAAATCTCTGAAATTTGCGTGTGATGTGCCATTTAGCTTTATAGGATATGAAGAAGTTTAGGAAAAGTTTAGGTGATGGGATCTGCTTGGAAGAAGCTAGTCACTGAGGGTGTGCCATAGAAGGATGCCTTTTGATCATGTCTCTTCTTTTTCTCTGTATAGTTTCACGAAATGATCAATTTTCCTTTGTCTTGGACTTGCATCACAGTATATGTCCTCACTGAAGGCATAGGCAACCAAGACAAATACCGTGGCCTAAAGCCATAAGATTATTTGAGCCCTTCCCCTTTATAAATTATTTCTCTTAGTCTCCCTAAGAGTATTCTCATCTTATTTTCCAGCCCTAGCTTGAAATAAAATCTTATATACATATACCACATAATTGTGGAGTATGAAATAACAATTATCATATTGTAACCTGATAGGGCTTGGCACTGAGTCACTGGGCTGAATTGTTCCAGACTGCTAGAGAAGCACATAGGAGCCACGCTGCACTTACGATACACACCACAAGATGCCCCTGGTAGTATGTTTTAAGATGTTGCTGTGCAGATGAATCCTTGTACCAGAATAGTGGCCCAGCCTCTCATATTCTCCTAGTCTATTTTTAGTAACATAAATTCTTTATTTCACTTCCTATATTGAAATAATTCCAATGTCTTCCTTTTCCCGCCACACATATTTGTAAGACTACCTCACTGTTCTCTGTTTCTGTTCCTCTGTGCAGCTTCCCAACTCTACTAAAGCACCTAGATTCTAGTCTTTCCTCCTAATTACACTTTTGCATTATTGGTGATAGCACTTCCCTTTGAGATCTATCATGTGACTTTAAACTCACATACTGCAATATACCATTTTAAAGAACCCTATCAAGATTCTGAGCATTTTTCTAGAAGAATTCTCATTTTCCCTACGTGTCCTCCTAATCATAAAAGAAGAAATTTGTGCTCTCTATATGAACAACCAGGCTGGAGGTTAGCCCATACAAGAGGCAAAAAACAATGACTCAGATAAGAGCCACTGGACTATTCTTTAGTAATTCAAAGGCTTGCATCATTGCCTCAGCACCAACATTGACAGAGCCCAACCTCTGCAGTTCCCAGACCTTATGGTACTTTTCAATTTTCAACACTCTGTTACATATTTCCCACAATGCACAACATACTTTGACAACTCCAGAGCTTGCTAAATTGAAATTTCTCCTTTGCTGATAATTTTTTGGACTACAATCTTTGGGCATAAAATTAGATTTGTAAAATATAAGGCAGACATGACACATGACACTGAGAACTGTACAAGCAAGTGCCATCCTTTCATGCTGAAGTGTTAATTTCTTGAAACATGTGGCATGTGTGTCTTACATTTCTCAGTGCTGGCTAGTGATATAAGATCTGGAAGAAGAGAAAGATTTGGTTAATACTATTGATTCCAGAATTCAAACTCATTTTCTCTTTCTTCTTTTTCTACCTGTTCTCTGTCTCTTTATCTCAATAATTATGAGGCTCTAACAATGCCCTTCTATTTCTTCAATCCTATAAACCACACTCCAAGATTTTCCTGAGTTTTCTTCCATCTTTCTCCTCCCATCTCTCACTCTTTAGTCATCCCCTCTTTTAATCCCTTCTCTTACACACACTCCACTTACCCGGCCACATCTCTTCAGGCTCTTCACAAAGCAGAGATTAAAACAGTTCCCAAGGAGGGGACTATATAGAGAGTCTCACAGAGTCACCAGGCAACAGTAATCTTGATTACTGAACTACACTAGATAAAACAAGAGTGATGAGATCAATATGAAATGTCCCCTGAAACCATCTCAGACACAACTTAACACACTGCTTTCAGACCCAAACAAGCCTCATCAATCAAAGCTAGGAGCAAAGGCCTGGCCCTGGAGGCTGCCCTTAATAGGTGTCTACAAAAACAGCCTGCCTATGTCAGATAACTACATCCATTTTTCTTCACTCAGCTCTGGGCAACAGATTCTCGGACAAAGAAGCTCCCTAAATGTCAGAAATTAATTAGGACCACCAAGCCTCCTTTCCTTTCTCTTATACAGAAACCCTTCATGAGAAGCCATACTATTTGAGTCACACTTGCTCTACTTAGCTCCTATGTATAAGCAATTTAATAATTTTTCATCTTTTTTTAAAATTTTAGCTTATTCTAATTTATTCAGATTACATCCTGAATGTTATGTCTTGGCTTTTATCTTCCCATTACCACCCTCCCTCCGTCTTTTGCCCTATTCCCCTCCCCTAGACCTCTGACAGAAAGGGACCTTTTACCCCATCACATGACCACAACCCATCAGGGCTCATCCAGATAGCTTCCTTCCCCTTCCTCAATGTGCCACCAGGCCACTGCACCAACAAAGGGAAGTGATCAAATTGTGGGCAACAGAGTTCATATCAGAGGCAGTCCCCACTCTCCCCACAACCGTGGAGAATGTGCTGTCCATTGGCTAGATCTGGACAGGGGCTCTAGGTTTACTGCATACATTGTCCTTAGTTGGTCCAACAGTTTGTGCATGCCACCAGGGTCCAGATCCACTAGCCTTGATGGTCTTCTTGTGGGGTCCTGAAACCACTGGTTCCTTCCAAACCCCCATCTTTCATACCACTCTCAACATTTCACCCAGAGTCCAGCAGCAACTCTCAACATCTATAACAATCCCTGCTGGGTGCGGTCTCTCAGAGGACAGCTATCTTGGGCCAATATTAATTTATAAGTGAGTATATACCATGCATGTCTTTATGGATCTGGGTTACCTTACTCAGGATAATTGTCTCCACTTCCATCCACTTGCCTGCAAATTTTGAGACTTCCTTGTTTTTAATAGTTGAGTAGTATTCCATTGTGTAAATGTACCACAGTTTCTTTATCCATTCTTGGGTTGAGGGACATCTAGGTTGTTTCCAGATTCTGGCTGTTACTAGTAAAGCTGCCATGAATAAGATTAAGCAAATGTCCTTGTTGTATGTTGGAACATCTTTCAGGTATACACCCAGAAGTGGTACGGCTGGGTCTTGCAGTAGAACTATTCCCAGTTTTCTGAGAAAGCACCAGATTTGTTTCCAAAGTCCTTGTACAAGTTTGCACTCCCACCAGCAATGGAAGGGTGTTCCTTTACTCTACTTCCTTGCCAGCATGTGCTGTCACTTGAATTTTTTATCTTAGCCATTCCGGTAGGTGTAAGATGGAGTCTCAGAATCATTTTGATATGCGTTTCCTTGATAACTAAGTAAGTTCAGCACTTCTTTAGATGTTTCTCTGTCATTTGATGTTCCTCTGTTGAGAACTCTGTTTAGTTCTGTACCCCTATTTTTAAATTGGATTATTTGGTTTGGTGGTGTTTAATTTCCTGATATATATATATATATACATTTAGGACAGTAGACCTTTGTTGGATATAGGGTTGGTGAAGATCTTTTCCCAGTATGCAGGCTGTTATTTTGTTCTGTTGACAGTGTCCTTTGTTTATCAAAATCTTTTCAATTTCATGATGCCCCACTTATTAATAGGTGGATTTGCTGAAGGAGGCAGAGGCAGGAGGATCACAAGTTTGAAGCTAGACTGGGATACACATTTTAAGCCATTTGTGGTGGCATGTAGTTTAATATTTGATAAGTACAGAAACTACACTACACTTTTAAAATATGTTTTTACATGCATTCATAATGAACCTAGTGAGTTAAGTGGTAGTCTCCACTTTTTTTCACAGCTGAAGGAATTAACAATTGATGAAGGCTTTTAGTAACTTTATCTAAAACCAGCACATTACAGAGCTGGGATTTAAACACATTATTTCCCATAGATAGTAAGGTTTCAGATAAATGTTACCTGGGTTCAGAAAATAAAGAGAATATAAAGAGTGCATCTTAATAAAGTAGTAGCCTTCCTATATACAAACTGCACACAGACTTAAAAAAATCAGGGAAGCAACACCATTCACAATAGCCTCAAACAACAATATCAAAAAATTGGGTAACTCTAACCAAGCAAGTGAAAGACTTGTATAATAAACACTTCAAGATATTGAAGAAAGAAATTAAGGTGAATATCAGAGGATGGGAATATTTCCCATGCTCATGGATCAGTACAATTAACATAGTGAAAAATGGCCATCCTACCTAAAGCAATCTACAGATTCAGTGCAATCCCCATCACTATCCCAACACAATTCTTCTTAGATCTTGACAGGACATTCTCAGCTTCATATAGAAACATAGAAAATCCAGGATAGCAAAAACAATCCTGAATAATAAAAGAGCTGCTGAAAATATAATTATTTCCAACTTAAAATTGCTATAGTAATGAAAACAGCATGGTATTGGCACCAAAGCAGTCACATTGATAAACTGAGTAGAATTGAAAACCTAGATATAGATATAGGTATAGATATGGATATGGATATAGATATAGATGAGATAGAGATAGATAGATATAAATATAGATATACACAACAATGGGCTCTGATTTTTGACAAAGAAGCCAAAATACACACTGTATAAAAGAAAGCACCTTCAACAAATACTGCTGGGAAAACTGGATGTCTGGAGGTAGAAAAATCCAAGTAGATCTATGTTTATTACCCTGCACAAAACTCAATCCAAATGGATGAAAGGTTTCAACATAAAATCATATATACTGAACCTCATAGAAGAGAAGGTAGGGAATAGCCTTGAATTCATTGGCACAGGAGAAGTCATTTTGAACAGAACACCAATTGCACAAGCACTCAGATTAACAATTAACAAATGGGACCTCATTTAACTGAAAAGTTTATACAAGGCAAAGGACACTGTCATTTGGTCTGAGTGGCAACCTACAGAATGAGAAAATATTTTTAATTAACTGTACATCCAATGAAGAGCTAATATGCAAAATAGGTAAAGAACTAAAAAAAACTAGATATCAAGAAAAAAGCTAACCCAAGTTTTTAAAAAGTGTAGTACAGACCTGAACATAATTATCAAAGGAGGAAACTCAAATGGCAGAGACACACTTAAAGTAATATTCAAAACCCTTAGTCACCAGGGAAATGCAAATCAAAACTGCTTTGAGATTTTATCTTACACCTTTCAGAATAGCTAAGATCAATAAAAAACAATTGACAGCTAATGCTGACAAGGATGTGGAATAAAGGGAACATTCATCTGTTTGTGGTGGGAGTGCAAATTTACACGGCCACTAGGAAAATCACTGTGGCAGTTCCTTAAGAATATGGAACTCAGTCTACCTCAGGACCCAGCTATCCCTCTTGGTCATATACCCAAAGATGCTTGATCCTCCCACAGAGACACTTGCTCAACCATGCTCATTACAGCTCTATTTATAATAGTCTGAAACTACAAACAGCCTAGATATCCCTCAACAGGAGAATGGATAAAGAAATTCACAGGTAAATGGATGGAACTACAAAAAAACAAAAACAAAAACAAACAAACAAAACAAACAAACAAACAAAACCATCCTGAGTGAGGTAACGCAGACCCAGAAAAACAAATATGGTATGTATTTGCTTATATATGAATACTAGTTGTTAAGTCAGTGATAACAAAGCTACAGCCCGTAGAAGCGCAGATGTTAGGTATAAAGTACAGAACTAGGGGAACAGATGCATCTATCTAGGAAAGGGAAATGAAATAAATAATTACAGATGGATGGGGGCGGGAATGGGAGGATCAAGTGGATAGGAGACTGGAGAGAGGCGAAAGAGAGACCACTGAGAATGACAGCTAAAACTACAGGTCATTTGAGGTGTAGTATTGGGTATAAAACCCGATACAGTAGAAGCTTTGTAAAAAAATATACATATATGCATGTGCTCTAAAGGGAATCCCTAAATAACTGGGGAGACAGAGCACCAACTGGGCATTTCTTGCCACCAAATAAAGCTTCAAATTCAAGGAATGGGTTTCATCTAATTTAGTTGTTGCCTGAAATGGTCCCATGGGAACCCTCAAATAATCTAGGCTGTTACCAAGTCTACCGCTTGTTCTTCACAAACCGAAGGCAGGGCCTCGTTGCTGAAGATTCAACCTACACAATTCATTGAACATGAAGAAGTCGAGCCAATGCCTACACAGAACCTTCACCCCTATGTGTTAGTGGCTTTGTACAGGAAGGTATTTACAGACTATCAAAGGAGAAAGATAAACACCAAGATAAGCACAAATCCTTTGATCTACAATTCTGTCCTGACTGTGAGATATGCTAATGCATTGGTGGAACAAAGCTTGCAAAAGTACCCAATCAATATCGATTGAGTTTAAGGTTCGCTCCAAGAGATGGAACCTGTATCTAACACCACTTGGGTGATCAAGAATCTAAGACCATATAGCCCAGGTGCCTAAAGTAAAACTAAACACTACAGTCTAAAAACAATACCAATAAAACAAATAGCAATATAATGATTCTTAATAACATTCTGATACACCCATAGATCAGTATCTTATTCAGCTTTCATCAGAGAAGCTCCTTCATGCAACAAATGGTAAAAAGTATAGAGATCACAGCCAAAGAGAGAATGTATAGATTGAGAGACCTTAGAACTTTCAGCCTTGAAGACTAAATCTCCATCAAATCCTACCACCACCCCACTTCAGGGCTCAAGGAACCCTGAAGAAGAAGGGGCAGAAAGAGTGTAAGAGTCATAGGGGATGGACAACACCAAGAAAACAAGGTCCTCTGAAACAACAGCGTCAAAATACATATGAACTCACTGAGACAGAGGCAGTATGCGCAAGGTCTACTCAGGTCTACACAAGATAAGGTCCTGGAGCTGAAAGGACATAGGATCCCATCTGTAACACAGAAGCTGTCTCCAGTAATAATCACTTACAAATGAAAATGCAGTTTTCTCCAAGGGAGTCTCATGGAGAAACAAACTACTCAAGAGTAGGTTCAAGCCAGGAACTAGATGCCCATCAGAAAATGAACTCAGGAGCATCATTGGAGGCTCCTCATTTCATTATGTGTGTCAGTGCTTTTTAATTTTTTATCTTATTTTTCATCTTTACTTTTATTATGTTATATGTTGTTTATATATTTTTGTCCTTTTGCCCCACAGGTTTTTTTTTTTGTACATACCATTACTTCGAATTTAATGTTTTTATGGGATTCTTGAGGATTGGAATGAGTGTGTCTCTGCATCTATACATATTTCTTATGCTTTTCTTGGGCTCTTTTCCTTTTGTTTGTATTGTCCTATTATGGTGTATTATTTTTGCTTTATTGTAATGTATTTCATTTTATTTAATTTTCTCTTAGAAGCCTAGTTGTTTCCTAATAAGAGACAAAATGGAGTGAACATGGATGAGAGTGGAGGCGGGAAGGCACAGGAAGGGGTACAGGGAGGGGAAAGTGTAATCAGGATATATTTTGTGTAGGGGAAGAAAGCTATTTTCAATAAAGAGGAGAAGTAGTTAGCATTGGTTATTAAATTAAATTCAGTGTAACAAGTTCATCCTGTGGATACTGAGCTACACTGAGCACATGGAGTATGCTGTGCTGGGAAAGATTTTTATTACTGTGCAGTATGTAGGATAGTAGAGGGAACACACACTGCACATGGTTAGGGCATCATAATTCAGTGTAAGAATCCAGCATAATAAAATGGAGACCTTGTTAGACATAGGTTGAGATTGAGATCCAAATTCTGGAAATGTATATTCTTCTAGCTCAACACATGTGCCATTCTTTGTGTATGCAATTTCTTGTTAATGTTTTTGTCTTTTGTTTATAACTCTTTACACACAAGACACTCTATAACAAATATTGAAATAAATATATGAAGCCACAAGAAAACATATAGCCACATACAACATTGTTTTTTTGTTTGTTTTTTTTTTTGCTGTTGAATTAGCTTTGTTAGCATTTTATTGTATTTTTTTTTTTGCAATTACACATAACAAGGGTATTGGCCAGTAGGTTTACTGCTCATTGTATCACTGTCAAAAAATTTTAAAACAGAAAGACTCTTGACCTCTTGGTCATCCTTTACATTTTAGGGGAAGACATTTACATGCATCCATTTTTATATTTATACATATACAAACAATTCTGAGCATATTAAATTTGCTACTTATAGTGTTAAAAATAGATGTTATCTAAGACAGCCATATCAATAATTTTAAATGCCCAATTTTGTAGTATTAAATATACCCGCAGTGTTGAGTACCTGTCTTCAGAACCCCTCTCATCTTGTTAGAGAAACTCTACCCTGATTAAGCAATGTCTCCCCATTTCTCCCTCTCCCCACTTCCTGGCAGCCCCCATTCCACTTTTCACCCCTCTGATTTTCATCAGTATATTAGTAGTCCCTCACCACATCACCAACCAGCACCATCAACTGGAGACCAATTGTTAAGTGAATAGTTTCAATGAGAAATGTCCCCAAAGGCTCAGGCTCTTGCGCTGCCTTTTAACTCTATTTTATGCCTTTATGCCGAAGTTCTAGCCAGAGCAATAAGACAACAAAAGGAGATCAAGGGTATCCAAATGGGAAAGGAGGAAGTCAAACTATCCCTATTTGCAGATGATATGATAGTGTACATAAGTGACCCTCAAAATTCCACCAGAGAACTCCTACAGCTGATAAATACTTTCAGCAATTTGGCTGGATACAAAATTAACTCAAAAAAGTCTGTAGCCTTCCTATACACAAATGACAAGCTTGCAGAGAAAGAAATTAGGAAATCCACACCCTTCACATTAGCCACAAACAATATAAAATATCTAGGAGTTACTTTAACTAAGCAAGTGAAGGACTTGTTTGAAAAAAATTTCAAAACTCTGAAGAAGGAGATTGAAGATGACATGAGAAGATGGAAGGATCTTCCTTGCTCATGGATAGGGAGAATTAACATAGTAAAAATGGCCATCCTACCAAAAGCAATCTACAGAATCAATGCAATCCCTATCAAAATACCTACACAATTTTTTAAAGACATTAAAAGTTCAATTCTGAACTTCATATGGAAAAACAAAAAACCCAGAATAGCAAAAACAACATTGTATACAAAGTGGAGTGGTTATAATAGAGTGAGGCTAATTTAAATGCGGAGTAGGTATGACTACAAGCTGGGAAAGGCAGGAAGGTAGGAAAATACATTCTAATCTTCTATAGCACAGTAGGGTGCTGTTGGGGGCTTATAACAAAAATAACATTTTATCTGTTTTGTGATAAGCTAGAAGACAGGTGCTTAAAGCCTCCAAACCAATTATAAAAGAATGCTACTTAGGAGTCCTCACCTGATCAGCACACTAGGGAATGTGCTTAAATTAAGCTCCATTATTGTGCCAATGAATATGTATTAAGCAGATTTTTAAAAACTATTATAAAGAAAGAATAACAATAAAAGAGATGTTAATATATTATTTTAACTTGCTTCCAGATAGTGTGTGGAGCCTCCTGGGAACATCTAACTAGTTTACAGTCCCAAGGGCACTTAATGCCAGTGTTGCTTGTGTTCTGGGTTCCTTATAGACATGCAGGTCCGTGAGCCATGCACACTCATACTTGGCTGGGCAGTAAATGGACAGAGAACCTCCTCTTCTGGTGAGATCCAGGTAGGATGCTAGAGCCAGGTAGAACAACCACATTGGGCAGAGATTGGTGAGACCTGAGATGGAAGGAACAGAACAGAGCAGGGAAACTGAGGAAGGAGCTGGGAGGGCAATGCCTAGAAGTAAAGGACCGCAAATCAAAGCACAAAGATGTTGAGAAGATGGATTTGGAGTAAGATACACAGTGGAAAATGAATGAAAAGGTGCAAGAAACTTGAAAACCTTACTTTTCTCCAGAAGAAAGAAAGAAAGAAAGAAAGAAAGAAAGAAAGAAAGAAAGAAAG
>OU015752.1:118737301-118772639 GCA_907169655.1 Acomys percivali | reverse complement strand
AAGAAAGAAAGAAAGAAAGAAAGAAAGAAAGAAAGAAAGAAAGAAAGAAAACCAGTTACAGAATAGATATGGCATAGGAGACCTGTGTGGGCCCTAATGTGACACTGTATACTTTATTTCCTCACAGTGGCTTTAAAGTTGGCTAATATCTGTGTTTCTCTGAGTTCTTAGTAGAATTCTTTTTTTATTTTATTAATTCATTCATATTACATCTGAATAGTTATCCCATCCCTTGTATCCTCCCATTCCTCCCTCCCTCCTGCTTTCCCCCTACTCCCCTCCCCTATGACTGAGACTGAAGGGGACCTCCTCCCCCTGTATATGCTCATAGGGTATCAAGTCTTTTCTTGGTAGCCTGCTATCCATCCTCTGAGTGCCACCAGGCCTCCTTATCCAGGGGACGTGGTCAAATATGGGGCACCAGAATTCTTGTGAAAGTTAGTCTCCACTCTCCAATCAACTATGGAGAATGTCCTGTCCATTGGCTAGATATGGGTAGGGGTTCGATGTTTACTGCATGTTAGTCCTTGGCTGGTGCCATAGTTTGAGCATAGTGGCCTTATTCATAATAGCCAGAACATGGAAACAGCCTAAGTGTCCCTCAGTAGAAGACTGGATAAAGAAACTGTGGTACATTTACACTATGGAATACTACTCAGCTATTAAAAACAAGGAATTTCCAAAATTTGTGGACAAATATATTGAACTAGAAATGATCATAATGAGGGAGTTAACCCAGAAGCAGATAGACTTAATAGACTTCTTTTAATTTGACCCCATCTCTACCTTTTTATGGGGCTCACTCTCTTAGTAATGATTACTCTTATGTTACAACATATAAAGTTAATCATGATACTTTAGCCAACACATAAACAACTTGAAATAGACAGAACAGAGATAGATATTTTTAAATTGTCAGTGAGACTCAGGTGGAGGTCAGTAGTATAACATGTTTTTAAAACACACAGTGCCTTGTGTTCAATGTCCATGTGGAGGGAGGGAGGAAGGAAGGAAGGAAGGAAGGAAGGAAGGAAGGAAGGAAGGAAGGAAGGAAAGGGAAGGGAGAGGAGAGGAGGGAAAGAGAAGGGAAGGGAGGGGAAGGGAAGGGAAGGGAAGGGAAGGGAAGGGAAAGAGAAAGAAAAATATGAGGTTAAAGAAACTAAAAACAAGACAATTGATATATGTTCATTTGTGGCATAATAGGTTCTTTTCCCAACTGATGTGGTACTAATATAAGACACTGTATTTTTTTCACTGAATTTTGAAAGCCCTCATGTCTTCTGATAAATATTTTTATACATCATCAATATTATGCTTTGTTAATTAAAGTACCTTTATACTGCAAAGTGAAACAGCAAAGTAGAGAGTCTTCCTTTTTACTCTCAATATTATACAGAATTTATCTGTGCCACTGTGTCACGTTTTTCCCTTGAAGCCATTAGCCATATCACTCATAAATTTCTTAATCTCTATGGATTTCACAGGACAATGATACAATTGTAATGCAGTAGCCTTTATATATTTTGCATCCAACTTATAAATATGTTGTTTATAACTTTTGTGTAGGTCTTCATAACTAACTTTGTTAAAGTAGAATGGTTTAAGTTTTGGCAGTTTTAAATTTCCATACTTACAGGCATCACTGCCCTTTGTCTCACTCTACAGTTAAGAGTTACCTTTAAGAAAGCCCAGGAAAATAGCTGTTCTGGCAATGATACAATCTAGGTATAAGAAAATAAATCATACAACAAAGTCATTCTATGGAACTGAAAGACGAAAAGATAAAATTCCTTTATGAGTTTATGACAGTCCACCTTTCCCTTTTATGTAAATAACAGCAATATGACAATTTGAATTTAAATCAGAAATAAATATACTGACCAAAAAAAAAAAAAAAACATTCACTAGACTTGGCTTTTTCAGTAATTTCTTTCAACTTCCTTCCAGAATAAACATTGCAAATACATATACACTGAGATAATATGAATGTGTATGAATTTTAGATACTAAAGGGAAAAATAAATGGTATGGTTTTGTGCCATCAAGGTACATAGGGTTTGAACAATGCTACATTGAAAGCAAAGATGGTCTAGGACTCTGGAGAGCCTTTAATGAAGTTTCCGCTAGTACACACTATATCACACTTTTGAAACACTGATATTAACTGCAGAATAAATAACTCATTTTAGGAAAACCTTAGTGGATGCAAATGACCATTTAGAGAAATATCACACATCACACAGATGCCTAAGTCTCAGGAAGTCAGAAACTTGTAGTAGTCTTGTGTTTTATAGAAATGTTTGCAAATAGGTTCATGTTGTGTACCAAGAATAGTTTCTAAATTATGGTGTTAGAATTTTTGAGGTGACATATTCTTGTATGTTTGACATGAGAGTGCATATGGACTGGTAAATTTTATACCATGCTACTAGCTATATTAAACTAAGATCAAGAAGAATTACATCTACTTTTTAAATTTATGATGATAAAATGTTAATTTGAACAATTCTATCCAATGAAATGTCATTGTCTACGGAACTCATTGTGATTACACTTGAGTCAGTGTTAGGCAAATGAGTGAATATATGTACAGGTGGCTTGAATTACTCATACATATGAATATATGTAAATGGGTTGTATAGATGTAGGCTTATGAAATTGGACATCATAGTGGAACTGAGTTTAGTGGCTTTTAAATTATTTTTAACTCACTGTCCTAGGCTAATAAAAAGTTGTATGCTTCTTTTCTTTTACACCTTGAGAATTGTCTAAAGAAGAGAAAATTAAGTTTTATAATGTGTAAACATGAAATATCTAATCTCATTTGCATTTTACAGGTGAACAAATAAATCCCCCGAAAAGGCACTTCGTCACATATGAACTTTTGGGAAAAGATAAAAACAACATAATATAAAAGACATGCGGACACTGTGTTTTTAAAGCTTCTGTTGTTTTATGTACACGATCATAAAGCCATTTCCTACTTCACTCATATGAGACTGTATTTCTTTTTTTATTAATTTATTCATATTACATCTCAATTGTTAGCCCATCCCTTGTATCCTCCCTTTCTTTCCTCCCTCCCGCTTCCCCCTCTAGGGTGAAGTACTGAGAGAGTTCTCTTAGTGGAGAGAACGTCATGATAAGCTTGAATGGATCACATGCCGGTCGCCCAGTTTTCATTCTGACAGGCATCCCAGGGATGCCGGAAAAGAACCCATGGATGGCCTTTCCCCTGGGGTTTCTCTACACACTAACCCTCCTGGGAAATGGCACCATCCTGGCAGTTGTCAAGGTAGAGCAGAGCCTCCATGAGCCTATGTACTACTTCCTCTGCATCTTGGCTCTGACCGATGTCAGTCTCTCCATGTCCACCTTGCCCACTATGCTCAGTGTCTTCTGGTTCAACGCCCCTGAGATTCCCTTTGATGCATGCATCACCCAGATGTTCTTTATTCATGGATTTGGAGTAGTAGAATCTGGAGTCTTAATGTCCATGGCCTTTGACAGATTTGTGGCGATCCGAGATCCTCTTCATTATGCTTCCATCCTCACTCATGGCATTATTGGAAAGATTGGACTAGTTGTCTTTGCCCGGGCAGTCTGTGTGGTCTTCCCTGTGCCCTTTCTTATAAAGCGGCTGCCCTTCTGTCGTCCTAATGTCTTATCTCACTCATACTGTCTTCACCAAGATATGATGCGCCTAGCCTGTGCCAGCACCCGTGTCAACAGCCTCTACGGCCTCATCGTCGTCATCCTCACATTAGGGCTCGATGCTCTCACCATTCTCTTCTCTTACGTACTCATCCTGAAGACAGTGCTGGGCATTGCTTCCCGAGCCGAGAGGCTCAAAGCCCTCAACACCTGCCTCTCGCACATCTGTGCTGTGCTTCTCTTTTATATCCCTTTCATTGGTGCCACCATGATCCACAGATTTGGGAAACATTTATCACCAGTTGTGCATATGCTCATGGCCAATATCTACCTTCTCCTTCCCCCTGTGCTGAACCCCATTGTCTACAGCGTGAAGAATAAACAGATAAGAGGTCGAGTCATGCGAGTACTCCAGGGGAGAAAAAGCAGAGCCTAGACAAATGGAATCACATGTAAAATAAAAATTAAATTAGCACTGGAGTGATTCGTATTTCCGCTTTCAACAGCTATGACAAAATCAAATTCTGAAATCTGATTACAATACAATGTAGGAGTGAGCAAAGCTATGGGCAAAGATAAAATGCGTCACTTTGTTATGCTTGTATTAAATTTTAGAGTGCATGTATTTTGATATCTGTTCTCATACATCAAATTTAATTTCATGATGTACAAATTAGACATGAGCACCAGAAATGATATATTATCAGTTTACAGATAAGAAAATCCTTATGAGGGTTTTCTTTATCCCTTTTATTAGTTCTTTGAGAATTTATTTTTATAATGTTAAATAATATTTGATGTATTGGTTCAACAAGAGTTGCATCAAAATAATTCAATAATATCCACAATGCTACCAAATACCTGAGTGTATGAAACATTACGTTTTGAAGTTATAATACAGCACAACAATTAAATTGCCTCTATGTCTAGGTACTTACTTATGTACTAAAATCTTTATATTATCTTTAAATTATACACATTATTCCTAATACATATCATTTCTTTTAATGCCACAGCTTTAGTTTTCCTTCGCAATTTAATACAATAATGCTGAATTATTTTGACTTGGCAATATTGTTGCTAATTTTACTGTGAACTCTGGGTTTTGATAAAAGTTGACAGAGTAAAGCCACTTCCAGAGTTTGTGGAAGTGGAAATGCTGAGCACAAGTGGAAGATTGGAAATGCAAAGTATACATGTTAGATGAATATAATATGTGCTTGTATTTATGCTAATTTCTGTTGAAATAAGTATCTTGACAAGATGAGCTGGACAGAGTAGGTTTAATGATAATCCTGAAAGACTGAGTTTGAGATTTCAACAAAAATTATCTGACCATTTCTTGATTTATGCAGAATTTGAATATAAGTGTTTGGAGGTTATGAAACACTATTCTACTTTAAGCAAGAACTCAGTATTGGTGCAATCTAAATGGAAAACAAGCACCAAAGAGAAAGTTAAAAATCATTATAATCTATATCTATGAGGAAAAATAATGGACTTTATTTGCATTGGTTTATATCATCTTTCAAAAATTACAAATTTTATGTTATTATGCATGAGATATAGTGTTACAATAGTGTCTGTGTATACTTTTAAATTATTAGATATAAAATATAATTATATTTAGAGATATTATTTCTTTATTCAATATCAACTTTAATAGTTTAAAAACCATACAACATAATCATAATTGCATCTAAATTAAAAGCAAAAGGCAATTGCTCAGGAAATATATTTGTAATGTATAGACTGTAAAAACAGAGACTGAAGGTACCTTTCTATTTTCTAGGTCTCTTTTCCTCAATGGGCTGAGGAAACAAAATCAAAGCTCAAAATTCCTCCTATAAGCCTCTGCATGCTCTGTCTGTAGCTAACCATGCGGCCCCTCTCTAACCTCTGCAATCTGGTTTTATTTCCATTAATGTTTCTATAGCTCATATCCCCTTTCTAATTAACAACTCAAATATTTCCCCTGAACCATATGAACCAGATTTCTTTGGGTATTTACAGTTCCATTTATCTATCTATCTATCTATCTATCTATCTATCTATCTATCTATTTATGTATTTTTTTGGTCACAACTTTTTAAAAAAATTTTACTAATTTATTCAGATTAGTACTCAATTGTTATCCCATCACTTGTATCCTCCCATTCCTCCCTCCCTCCCGCTTTCACCCTATTCCCCTCCCCTAGGTCTATGACTGAGGGGGAGCTCCTCCCCCACGATGTGGTCATAGACTATCAAGTCTCATCTTGATAGCCTGCTTATTCTTTCTTTGAGTGCAACCAGGCCTCCACACCAAGGGAAGGTGGTCAAATATGGAGCACCAGAGTTCATGTCAAAGTCAGTCTCTACTCTTCACATAACTGTGGAGAATGTCCTGTCCATTGGGTAGATCAGAGTAGGGGTTCAATGTTTACTATTGTATTGTCCTTGGTTAGTGCAATAGTTTGAGCATACGGCCTTGGGCCCCAATCCACCCATAACGATGTTCTTCTTGTAGGTTTCTAGGACCCTCCATTTATTCTTGATGATAATTTAATGGTAGCTAACTTCTGTTCTTCCAGTATGTGATGAGACTATGTGTTCACGTTCCATACTAGCTTTTCATCTTTCTCTCTCCCTTCCCATATCTCCATTTTCTCTTTCCATCTCTTTCTAATATTTTAATTCAATTAGCTCCACAAAATCATGAAAACTTTAAATGGAGTACTATGTATGCATTATGTAGGGTTTATTAATATATATTCACCTTTAATTGTGTCTATATATTATATGATGTTTAAATCAAATAATTATTTCTTTGTGGTGAAACTTTCAAATTATTGCTTTTTAGTCTTTGAAATTAGAAGAGTGATTTACAATATATTTATCCTTCTTATTTAACTGCCTTTACTTGATTTCCATCTATTTTTAATTACCATACAATTAGAAATAATTCTGACACTTCAGCAATTGTTCTTAATGTATATAAAAGTACAAACATTCAAACAACACAAATAAACATTATAAATTAAGTCCAGGTTCTTTCTTCAGTCTGTCTTTATCATATACGTTTGTGCAAAATAGTCTTCTTTCGTCTTCTCACAAAGAAAATAAAGCATTCTGTTTTGTAATCTTGAGGGTGACTGAAACACAGGGAGAAAGTTTTCTTAGGAAATAGGAAGTTGGAAAGCCAAGAAAGCAATGGTCAAAATACATTTAATTGTAATTTAATTAAGATGTCTTAAAGAAAACTAATCTTGAGCATGTTACCAGTCTTATTATTTGTTAATACAATAGATGCATCAGAAAAAGGTAAGAAACTAGTAAAGTACCAATGCAAGGCAAAGAGAAAGTGAGTGATATACATATGAAGAGGGGTCATAATGGAACAGTCAGGTTTGAGTTGGATACAGGATAAAAGGACAGAGTAAGAAGAAGTCCTGGCAAGGATAACTAACAATAAGGACCTTTGAAAATGCCATGTGGAAATCTACTACTGCACAGGTGTCCTTAGATTTACATATAAACATACATATACAGATACACACAGACACATACATATGCATGAGGGTGTAAATAGACTTATCCTGTCACATCGAGAGTAGTGCTTTCCCCAGACACTATAGAATATCAAATAAAAAAAATTCAGGACCATGTATGGCTTACATATATTACAATTGGTCAGTGGACTCTCAGACACATCTCAAATGTTACAGGCTATTGGTACTGCTCTTGGTTTCCCTCCAGAACTTGACAATAAATCTATATTACTGAATTTAGCACCTACTTGAGTCACAGGACACGGAGAGATGAATCTTTTATTTATCTGAAAACTTCATCTATGGTTACTGGCTTTGTGTGCACACTACCAGTCATGCAAATTCATAAATAATATTTTTCAGCTGTGAACTGTGCACTGCTATAATGACTGGGCTGACAAGATATGTCTAATAGTACCACAGTGTTGTGACACAATGTTAGGGGAGTACCCAGTCTTGTTGGACTTAAAGCGTTTACCACAGGCCAGAACCTATACCTGGTACAAAAAGCCCAAGGCTATTTGGTCATAGACCCCAGGAGAGAACCTATTACTATTGTTCTGGTAAATGGACATAGTACTAAAATGTCAGCTAAATTCTTATCTTTATACCCATAGGTTAGTGTCTGTTTCTCCCAACCCTCAACAAAGAAACCTTTTTTTGTGGTAATTAATACAGATTCCTAACTATGACCAGAGAAACGGGTAGGCTAATTGCAGTTCTTCCTTCTCCATCAGCTCCTCCAAGTCCAATCCACGTTCTCATCCCCAGCTCTGCAGAAGACAACCAACTATGACCACCCTCTATACCTGACCCCATCTCCAGTGGACCCTACGGAGCCTTACCGCCTATCCTCCCTGCCCCACCGACTTGCTTTATCCTAGCCTCCAGCTCCAACAGGCATTCCCTGGGAGCCCACAGGTACTCCAGCCAGGGAAGCAACCAGGAGGACTGCAGATTTTCACCCCTGCTCCAGTCCTTCAAGTCCAATCTCCCAGTCTCATCCTGAGCTCTACAACAAACCTTCTGCTTAGTTTCTCTTCACTCTCTGACTCATGACCAGGGCAATAAGTAGAACCTGGTGGAACACCCTGCTTTCTTCCCTCCTAAATACAGTTTCCAATGCCCAGAAAAACATCTTACTTGGAATTTCAAGTGGCCACATCAATCAAGACTTCAGAAGAATTTTCTGCCAATCAACATACAGCCAGTACTCTTTTTTCTTCTTTTTCTTTTTCTTTCTTCCTTCATTTCTTTTTTTTTTTTTTTTTTTAGACAAGGTTTCTCTGTGTAGCCTTGGCTGTCCTGGACTTGTTTTGTAGAGATCTGCCTGCCTCTGCCTCTTTGAGCACTGGAATTACATGTGTGCACCACTATGCCCTGCTCACAACATTACAATCTCCCCAACTCAGATGCTTAGACATTAGCATAAAAACCACAGTCAATAACAGCCAGGATAGTATGTTTCCACTAGAGTCCAGCAACCCTACCACAGTAAGCCCTGAGTATGCCAACATAGCTGAATCACAAACAGTGGAAGGAAGTGAATAAAACATTTCAAGACCTGGAAATGGAATTAGAAACAAAAAAGAAAACCCAGACTGAAGAAAATTTGGAAGTGAAAAATTTAGGAGTCACAGAGGCAAGCCTCACCAACAGAATAATAGAAATGGAAGAGGGAATTTAAGGCATTGAAGACATTAGAAAAAAAAGTATACATTGGTCAAAGAAAATGTTGAATCTAAAAAAACTCCTGACATTAAACAAAGGAAAAAACCTCCTAGAATAAAACATTCAATAAATATGTAACACAATGAAAAGGCCAAATCTAAGAATAATAGTAATAGAGGGGAAAAATGAAAGCCAAGTCAAGGAATGAATTTTTTGTTTTTGGTTTTTTTTCAATAGGGTTTTTTTTATGTAGACCTGGCTGTCCTAGAACTCACTCTGTACACTAAGCTAGCCTCAAACTCAGAGAAACACTTGTCTCTGCCTCCTGTGTGGTGAGTTTAAAGGCATGTGCCTCATCTGCCCAACAAGAAAATATTTTCAACAAACTCATAAAATAAAATTTCCCTAACGTGAAAAAGGAGATGCTTCTAAAACCACAAGAAGAATACAGAACACAAAATAGATTGGACTAGAAAATAAAATCCCCTCACCACATAATAATCAAAACACTAAATACACAGAACAAGGAAAGAATATTTTTAAAAACTGCAAGGAAAAACAACTAATATGCAAAGGCAGACCTATTAGAATTACACATGATTTTTCATGAGATGCAGGAAAGCCCTTGGCAGATGTGACGGAGACTCTGAGACCACAGATATCAGTCCAGAATACTATACCCAACAAAACTTTCAATCACAATAGATGAAGAAAATAAGACATTCCATGATAAAACTAAATTTAAGCGGTAGCTATCTACAAATAATTTCTATAAAAGGTAGTTAAAATAAAACTCCAATATAAGAACGTTAGCAACACCCAGGAAAACAGAGAATAAATAAACTCAGACCATCAAATCAAAAAAGAGGACACATGCATGTGTGTGCATGTGTGTGTGTGAGGACACATATACACACGTGCACACTCATACCAACAACAACAGCAAAGTAACAAAACCAACAACTTCATATCAATATCTCAATTCCCCGATAAAAGGACACAGACTAACAGAATGGATTCAAAACAGGATCCATTCTTCTGCTGAACCCAACAAACACACCTTAATATCAACGATAGGCATCATCTCAAGGTAAAGGATGGAAAGAAAATTAGGGAGATATCATACTAACAACATAAAAGCACACCTGGAAGTTCTTGAACAAAAAGAATAAATAATACTTAAAAGGAGGTAGATGGCAAGAAATAATAAAACTCAGGCTGAAATTTAAAATAGATACAATGTAGAAAGAATCAATGAACAAAAAGTTGGTTCTTTGAGAAAATCAATAAGATTGACAAACACTTATCTAAATTAACTGAAATGCAGAAAGTGAATATCCAGTTAACAAAATTAGAAATGAGAACGGGTTATGACAGACACTGAGCAAATCCAGAGAATCATAAGGACATACTTTAAAAGCCAGTACTCCAAAGACTTGGAAAATCTAAAATACATGGATAATTTTCTTGACTGGTATCAGTTATCAAAGTTAAATTAAGATCACGTAAGCAATTTAAACAGACCTAAAAAGCTCCCAAACAAAACAAAGAAACAAACAAAAACACAGGGCCAGATGGTTTTAATAGAGAATTCTACTACACTTTCAAAGAAAGTTACTGCCAATACTTCTCAAATTTTTCCAGAAAACAGAAACAGAAGGAATGTTGTCCAATTCGATTTATGAGACCACTTTTACCCTGATACCCAAACCACATAAAGACACAACAAAGAAAGATCATTACAGACAAGTTTCCCTCATGAACATAGGTACACAATTTTCGAATAATATACTTGCAAACAGAATCAAAGAACACATCAAAAAGATCATCCATCATGGTCAAATAAGCTTTATCCCAGAGATTCAGGGATGGTTCAACATACAGAAATCAATAAATGTAATCCAACATATGAACAAACTGAAAGACAAAAACCACATTATCATCTCATTAGATGCAAAAAAAATCCTTTGACAAAATCTAATGCTCTTTCATGATAAACTTCCTGGAGAATACAAGGGACAGACTTCAACATAATAAAGGCAGTTCACAGCAAGCCTAATGCCAGCATTAAATTAAATGTGGAGAAACTCAAAGCAATTTCACTAGAATCATGAACAAGACAAATTTGCCCACGCTATCCATAACTATTATAGTACTTGAAGTCATAGCTAGAACAGTACAACAATCCTGAATAGTAAAAGAACTGCCAGAAACACACACTGGGGAAAAAAAACCAGCATGTTCAACAAATGGTGCTAGTCAAACTGGATGGCTTCGTGTAGAAGAATGCAAACAGAGCCATACAGTCATTCCGCATAAAACTCAACTCTAAATGGTTCAAAGACCTCAACACAAAACCAGATACACTGAGCCTGAAAGAAAAGAAAATGAGGAATAGCCTTGAGCTCCCTGACACAGGAGAAGACTTTCTGAACAGAACACCTTTAGCACAGCCACTAAGATCAACACTTAATAAATGGCACCTAAGGAAATTGAGAAGCTTCTTCAAGGCAAAGTAGACCAACATTTGGACAGAGCAGCAGCCTACAGAGTGGGAAAACATCTGATAAAAAGAGTAATATCTAAAATATATAAAGAAACTAAGTACCTTGTCTGTGATAATCAAGTGTCTTTTAATGACTTCCTCTTTGCCATTTCAAACCGAACGCCTTACAAACAATTTTCAATCGTAACAATACTTAACACGCTTATTACTCAACAAGTGCAATAAAAAATATTTATTTGAAATACTCATAATATACATATTATACAAAATATGCATATTCAAAATATTCAGCTAAGCTTGAAATGAAATCATTACACCCTTACTATGCACCATCTCTCTGCATACTCCGTCTTCTCTGTCTACCCTAACACTCAATATTCTAGGGGAAGTCTACATGGCTGGGCCTTGACCAACAAAATCAGTTGCTTTGTGGCTTGCTTTTTTCTGTTGGAATTAATGCCTAACTCTCTCCTTGATAGATATGTCATGACCTTCAGATGAGAAAAGAAATAAAGCAATCTACCACGTTCTTTTACTAAATAGTTTATAAGTACAGTTTCTTATGTCCCTCGACATTCAAAGTTCTTAAACAATTCTTACTTTTACAAAGTACTTTATAGCTCCCAGATAGCATGAATAATGAATCCTTATTTAATTTGTGTTTCAGTTTACTTCATAATCATTTTAGACACTAAGTAATATTGCTTCCATCTTCAAAATTGAAAACTATGTCTAAAGTAACCAGAAATAAGACTTGTGCTATTCATTAAGATCCCACACAGAATAGGTAGAAGTCACCCTCAAGTATTTCATCTCAAGCTGTGCAATAAAACTGTTCTTTAATTTACATTTGTAGTCTTAAATATAATATTTAGAGATTTTCTGTTTAAATTTGCTTTAATAGTGTGTCCTCCCCTTTATCTTTTTTATCAAATAAATATGGTTTGTTTTTTTACCTACTACATTCATGCAGAAAACCCTTATCAGAAATATCTTAAATTAAAATGTTTTTAAAAATTCATTATACTAACTATAACTTAAAAGGCACAAAAACCATGTCTTATTTTTTAAAGCAAATTACTTTCAACATATAATTAGTAATACTCCCTGCTTTCATCTAGTATATAACAATTCTTAACTATATGTTTAAAGAGAGGTACAGTTCATGTATAAGCCACCCTTTCTGGATTAAGAAAAAGACAGTTTGGCACAGGCAAAGTGAAGTATCTATTTTCCAAGAAAGATAATGTCTGTTTTTCACAATTCAACCCACACAGAAAACTTTGAAAAATAAGTATATTTTATTTTCATAGTCATAGATGAGTTTTTACAGAACTGTTTCTTTCTCTAGTGAAATTATAGTTTAATCCTCTGTGGTAATTTTTGTTCGAACAAATATTTGGATAATCTTTCTTCGTATTTCCTTGGTCTTCACCGTATAAACTACGGGGTTTAGAACAGGGGGAACAAGAAGGTAGGCGTTTGCCATGAGGGCGTGAGTCAGTGGTGACAAGTGCTTTCCAAAGCGATGAATGACCGACACCCCAATCAGTGGCACATAGAAGATAAGAACAGCACAGATGTGTGAAACACAGGTGTTGAGAGCCTTCAGTCGGCCCTCCCCAGAGGCGATAGCCATCACAGTGCGGAGTATGAACACATAGGAAAAGAGAATAGAGAGGGAGTCGGAACCCTTGGTGAAGATGACAGCTATAAGGCCATAGAGACTGTTGACACGGGTGCTGGCACAGGCAAGGCGCATGACGTCTTGATGAAGGCAAAACGAGTGGGAGAGGACGTTAGAGCGATAAAAAGGGAGCCTCTTGATGAGGAAAGGCACAGGGAAGACCACACAGACTGCTCTTGACAGGATGAGTATCCCTATTTTACAGACCACAACATTGGTTAAAATGGAGCCGTATCTGAGAGGGCTCCAGATTGCTATAACACGGTCAATGGCCATTGCAACCAGCACTCCGGACTCGATGGCTGAGAAGGTGTGAATGAAGTACATCTGAACAAGACAGCCATCAAAGGTAATGGATTTGTAGTTAAACCAGAATATGCCTAGCATCGAGGGCAGAGTACAAAGGGTGAGTCCCATATCTGCAAATGCCAGCATACACAGAAAGTAGTACATGGGAATATGCAGAGAAGACTCTGACTTAATTGTAGAGATGATGATACCATTTCCGAAGAGAGCGATGAAGTATATAGCACCCAATGGGAATGCCATCCAGTAATACTTTTGCTCAAGTCCAGGGATTCCAGTTAAGACAAAGTACGGATGCTGGAATTGGGAATGGTTATGAACTGCCATGAAGTCAATATGACATAGGCACAAGGAGGAGTCTTCGGAAATCCTGACAAGTGGCTTCCTGAAAAGACAAGGACAGGGTTTATTGGTATGTTACACTCTGACCTCCCCAGGAGTGAAGCCATTTTACTTCCTCATGAGTATGTGGAGTCGCTGAAGTTACCACTTAAGGAATGTCCTGTTGGAGTTTCTAATGGTCTAGAAAAAAATGACATACCCATCCACACTTAGATTAAAGAACACACAAAGATAAACAGAAAAAAAAATTCCCCTGGCTTATCCTTTCTTCCTCATCAATGTCCTATATATTGACTAATCAGCAGCTGAGGAGGTAGAACATCCTCCTCTAAAATCCTTCAATTGAATGAATAAATAAATAAGTTATTGAGAAAATAAATAAATAAAATCTAGACATAGGAATTTAAAATTTCTACAAAATAAAAATCCTTAACCCTAAAAAACAGTTTTTTAATTAAGTTATTAGATTCAAAATTATTAAGAAGCTGAGAAGCACAAGTCTTATATTCAGACCCTAGCACTTCCTGTACAGTCTCTATGAAAATCACATCGAAGGCAATACAGTGCCAGTGACTGATGGGGCTTAAATTACACAGTAAAATTATAATGATATTAGTATAACATATGAAATTCTGATTTGCCATAACAATTGCCTCTCCAACCAGTCATATTCCTTAGTCTCGGGGCTCTTAAAATACCTAGTTTATATTTGTATGCGTCTACTCAAAGCATAGCATTTCTTCATCCTGTAGAGTCTGGATGTAACTTTGGATTTGTTCTGAATCCAAATACTTCAGCTACATTAATCATTAAAACGAAAATATTTATCTCTTCTAAATTGCTGAAATCTTAGCTGAAAGCAGAATAAATCATACTTGTGGAAGCAACAGTAAAAATCTTTTCCAAGGGATGGGATAACAATTTAGATGTAATATGAATAAATTAATAAAATATATTTTTTTAAAAAAGAATAAAAAAACAAAAAATCTTTTCCTGAGTAAACTATTCTATCAATATAGAATACACTGAGGTTCACCTAAACATCATATAATATTACAGCTTTTATTTCTAAGGCACATTTATCATGTCACCTGATTGACAGAAAAGTATGGTCACTTTAATAGAAATCTGTACTATATGCTTATATTATCAGAACCAGTATATAAGTTTTTCTAAAGACTCCCTTGAAAAAGTAATGATCTTATTCTCATCCAGAAATAGAACATACTCTTTGAAAATCTCTCAGCATTAATACACTCAGTTGTTTTCTTTATCAGTTGATTGGAATCAGTTTTACTGTCAAGAAATGAAGTATTACGAGTGTGCACTCTACAGCCACATATTGTGAATACAAATACCAGAACTCCGTTCACAGTCAAGTAATATGGGACAATGACAGTATTCACCCCCAAAGGATCACTGTGAAGAAGAAAAAGATAATGTGGGTTTGGGATCATGATAATTTAGAATAAACACATGTTTTTAGTATTGATAAAAAGTATTAGTGTGTCTTGATTTTATTGTTATTTCTGGAGTGATTTGTTTTGGTTTTTTGTTTGTTTGTTTGTTTGTTTGTTTGTTGAAGCAGGGCAATGTTCTTCTCAGTCAGTGGAAGTTGAGTCTGATAGATTCTCCCCTAACACAAAAAAATCATATTTAATTAATATCCCTTGTAATTAGAAACAACTTCACCCTCTGCTTGCTATTATTACAGTTTGCTCTGTGCTGTGCACCCATTCCTGCCTGACTATATGATATGGTGGAAGAATATGCTTGTAACTGTGCTTTAACTCTCCCAGAAATCTCTCTCTAAGATTCCCTGTTAGGAGTTCCATGCAGGGCATTATTCTATTTCTATACAATAGTCATTTCTCTCCATTCTGCTTATGTGCACTGTTAACTATTCATTAAAGCATTTCATTTTTTATAATAGCAGCATACATTTCCTATCTCTCCAATAAATTATTGTATCAGATATTCGTGCCATAGTGCTTATTGAGCAAAATACCTGTAAAAGAGAATGGTGATGAAACAAATTCTAAGAGCAAATGAAAGAGGGAGAAAGTAGGGAAAAAAGGAGAGTGGAGAAAACAAATTTCAGGAGCCGCAGAGATAAAAAAAAATTGATGCATTTAATAATTTACTAATAGAACCCTAAAGCCTAGATAATGGAATTGCCACATCTATATCATTCTTTCATTCTTTTTTAGAAGTAAAGGTTCTATGAAGATCAAGAAATAAGAAACTGAACAGCGTTGTTGAGAACTACAACTAAGTTTCAGGGGCACTACAGACTCAATTAGAAAAGGCAAAGTCAGTGCAGCTCTTGGCAGAGACCCTTTATGATGTGAACCCTCAAGCCTTTCAATTTATCTAAATTAATAAGATCTAGAAAACAGGTGGAATGAACTCTGTCATCTGAAAGCTGTGCTCTTGGACCCAAAGCTATGCCCTTGGCACTTTGATGAAACCCTGGTCTTCTACCTTCTCTATTGCCTCCTTTCAGGTGGCACCACATCATCTAAGCATTCTGCAACTGTACCTTAGGCTCCCCCTAGTCTCATATCTTCAATTGCACATCTTAAGCTGAAGAAGCAGATAGAATTCTTTATGTTATCAGAGCAGCCACACAGAAACAGAAACAGACTTCAGTCTTCTGTAAAGCAAAAAGTAACTTCTGGGTTTCTAGATATACGTGGGTATTAGGAGAAAACAGACTATGACAGGATTGAAATTAAAAGGAGAAATGTACTCTTCACTATTACCGGATGTATAAAAGACAGACAACACTGAAGAAATGAGAATGAAATAAACTTCTCCAGCATTGCTTAACTGTAGATATCCCTACTTAGTAAACCCGTGAATAACTACTGCAAAAAAATAAAAAAATAAAAAGAAATATCCAAACATAATCAATTTGGAAATGATCACATCATAATTCCACACGTAACATTTATCCTCTGCCACATTAATTCTATGGCTGAAATTCATTGCTTCAAAGTCAGTGTATTTGCTCCAGAAGACATAATATATTCACCTTTTAAACTACAGTTTATTGTTTCAACCCTTTCCCTTAAAGCAGATGGGAGCACCACAGGGAACAGCACACAAGCCCCTGGCTACTTACTTTGAGAAGTCAAAACCAAGAGATGCTTTTGTGGTGCTAGCTTCAAGTCTTCTCTCCAACAGCCAGCTCGATAATCTTGTTTTTCGTTCACGCTAATCTGACTGTTAAGAGTACCCTAACTAGGTAAAGATGTTAAATAGCCTAGCCAGACGTTTATGTGGCAAAACCACTGCCAGTACACGATTAGCACTTTTATGTACCAACCTGCTCTAAGAATCTCCCCATTATTGTGCCAAATGAGACTTGCAGATCCCCTGGGTTTCCAAAACAGAGATCTCTCTAGGGCAACTAAACCCCCCCCCATTGAGATCTAAAAATAAATAAATAAATAAATAAGATAATGCTGGGAGCACTACTCAGAAAGTAAGTTCGGGGAGGTTGTTCCATAAACTGGTTACTGCCCTATGACATCATCTCATGGCCAGTGTAGGCATCTCACTATCTCCATGCACTGAATAAATGGTTCACTTTTATTTATCTCAAAATGCATACAGAATTTTAAAAACTCAAAGAAAAGCATCTTTATTACTATCTAATTTAAAAACAATTTCAAATTTTAATAATTTCCTCATCAGTTTTTCTTATATTTTGCCTTCATTTTTCAGTCATTTTTTTCAGTAAGTCTAGTCATAAGTTATTACCTTTACAAAAGTCAAGCAATAGGATATTTGGGGAGTCACTAATCAATGCCTTCATAACCAAGGGAGAATAATTTCTACAATATCTAGTTATCATTTAAGATAGCAATACAAATAATATGTCAAATAGCAATTATAACAAACAATACCCTCTTGCATTTATTCATTGTTTGGTCTTCATACATATGGATATTCACAAATATGCTAAGTATATTGTTCTCTTGTTAGGAAAAAAAATCACGTCAGGAATTGGCCCAGAATTGATAAGTTTGTAGGAATCAAATTGCAGAAATAGCACTGGATAGAAATAACAGAGAAGGACTTCTTCTCTAGCAGAAATGTGTTCTTGAGTCCTGGGATCTGAAAGGGAGGACGAAATGATGACAAAGGATGAAGCTCGTGTATGGATCCCACTCCACATCCTCCATCCATCTATCTGCAGGTTAGTCCCAGATTCATCCAGCATTGATGAACACGTTCTCATATTCTCTGAATCCCTCAAAACACTGAGTTTCAAAGCTTAAGATTCATCTTTGTATCACATAATAGTGTTTTTGTAGGATTACTGGGCTAATATCATGAAGATCTGTTCTGCACACTAAGCTCTGGATTTTAGTGTTCATGGTAAATATGTCATTCCGCAGTATAACCATACTGTGTTATTCAGTTCTTCTCATTCAAGACACACAAGTGTTTGTGTAACTGAATAATCATACTTTCATTTTAAATACTTAACAAATATTACTTTTTTACTTATCTAGTCTATCAAGTGTATCTTATGGAATCTGATTTCTGTTTTCCTTTTGTCATATCATATCAGTAAAACGTATAAAAATTTAACAACATTACCACATCATCTTATATCTTAATATGTTGATTGATGAAAAACACAACTTTCTATCCGCCAATATCTCACTAACCGTTCCTTTAACTTTGTAACTCAGTTGGAAACAACCTATGTTATTGATAGCACTATCTACTGTTTTATTCATCAGTCTTATATTGCATTCT
This sequence comes from Acomys percivali, assembly GCA_907169655.1. NCBI lineage: Eukaryota > Metazoa > Chordata > Mammalia > Rodentia > Muridae > Acomys > Acomys percivali. The sequence continues at coordinate 118,754,167 of OU015752.1, read as the reverse complement.
GACTGTAGTTCCCACTCCCTTTCTCCTCCTAGTCCCTTCTCCCTCACCTTCCCTCTCCCTCTAATCTCCTCTTCCTCCACCTCTTTTTCCCTTAAAGAAAAGGACAGGCCATTCGATTTTCCTCTGTTGAGAATTCTCTGTTTAGTTCCGAGCCCCATTTCTCAATTGGGTTATTTGGTTTGGTGGTGTTTAATTTCTTGAGTTCTTTATATATTTTGGATATTAGACCTTTGTCAGATGTAGGGTTGGTGAAGATCTTTTCCCAGTCTGTAGGCTGTCGCTTTGTTCTCTTGACAGTGTCTCCTGCCTTACAGAAGCTTCTCAGCCTCATGAGGTCCCGTTTGTTAATTGTTGACCTTAAGGCCTGGGCTGTTGGTGTTCGGTTCAGGAAGTTGTCTCCTGTGCCAATGTGTTCCAGGCTCTTCCCTCCATTTTTCCTCTAAACAATTTAATGTCTATGGTTTTATGTTGAGGTCTTTAATCCGCTTGGACTTAAGTTTTGTACATGGTGACAAATAAGGGTTCAATTGCATTTTTTTACACATAGACATCCAGTTAGACCAGCACCATTTGTTGAAGATACTATCATTTTTCCATTGAATAGATTTGTCTTCTTTGTCAAAAATCAAGTGTGAGGATTCATTTCTGGGTCTTTGATTAGATTCCATTGATCAACCAGCCCATTGCTGTGCCAATACCATGCTGTTTTAATTACTGTTGCAGACAATTATATTCAACTAAAAATATCATCTTGAATGAGGTTACCCAGACCCAGAAAGACAAATATGGTATATATTCACTTATACGTGGATATTATAATTAAATGATAAGTAAACTAAAATACATAGACCCGGAAAGGTTAGGTAAAGATGAGGGGCCTAGCTGGGAATCATGTATCTCTCTGGGAAGAAGAAATGTAGTGGAATTTATTGGTGGACTATGTCAGATGGGTACAGGATTGGAAGGGATCAGGGGATGGGTAGAGATGGGATGGAGGGAAAGAATACAGGAAGAGACTGCTAGAATTGTGTGGAAACCTAGTACAGTGTAAACTTCCTCGAATCTGTGAAGGTGATCCTAATGATGACTTCTAGAACTGAGGGATAGGGATTCTCAACTTGCCATCCCTTTTAGGCAGCCAAGGCTTCCAGTAGAGGAACTGTGCTTCATTCAACTGAGCTGTTGGCCAAGAGGATCCACGGAAATCTCAAAACATCCAAGACTGGTGCTAAGAGAAAGTTCCTCTCCACAAACTGACAATGAGGTGCCACTGCAGAGGACAACATCCCTACAGCTCATTGCACATGGCTACATTGTGCTGGCGCCTATATGGAGTCTTTACCCTTATGGTCTAGCTTCTTTGGTCTGGAAAGGTACTCTGTAGGGTACCAAAAGAGAAATGTGAACACTAAATTACCCACAAAACTTTTGATCTACGATCTTATCTGCCTCATAAATATGCTAGGGCAATGGTGGCACAGAATTTTTGGAGAAGCCAACCAACGTCTGATTTGACTTTAGGCCCATTGCACAAGAAGGAACCCATACCCAACACTGCTTAGGTAACCAAGAACCAGAGACTAGATAGACCAGAGTCCTAGATAGAGTAAAACCAAATACAACTGTTCTAAAATAAAAAGGAGGAGGAGGAGGACAAGGAAAGGAGGATGAAAGGAGAAAGAGAAGGAGAAGGAGTAGAGAGAAGAAGGAAGGAAGGAAAGAAGGAAGGAAGGAAGGAAGGAAGGAAGGAAGGAAGGAAGGAAGAAAGGAAGGAAAAGTCAGTGAAATGATTGTTAATAAAATTCTTCCTATGACAATCTGTTATACTCATAAATGCCTTATCCAGTCATCATCAAATAAGCCTCATCCAGTAACAGGCAGGAACAGATGAAGAGACCCACAGCCAGACTCTATGTAGACAGACAGTATAAATTTGAGGGATCCATCAAATCCCTCACCTCAGAGCTCAGGGAACCCTGTGAAAGAGGAGGTGGAAAGATGAGATGAGCCAGAGGGGATGGAGGATGCTAGGAGAACATGGCCCACTGGATCAACTAAGCAGTGTGCTTATGAGCTCAAAGAGACTAAAGCAGCAAACACAGGCACTATATGGATATACACCAGGTCCTGTGATTATGTATTAAAGTTATTAGTTCAGTATTTTTATGGGACTCCTGATATGAGAATGGTTAAGTCTCTAATTAGTTTGGCTGCTCTTGAGACTTTACTTCTTGTTTGGTCCAGGAGATGCTCCATGTCCAACTTTGCTACAAAAGGTTTTGCCTCATCTTATATTTAATTTGTCATGTTTGGTTGTTATATCTTAGAAGTCTTTTTTTTTTTTAATGAAAGACAGAAATAGATTGGACCTGGAGGGAAATGGGAAGAAACTAGGAGGCTTAGAGGGAGGGAAAACTATGATCGGATTATATTGTATGAGAAAAGAATCTGTTTTCAAAAAAAAATTAAACACTTAATAAATAACACACTTTGATAATGTTCTTCTTAAACATTTCTAATATCTTCCCCCTTTTTCTAAGAATGTTAATCTATTTCATATATTTTACATAGGCTTGTTCGACACCTCTTTTTCATTTAAAAACAAATAACTTTGCTCATTATCTTTTCACAAATCTTTATTTACTTTAGTTATGAGTGTGAAATGAAGTGTTCTCATACTATATTCTTGTGAGTTTCTTTAAAAGAATTTACAAATAATATCTGTCACTGGTTAAACTGATTCTATGGGTTTTTATTACAATTAATTAAAGAACTCCACTCCTACATGCACTAAATTTTTGTGAAGCTCTTATGAAAAATTCTACTCAGAGATAGTTTGTAACGCGATAATGCATTTAGAAATAATTTGTAGACCTATTTAATACTTCAACCTACCATTAAGTGATTTTCATAATATCCATGAAAATGTGCTTTTCCCCCAAAGACACATTGTTTTGAGACAGAGTCTCATGTAGTTCATGTTGGCCTCAGAATTGCTACATAGTTGTGGCTGGCCTGAATTCTGTATCCTCCTGTCTCTACCTTTTAGTTTCTAGACTTATAAGTGTGCACCACAACTCCAGGCTTTTTATTGTTTTTTCTGAAATTATAATATAATTACATTATCTCCTTCTTTTTTTCTCTCAAAACCCTCCCATATACACGCCTATTTATCTTTCAAATTAATGGCCTCTTTTTTCATTAAGTATTGTTACCTGCATATATTACATTCTTAAATGCATAAATATAACCTGTTCGGTATGTACAATGTTACTCAAATGAATATTTTCAAAGCTGACCTGAAGTCATAATAATTGATTGGTGGGCTCTTCCTTTTCCCCGGAAAAACTAGTTCTGCACTCTGCATTCCTCAGCTGCCTGTAGTTTTATGTATTTTAACTCCCCTCCATGTTAGATGTCTATTGATGTCACCCTGCTCAGTTCATGTTTAGGCAGTCATGTTGATGAGACCCTAAGGGTGCAGATTCTGATATTCCTAGGAGACACAATCTCCTACGGTCTGCACACACTCCCTCCTCCAAAATAATCCCTAAGGTTTAGTTGCAGGAGTGGTGTTGTAGCTGCATCAGTTGGGACTACAGCTGCATTTTCATTGGTTGTGATTATCTGTAATGGTCTCCATCTGTTGAAGAGGAAAGTCTCCTCTTCACCCAGCCAGGTCCTGCACAGTTTTCTCCAGGATCTACCAGTGCCCAGCTATTCTTAACCCTTTGTGAATCACTACAGAATGAGTTAGCAGAGCCTTTTGGATTCAGGTGCTTGAATTCATAATCCCAAATCAATCAATGATCATGATCACCAAGAGAGATGTGAAAGGCCAGATGTAAAAGATGAGTCACCCCTGAGGGCAAATTTTAATGTGAATATGATGGTTAATTTTGTCAACGTGATTGAATTAATATCTAGGGCATCGATGAAGCACAGCTTTGGCACATCTGCGAGGAAGTTCCCAGAAGGGATTAGCTGAGAGGTGACCTCTCCTGCATGTGGAGTGACCCCAAAGCTGGGATCACACACACAATGAAGAGGAACAATAGGACAAAGCCAGCCAATCGCCAGCCGGCTCGCTTGCTTCCTGATCAGTCTAGACGTGAGCAAGCAACTTCACACTCTCTCCCTTGCCTACAGAAATCATTCCCACACCATGACTTTCTTACCACTGGGGATTGAATCCACTAAATTCTGAGGAAAATTATTCTCTTTTCCCTTAGTCATTCATGCCACGGCAACAAGAAACACAATCAATACAGTGAAACCGTCAAATGTTCTTGCGAGAATGTCAACTTCATTGCTTTTCATGTTTACGTAAAATGAAAGTCACACGTTTTATGCTGTTTAATAAGTTTTGAGAAATGTAAAGAGTCTTGTTAATTCCAACCTATTCATGCTACAGAAGCGTTCTATCATTTCAAAACATTCATTGAAGTAATTCCTTTGTAGCTAGCTCTTCTCTCTAGCTGTCTGGCCCTAAGCAGCTTATATCAGTTCTTTACCTGTAGTGTTTGTTCATTTAAAATATCACATAAGTGAAATGATCCACTCGTTAGCCTCTGAGATTATTTCTTAATTTTATCTTGTCTTTCTATTTTTAACAATGTCTTTTATTTTAACTTTTTTTTTTCCAAGATGAGGTTTCTCTATATAGCCCTGGCTATCCTGAAACAGAATGGTCTTGAACTCAGAGATTTTCTTGCTTGTGCCTCTGGAGTGCTAGGATTAAAGGTATATGTCATCACCTCCTGTCTTATTTTAACAGTTTTTAAATGTTTCAGACTTTTAGTTTAGGAAATAAATTTTATACTTTTTGTTTTTATGAGTTATGATTTTGAATAAGAATTTTTGCACAAAAAGATATATTAATTTTTCTCTAATCTTTTCATCTAGAAGTTTTACAATGTTAGGTTTTACGTTTTGATTTACAACCCTTCTAAGTCACTTTTTGTATAAAGTCTCAGATACAAGTTTATTAATGTATATCAAATTATTCCAAGGTAATTTGTTTAAGGAGCTGTGTGTTTGGCATTATTTTGTTATTCTTCTCTTGTCAAAATATATTTTATGGATCTTTCCAGATTCTCTGTACTATATACTGATATACGTATCTATATCTTTCACATTCCCCTAACTTCTATGATCTTACAAAATATTAGGGGCCAAATAGTGCAGTTCCTTCCAATTTTATTCACTTTTCCAAGATAATTTTTACCCATTTTCATCTCAGTCTCTTTTTTCATGTGGTCTAGATGCATCTATTGCCATCTATATAATAATGGGGGTGGCCCCAATTTCATTAAACTACACCAATATTACAGCAAATTCATTTTAACACTATGCTAAAAGTTATAAGACATGAATCAGTGCTGACTTCAGCCTTTGTCAGAGAAGTTTCTTTATGTAGAACATACCAGTTAGTGCAAATACTCACAACTGGTAAAAGAGTTAAGAATAAGTAACTATGATGTGGTGAACCCTGGTCCTCCTGCAAAGACTGGAGAACATCACAGAGAGAGGGCAGAGAGACTGTAAGGGGCAGGTGATAGGAAGAAGGACCATAGAGTGTTATCTGCTGAGTGTGACAGCCATTACAGTCAGGAACAAGCAGCAGCTGTGTCTCCATGAAGACCTTTATCACACGTATACATGTGCCTTGTGCACCATTTACACAAATATATGTATATTATGTGCACAAAGAATTAAAAATAACAATACGAAGCTTAACTTCCCATGATCACCTGATCCTTGTTGTAAACTTTAACGTGTCTGCCTATGTGATCTACTTCCCTGATGTTTTGTGCACATACCGGCCTGTGGTGGGGCTTTGAGGTGGCTGAAACAGCATTTAAGCACTACCAGCATTGTAGCTGTGGTACCATAAGCAGACAGCAGGGGGAACATGAGACTGATAAAATAGTTGAGAAAGTCTAAGAAGCTGTAGACTGATGGTTGATGGGTCAAAAGCACTAGATGGAACTGCCATGAAGAAAGCCAACATACAAAAAAACCAGAGGAAAAGAATATTTCCTCAAAGGGTCAAGTATTACAAAAAAATACAAGGGTTTTCTAAAAGCATTACTAATTACATTTAAAAAAACTCGATAAAAGTAAAACTCTAGAAGCCCTAAAGAAATGTCATCTAAACTGCCCAAACAGAAACAATATAAAAATGATACTGAACAAAACAAAAGAGAACAAAAAAATCAAGATCATGATACATCAACTAAGAGAGAAAGTTCCAAGATCCGGTGCAAATAATCCAAAACTCAGGGGCTCAGGTGCAGACTAGATAAGACAACAAATAGTTTTCAGACTTGAAGTCAGGTCATTAGGAATCTTTGATTAGAGTTACAAAAATTAGAAGTAAGTAAATATTTCATGGATTTATAGACTACTACCAAATAAATAAAATACACATGGTATTATAATTACAGAAGGAGAAGAGAGAAAATGGGAAAATTTGGTGATCTGAATGAAAATCTTAGGAAGTAACTTGACATATAAATTCAAGAGGTTCAGGTAGCTTCAGTTAAGATGAAGCCAAAGAGGACCGTGTTGAAACCCTGTCTAATTCAAAGAGAAAATGGAACCTTGAAGAAACCTAGAAGCAGCTAAACTCATATGAGGGTGTTTTTACATGAAGAGAGGGGATTATTTTTCAATAGCAATCACACTTTAACTCAGTGGTGTAGGTGCTGAATGGGAAAGGTCCGGAAAGAACAAGACAACAACAAAACCTCTATGGAGCAAGTGTAATGTGCTCAGCAAATGTTTTGTAAAAACATTAAATGGAGCCTTTTATGTTAAAATGAAAAACCCCACTGAGCAACGCTAAGTTAAACAAAATTAGGCATGTTTGCAGTATGGCAAATTTGGACAAATATGCTTAAATTGCATTATTATAATCTTGACATACACAGTTAAAATAGTAGAGCCATTAAAAACTACAAATCTAGATGAATGATTGTATAATATATGAGAATAATCGGTGAGATTGATCTATTAAAATGAAAGTAGGTTATATAGGGCAGAATTTCTATGCAATTAAAGTTATCAGTTCAAAATATAAAATCCTTCAACGTTCATATATCTGGTATTTACATTACTAACCACAATTAAAAATCTATAGATAACATAAAACCTGGACACGAAATTGTGCCAGTTTGAGGAACCAAGGCCAATTAACCCATTTACCAAATATTTTTAAATTTATTTTTTTATTCACATTATAGCCTGGTCATATTCTCGTCTCTCTTCTCCTTCAAGTTCTACCCTCTCTTCCTCTTCCTCCCCTCCCCTCCCCTATCCCTCAAAAAAGAGGAGCCCCTTTCCCATCCACCCCAGCTAACTAAGTCACATCAGAACTGTGCCTGTTCTCTTCCCCTGTGGTCTGGCAAGGCAGTCCTGCCAGGGTCGGGAAGATGGGATAAAAAAGCTGGCATCATAGTCCATATCAGGGACAGCCCCTGTTTCCCTTCTAGAGGACTCACATGAAGCCTGAGCTGTCCATTGGCTACAACTGTGTAGGGGGCCTAGGTCCAGTCCATGCATGATTCTTGCCTGGTGCTTCACTCTCTGGGCCCTGGCTAGTTGGTTCAGATTGTCTTCTTGTGGGGTACCATTCACCTACAGGCTTTTTTCTCCTTCCCCTCACTTTTTCATAAGACTCCTTACACATAATCCAATGTTTGGCTGTGAGTCTCAGCATCTGCTGGGTGGAGCCTCGCAGAGGGCAACTCTGCTAGGCTCTTCTCTGCAAGCACAGTAGAATATCGTTAATAATGTCAGGGGATGGCTCTCTCCCATGGGGTGGGGCTTGGATTGGACCAGGCATTTCTTGGACATTCCCTCAATCTCTGCTCTATCTTTATCCCTGCACATCTAGTAGACAGGGTAAATTTTGGGCCAAAGTTGTTGTGGGTAGGTTGTTTTGCCTCTGCCTCTAACTAGGAGTCTTGTCTAGTTAGAGAATGTCCTCTTCAGACACTTGGCCCCTGCTACTAGGAGTCTCTGCCAGAGACCCCCTCATGTTCTTCCCAGAGCCTACCCTGACTTAGGTCTCCAGCTTGTCACAGAGATGCCCCACCTACATTTTTTTTCTTTTTGCTGCAGACCTTCTGTCCTTCCACGCCCCCCCACACACACACACAACCTCCCCCGCTCTCCACAGGTCAGATCTCCACCCTCATATCTTCCTGCTCTCCCTTTCCTATCTTGGTCCCTCTCTTCAGTCACTACCTCCGTCTTTTCTGTTTACTGTTTTGAGTGATATCTGAGCATCCTCTCTTGTATCCTCCTTATTACTTATCTTCTTTGAGTCTGTGCATTGTATTAGGTTTATCCTATACTATATGGCTAACGGCATGGCAGTGGCATAGATATAGATTGTGTGATCAATGAAGTTGAATGTAAGATCCAGAATCAGACCTACTCACCAACAGACACTAGATTTTTAACACAGAAGTCAAAACCATACAATGGAAAAATGATAGCATCTTGAACAAATGATGCTGGTCTAACTGGGTGTTTAAATATAGAAAATGCAAATATATCTATATTTATCACCACGCACAAAACTGAAGTCCAATTCAAAGACCTCAACATGACACCAGATACACTAAATCTATTAGAAAAGAAAGTGGGGAAAAGCCTTGAACTCATTGGCACAGGAGACAACTTCCTGAATGGAACACCAACAGCTCAGGCTCTAAGATCAATAACTAGTATAATGGGACCTCTTGAAAGGAAAAAGTTTCTGTAAGGCAAAGGACACTATCAACAGAACAAAATGACAGTCTTAACACTGGGAAAAGATCGTCACCAATCCTACATCCAACAAAGCACCAATATCCAAAATATTTAAATAACTCAAAACATTAAACACCAACAAACAAAAAAAGGGGGGGGCAACAGAGCTAAACAAAGAATTCTGAACAGAGGAATATCAAATGGCTGAGAAGCACGTAAAGAAATGATCAACATCCTTAGTCACCAGGGAAATACAAATCAAAATGACTCTGAGATTTCTTCTTACAGAAGTCAGAATGGCTAAGATCAAAAACTCACATCACAACACATGCTAGTAAGGATGTGGAGAAAAGGGAACACTCCTCCACTGTTGGTGGGAGTGCAAATTTATACAAACACTTTGGAAATCAATCTAGAGCTTTCTCAGAAAGTTAGGAAAAGTTCTAACTCAAGACCCAGTTATACCACTCCTGGGTGTATACCTGAAAGATGGCCCACTATACAACAAGGACACCTGATCAACTATGTTCATAGCACCCACAATCTGGAGATAACCTAGATGTCCCTCAACTGAAGAGCTGATAACGAATCTGGTGCATCTACACAATGGAATACTACTCAGCTATTAAAAGCAAAGAAATCATGAAATTTGCAGGCATATAGATGAAGCTAGAAAAGCTTGTTCTGAATAAAGTACCTCGGACTCAGAAAAACACACACATTATGTATTCATTTACCAAATATTTAAAGTATAATCAATACATTTGAGAGCAGCCTCCAGATCCTAAGAGTCGCACCAGTTGGAATGGCTTTTTGACAGAAGTGAGAGGAGCAATGCAGTAACCTCAGTCCATGAAATAATACATGGTGCATTCTGAGGAAAGAAAAATTTATGCACAGTCTCCCAGAAATGAATGTTGGAGTGCTTGAGAGAGAAACTGAGATACACCAGGGCTTTGGTGGCTTGGGCCTGTGGAATGAATTACTAGGACAAAAGCGCCCCTGGAAGGTCTGGAGAAGAGGAGGAGCAGTGGATGACATTGCACACAGTGGATACTCAAGGTGTTTTGAAGGATTTAGCCTGATTGTGTCAAGGGTGCGATGGAAAGCCCACAATCTGGGGTAGGAATGGGTGTGCCTGGTGATACCCTCCCCACCTGTTAAGAACCGGCAAAGAAAAGTATCTATTGAGGACAAGAAGGGAAATAAGGTGGTGTAATGTGCAGAGAAGAGAAAGGAAAGGGAATCTAATGACTGGCTCGGAAGAGTCAGAAGAGCTAGCTGATCCTGAGACGTACTGTGTGATTTTAAACATACAGCCTACATGTATGTAGAGTCAGAGATCAAATACACACAAATACCATGGCGTAGCAGAGATAAAGTTTGAGTTGATTCTTCCCTAAGCTTGAGGAAGCAAAGAAAAGTGAATAATCCATCCCTGAGGAGACAGGAGCTGTGACCTGGGTCCTATTACCACCATGTGGTACCACACTGTGCTAATAGCAATTAGTCAAAACCAGAAGCAACAAAACCAGAAGGAGTCCCTAAGGAGCAAGCCAGGGGCACTCTCTGGGGCTCATTATCCACTGTGTGAAAACAAAAGACTAGGTAAATGTTGTGATAATAATGGTCAAAGGCCAGATAGGTCAGAGGAAGATAGGGCACCTAGGCTTATTGGATCTATGAAAATCAGACAAGTATGGAGTGGAAAGGGACCTGCTCCTCCCATTTTGAAATCAGGGCTGAGTGCTAGTGATGATCCTTCTGTTCTTGCAGCAATTCAGAGGTCAACATGGTCTTTCTGCTGGCACAAACAGCCTCTTAACTAACCACAATGTTCTCACTGAGGCTTCCCATGGGACTCTGGCAAAGACAGGCCCGGACACCTGTGCTCACCTTCCCTTCACCCCACACCCTACCCATTGCCCCAGACTTGGTGCAGCCGACATAACTTAAAGAATACATCAGAGGCAGTCCACTACAGCACTAGAGTGTGTGAGGGCCACTGAGAGAAGCCAGGTGTGGTGAGTAAACTGTTAAAGGAAGAAACAGGTATGAGAAAGGATGACAAATGGCAGGGGTGTGCATGACAGTGTAAATAGGAGAGAGGAAGGAAGGAGGGAAATACAAAGTCAGAGAGGTGGGGAAGAAGGAGGTGGGGTTGACATTTTCCATTTCTGAACCTGGAAGCTCAGCACCAAGACCAAGAAAACACTCTTCTTAGAATGGACTTAAAAAAATGGACTAAGGCTTAAAGGTTAAAGTTGGCCAGGTAGAGAGATAACAAAAGTGCAGTGCTCTCAGGGGAGATGCAGAGACATAGGGCCAGGGATCTGGGCAGTGAAACAATCATTGTATGAACAGGTGCTTCAAAAACAGCTGTCAAAGGCTAGACGCTGTTGCAGAAATGGAAACGAGAAAAGATAAGTTTTGTGTTCAGATCAGTCACAAAGTAAGGGATGATTGGAGAGGCTTGTAATAGTGTGCTGGCTGCAGGCAGGTATAGGGATGTGTGGGGATCAAACATAGAGATAATGTTTGGAGCAATGCCTCTGAAGGAGCAATGTATCACAATGCCTGAAGGATCTAGGAGCCTCTGAGCCATAGTAAACTTAAACTTGTTCCTGTAGTTACAATGCAGAGGAGACAGTTACAGGTGTATGTATGAGGATGTCCAGAGAAGGAGCAGACGGCATCAAAGGGGGAAGAGGGAGTGATGTCTTTGACAAGTGAAGATAAAATGCTCTAAATTTGAACACCATATTTTACAAATATAACTTATTTAGAGTAGGCTTTGTTGACCAGACGTATCACTGATATATATCTCTAAAATGTATAGTGCAGTTTAGTCAGATAACTGATAGCCTGACACCCTGGATGGTAAATATGAGAGCAACTTTGAGGAAAGAATCTGAACTGTTATTCTAACTTCTGTCCTCCATTGAAATCTGCTTGGGGTTGCCTTTCCCGGTCCTTCAGGTAAAGGCTGAATCCCATGGTGGCATTAATAGGGATGCAGCATGAGAAAAAGGTGTAATATAGTGTGACACAGAAATGCTCTCCGAATTCATCCACCCTCAGATATTACGGGTAATAATGCTGAAGGTCATCATTTACACTCACTATGTATTGATGTATTGATCATGTTTAGCTCACTTTCTTGCTCAGCTATGGCTCTGCTCTTGCCTTTCATCTTATTGTTTATGTTCATATAGGTATTTTCTCACATCCATATTTCAAATTTTACCTGACTTAGTACCTTATTTTGTTTCTCTGTGATGTATACCCCCTGTCTTCCAGCCGTGCTCAGCATTGAGGAATTTTTTTTTTTTTTAACTGTAGTATGAGTTAGTGCTGAGACGCACGGGAGTCCCTCAGGTTATGGAGTGCAATCACTGCTCTGAAGGGAAATCCACATCTTAGCCAAGCTTTCTACTCTTGCCCATTCTAGATTGCACATCCATCTGTGCAGTCGGTGCTGTAATTCTATCATATCGTCCACACAATAAAGCCATTCTAAGATTACAGGTTTGAGGAAGAAAGGATCAATCTCTGCACAGCAGCCAATGATGCTGTCTAACCCAATTGTGCTGGTAAATATCAGGAAAAATAATTTCATGAAGCAGTCGATGTCAGGGCTAGGCCTAGCACACAAATTACTGTACGTTTTTCATATTATCTGTCAAGGAGTCTGCAAGTTGTCTTCATTATAACAGTATCAACTTTCCAGTGTGACTAAATACCCTCTTCTAATTACTGAGTCATTGCAGTCATTTCGATCTCAGGTGACAGGAAACACTAATTTCATAAAGTATGGAGCCTTTTTCTTCTAGAAAATGTGTGTCTTTCAGCAACGATGTCTTAATTTATATATTAGTTATCTAAAATTAAATTCACAGGCATCAAGATTTCACCTGGAGATGCGCTTGTCTTTGTAGAAGTTTATTATATATGAAAACAAAATAAGAATAACTTAGTGTTTTCCGTGACATGAAATACTATCATAGGGAACATGTTTATGAAATAGTGCGTTTGTGTGTTTATGTACATGAATATACATATGATTGCATAAATGTATACATACATGCTGCATGTGTGTGTTCTGCAAATGTAAGTTCTGCAAACTGATAAGATGTCTATGAAGTTCCTGTGAACATATATGTATATGAAGGTACAGAAGTTACTAACATTTTGCATAAGCAAGATTCATAGAGTCTTTGAGTCTTTCTGGATGTATGAATAGTTAAGAGATTAGTGAACAGCAATTAACATTGAGGGTTTTAATCCAAGAGCATATATGTGGTAATAATTCATGTGCATGCCCATTGCTTTTGTTTCCACATGGCTTTTCCGTATGAGTATGTGTTTAAACATCAATACAGTTTTAGAATTATTTGTCTAAGAAAGTTAGCACATATTTGTTACTGTATGCCTTGTGTGTGATATGGGTAGGAACACACAGTTTTGTTTTAATTTGATCAGCAGCAACTTTAATAATTTTTGGTAAAATATAAGCAACATTTGTGTAAGTGTGTGAGTGTATGTTTCTAAGTATTACTTTTTATGTGTGTAACATTTATGAGCACTGTGCATATCTGCTCCATATGGATATTCACACTGTCTACTGAATGTGAATATATTTTGATGTGTGGATGGACATGCTACATGTGAACAGGGTATGTATAGGAAATTTTTTAATAAGACAGGATGAGACCTTTGACTTAGTTCTAAGTTCTAAATGACATGTGTCTACCTAAATTTCCCCACAAAATACTTACATGTTTTCTCTGCAGGAACCAGTCTCAAACCCCCTTTTAACTTTATGTTCTACTAAGCACACTCAGGATCTGACCCATTCTTAAAGCTCAGAAATGTTCTCTGGGGTGCATGCAGACCTCTTTTGTCCTGGTTACAGGCCCACCCATTCAAAAGCACTTTCTAAAATATATGTCACCCAAAGTCACCTCAGCATCCATGAGGAGACAGTGGTAACCATAAAGTCATTGCTGCTAAAGGACTACAGTGACAGTAAGGAAACATCTGTAGAGTGGGGGGGGGCAGTAGGAGTGGGTGGGGAAATGAAAAAGAAATGAGATGAAAGAATTTCAGAGAGAGAAAGCACCCAGTAGAAAATTTAAGGGAAACACAGTGGGAAAAATGCTACATAGATGTATAAAAGGTTTAAAAAATTTTTTTTTATTTGAAGTTGAAAAAAATGCAAGGGATGATATTCACAGCAGTAAATAATAAGTCTTCTCTGCAGAAGGTAAAACCCCAATCATAAGAAAGAAAAAAATAAAAGATTAATAATAGAGATGACAGACACTTGTGTGAGACACACACTTGTGTGACTCACACAAGCATGACGTGAAGAAAGATGTCACAGAAGGTTTGCAAACAAGAGGAGCAATGTCTGCACTGGGATGTCATGATGGATGTAAAGTGTGATGATGCAGAAAGGGAAGAACATTCCTTTATAAAATGCAATATTTAAAAGTATGAAAAGCAACAGCACATCTACATATCTAAAGAACCACAGCAATGCTGGAAGGTTCAGATACATGTGTTGAAATACAACAGAAGTGATTTTAAAAGCACTTGTCTGGATCTCAACAGTAAGGGGGTTTATCACAGAGACAGAGGCAGATGTACAGTCATATATGAGAACAAATGCCTGTGATAATTCCAGATACTTGCAACGCGGGGGTAGGAGGATCACACGGGCTCATTATTCTGAGACCAGCATGGGCAACATAAGAGACTGTCTCAAAAACAAACAGGAACAAGGGCGTGGCCCCGTTTTTATAGCACTGAATAAACAGATGGTCTTATACAGGAGGAAGCAGCTATATTGTCGGATTGCAACTGAGAAAAAAGAAAAATACACAGAGAGGGGACAGGATGGCAGATAAACTAACAACAAAGCCTGGGTATGGCAGATGAGAGTCCCAACAAAGAGAACTCCTTGGTAAATGAGTAGAGAGAGTGAGATCCTGAGAACGGCAGTGTAGCTTCATCAGGGACTGACATGAGTGTGCCCCATAAAGAGAAAGTAAAGCCTTAGAACTGAGGCCACAGTCTTAGAACTCTAGAACAGATTCTGTGTTTTTTTTTTCTTGCCCCACGCCACTTAATCAGATCAAAATAAATCCTAGACTACCTTTCCATGCCCCTTTCTAGCATTTACACACACCTGCAGCTATGTGTGAGACACTGGTTAATTGTTGAGGTTTTAAAACATGCATGACACCATAATTCATAAACATTTTTTTCTAAAGCTCCACAGCATTTCTTCAATTGAATTTGACACTGCCAGGGTTCTTTGTTCATTATTTGGAAGCTTCTACTTGTTTCTCCTAAAAGCACCGACCCATACATCTCTTTACACCCTGAGAGCCTTACCCTCAGATACCTTATTTAACTGCCGACACTAATAATGAGATAATTTCATTAAGGCCTGCCCAATTGCTCCCAGTGAGACAACACAATTTCATAAAAAGATTTCAATCTAAGGAAGTTTTTAAACAACTGCTCCAATAGACATTTTATCCTTTAAAATACTTTTTATCTTACACAATGTGTAAAAGTATACTTTGCCATGTAAAATATACATTCTGTTAGTAATACTGAGATTAATTTTACTGTATGCTTATTTACTACTTACATATTTTCCTATGCTAATTACTAATTATGTATGGCCATCTTTTATATTAGCTTTTCCGTCTGTTTATTAGTTACTTATAGTTCTTTAGATAGGCCAAATTCTAAACTTCTCTCAGTAATGTAGGCTGAAATCATTTTCCTGTGAATGAAACTATTGTCCCATTCAGCCCTTTAGATTTTACCTGAACATAGGTTATGCAGTTTAATATTACCTTTGTTTTGTTTCACTTTGGTTTTGTTTGGTTTGATTTGACATGGCTTGGTTTCATCAATACTGGGTCTTGCTAAGTTGTTCACAGCTGCACATAAATTCATGATTCTCCATTCTACCTCCCAAGGACTGAAATTACATTTATGAAACACCACATCCAGCCAACTTATTTATTTTATCATTACTACATGTGTTGATATTTTGATTTAGAAGTTAAATGTATTCTCCTTAGTGTCAGGTAGGAATTTTCATGATATTATATAATGTTGTATAGCTTTTAAACCTAAATTTTAAGATAATTTCTTATAGATTGCAACAAAAAGAAATCTGCTGGCCTGTTGGGAATTTTTATGATCTTTTATCTATTGAGCCTTCCAATCTACAAGCCAAGAGTACATCTGCATTCCTTTGGAGCTTTCTAATTCCTTAACATTTCTTTATACTTTTCAGAATATGTAGTTTGATTTATTTTATGCATGTTATGCTCCTTAAAAGCTTCCATGAGTATAATTACCTCCTTAATTTGATATTCAATCCATTCAGTGCTATTGTATGGAAACATAATCAGTGTTGACTGGTAACCTTCATAATATATGGCTTTGTTAAGCTCACTGAACATTTTAACCAGTACATTTCAGTCAACTCTTAGAGTTTCTACATATGGGTTCATGACACAGATGGATAAAGATTATTGCACTGGCTTCTAGCCAAACAAAACTGAAATGTCTCCCTCTCATGTGTAACTAAGACCCTTCAGTACAATTTGCAATCCTAGTAAGAGGTGCATATCTTTTCTTAAATCTGTCTATTTTTAAATAGAGGGATATTTCCCTGTGATTTTCTTCTTTCTAAAGTTTGCCTGAGTTTAGTACTCCACATGACCCAATTAAATTGTTAAGTTAAATCTAAGAGATGTGCTTAAGGAAATGATGGATGTCAAGAGAGCCAAGAATCACTGAGAAATTAATCACTTAATAAAATATATAATTATAAATATGTCATTAAAAGTCATTGTATCAGTTTTCTCTGATGGAGTATCAGTGATTTATAAACTGCTCTCCAGGTCAGACCTTGTGTGCAAGAATAGTTGGCCAACATACCACAAACTCAATAGCATTTTGTGGGCTTTTTGTTTCATTTTACATGAGATTTTGTTTTTGTATTATTGGGATTTTGTTTGTTCTGATTTTCAGATTTTGTTTCATTGTTTGTTGCTTTTGAGAGAGAGA
>OU015752.1:118711200-118737291 GCA_907169655.1 Acomys percivali | reverse complement strand
AGAGAGAGAGAGAGAGAGAGAGAGAGAGAGAGAGAGAGAGAGAGAGAGATGAAGTTGGGTGGATAGGGAGGTAGGAAGGATCTGGAGGAGTTGGGGGAGGGAAAGAGTATAATCAAAATATATTGTGTGAAAAAACAACACTAATCATGGAAAATAACAACAAAAACTAACTTATAAACAAAATAGCACTTGGTGACTTTAGTGAAAGCTGGTAAAGAAGACCAAATGTGATTGTTAAGGAACACAGAAGACAGGCTGCCCACTATTAAGAAAAGAAGAAAAAAAAAACAGTCATGTTAATACAGATCTTCTTCTGGCTGTGTGTCAAACAAGGAAGGGTATTAAATTAGAAGAAAGTAGAGACAGAAACAGGGTTAGAGGAATATACATTAGCACAAAAAAAAATAGCTATACAAAATAAGCTACAGGACAAGTGTGGGAATGCATACACAATTTGAATGACTCTGTACCTACAGGGGAGAGGAAGGCTGTGGTAGAGGGTGTCATCAGAAAAAAAAAAAAGAACTTGAAAAAAATCATGCCATGATTAAATAAACTTAATTAATTTTCAGGTTCCCAGAGTGATACCGAGCTATGTCAACACTGTCCATCCAGGAAACCTCAAATAGGAGCACAGCAATGGCCCCCACATTCCTTCTAGTGGGTCTGCCTGGCCTGGAAGCTGCACCATCCTGGTGGTCAATTCCTCTCATCACTGTCTACCTTCTCTCTGCCCTGGGCAATGGTACAATCCTCTGGGTCATTGCCCTGGAGCCCACATTGCATCGACCAATGTACTTCTTCCTCTTCTTGCTTAGTATGTCTGATGTTGGCTTGGCCACAGTGCTAATGCCCACCCTGCTAGGCCTGGCATTTGCTGACACTCACGCTGTCCCTGCCTCAGCCTGCCTCCTACAGATGTTCTTTGTTCACGTCTTTTCTGTTATGGAGTCTTCCGTCTTGCTCGCCATGGCCTTCGATCGGGCACTGGCCATCTGCCGCCCTCTCCGCTACCCAGCACTCCTCACCAATGGTGTCATTAGCAAGATTGGTGTAGCCATTGCTTTCCGATGCCTGAGTCTCCATCTGCCTTTGCCATTCCTGTTGGCTCACATGCCATATTGCCGTCCACAGGTTCTGACACATTCTTATTGCTTGCACCCAGATATGGCTCGCCTAGCTTGCCCAGGAGCATGGGGTGCGTTCTACAGCCTGGTTGTGGTACTGTCAGCCATGGCACTAGACCCTCTGCTTATTTTCTTCTCATATGGCCTGATTGGCAGAGTATTGAGAGGTGTGGGGTCCACTGAGGATCGCTGGAAGGCTGGCCAGACATGTGCTGCTCACCTCTCCGCTGTGCTCCTCTTCTACGTTCCCATGATCCTCTTGGCACTCATTGACCGATTCAAGCTACCACTCCCTCAGCCTGCCCATATCCTTCTCTCCTACGTTCACTTCCTGCTTCCTCCGCTGATAAACCCAGTTCTCTACAGCGTCAAGATGAAGGAGATTAGAGAAAAAATTCTCAAGAGGGTACTGCCCACAAAGGTGGGCTGTGCTTGATGAGGAAAGATGAGCTCCCAAAACAAAAGCACCCATGACTGAAAAATCAATACCCCATGCCTAACTGGTCACTTTGACCCATACACAGCTGCACACAAATTAGTTATTTTTTTCTCCAAATGTGTATGTGCATGTTGAAGAAAACATTAAAGTGCAGCGAATGGAAGTGATCCATTTACTGTGGCACTATCTCTCAATGGCATTAAAAAGAGCTACATTCTATTATTATTTTTTTTTTTTTTTTTTTGGTTTTTCGAGACAGGGTCTCTCTGTGTAGCCTTGGCTGTCCTGGACTCGCTTTGTAGACCAGGCTGGCCTCGAACTCACAGCGATCCGCCCACCTCTGCCTCCCGAATGCTGGGATTAAAGGCGTGCGCCACCACGCCCGGCTCGAGCTACATTCTAGTTCTCACCACAGTCATTCTACTATGGGCATACTTATTAATTCCATCATGACTTAACATGTAACTGACAAGAGTGCAGAATTTAAAGCTGCATGGAAGAAGAAAGAGAAGAGACGCCTCCTGCCCAACTGGATAGAGGATAGTTGCCTCTGAGTTGCCACTCATAAGTAGTATTCTTAGTGGTCCTCAGGGGAATAAAGATTTGTTATTCATGCTCTTCAAATCAAGAAAAGGGTCATATAAGTCATCTGCCTGGAAAAAAAATTAAGCATTTTTCATTATTCAGTTTTCAAATTTTTAATCAAAAATTTTATATATGTATATTAGTTGTTAAAATCCCTAGAAATTCAGAAAAATTAATAAGTAATGATGAATTTACATCACTCAAACTTAACCATAGATGCTAATTAATTAATGTTATAAATATAATGTCCTGAGTGGCATATAATAGTTAACACCTCTAATCCAAGTACTTAGAAGACTGAGATAGCAGGACTGTGAACTCAGGGCCAGTATGATCTGCATAACAAAACTATATAAAATGAGAGTGTATGTGTGTTTGTGTGCTTGTGCAGGCATATGCACAATTATATGCAATTTACAGATTGTTCTTTGGATGTCCTTATTCTTGGTTCTTTACTTCCTAGTGTGCCTATTGTGTATCTTCATCCACACAGATATTTTCACTGTGGCTTTGAGCTTGGATATCTGATTTGCTCCGTTCTGTGCATATCTCAATTTGCTAATTTTTTTAAGTTATCATGACTATTAATATGCATATATGAGTAGCTTTCCTAGTTTATAACATAATAGTTAAAAATATTCTACATGTATTTTGGGGGAGCAGAATCACAGTTTTTATATCTTTATAGACCACTCTAGATAACGAACATACAAGAAGACAATATGACTTGAAGAGCCACAAGAAGGAAGGAGAGCAGGTTACAGAGAAGAGACTTGATACCCTATGAGCATATACAGGGGGAGGTAATCCCCCTCAGGAACAGTCATAGGGCAGGGGAATAAGGGGAAAATGGGAGGGAGGGAAGAATGGGAGGATACAAGTGATGGGATAACCATTGAGATGTAACAAGAATTAAAAAAAAAAAAAAAGAATGATGATTTCAGGGATTCATGGGATACTTGTGAAAGCTCTAAACCAAGACTTGATGCTTTTTAAAATTAAAAACAATATTTTGCATATTGTATATGTATATTCCTTTCCTTTCATCTGCTTTTTCTGATAATCAAAATGCCCCAAAGCAGTCAGTACAAACTTCATTGATTCAAATGACTATATAACATTTGACAGCATGAGTGTATTTTAGTTTAGTCACCTACTTCCTATCAATGAGCATTAAAGATGTCTTCAGTTCACTGCTACTCCAAACAGTGCTCTAATAAAAATCCCTGCACAACTTCTTATGAATATTTTACATTAGTATTTCTATAAGGGTGCTTTCTAGGTCATTACTAATGGCTCTATAAGACTGTAAAGTTAAACTTTCAGTATAATGGTCCTTTCACAAAAGATCATATGCATGCAATTTTATACTCTAGAGAATCTAGTTTTCTTCCCTATCGATGAAATTGACTGTTATATTGTTTTTAAAATCTTATATATTTTATAATTATATATCTTTTTTTATTTTGAGTGTCCCAAGTAATGAAAAAGAATCTCTTTCATATGCCTGTTAATTATTCTGCTTCCTATCGCTATTTGTATCCTATCCCATGAAGGGTCTACTAAAATTTCCTATTTATTTTTATTTATTTCTATTTATTTTTATATACTTAAGTTTACATTTACAAGGGATCTTAATTTCATATCTTTCCCATGTAATGTTTGTGTTTAATATTGTTTAGCACACAACTGCCAAACAAGTAATTTTACATAAACAATTTTACTTTTTTATTCCTTTAAAAATTTTTGCCTTCCATTTACTGTTCACAATAGGTTTTGACCTTTTAAGTCCACATATATTTTATTAATCACATTTTGCCTTAGCAACTTAACACCATTCTATAGTGCATGCTGGTTATTTTCACATGCACACCTCACTTTTCCTTATCTCCCGCTCACCTTGTTTATCTCCCTTTGCCCTGCAAATCTTTTTCTCACATTCATGTCTGCTTTGTTTTGCCAACCACTGAATTTAACCAAGACTATCTGTGACCATAGATTTGGTGCTAACCAGTGAAGACTAGTGGGCTCTGCAGTTAGTACCCAACTGAAGACAATGACTACCCCTTTACCAGAATCTATCAATACAAAGCAATTCAGCAGCAAGGGGTGGAGTTGTATAAGCCTCTTCCCCATCCTGAAATGCTGGCAGGATCTGTCTTCTATAGATCCACTGCAATTGACTACAGTTGCTGTGGACTTGTGACTGTAGTTCCTAAGTGGTGCCACTTGACAGACATTCTACCTATCTTCAAAACCCCACATTCTTCCCAGCTCCCTCTTTCTCAACTTCCCCTGAACTTTAGTTTAGAAGAGGTAGGGTAAGTGTCCTGTTTAGGGTTAACCTCACAGCTATCAGTTAATTCTTAGCCTATTGGTCATGCTTGGGTCTCTGAATTCATTATCACTCACTGCAAAAAGAGGAGTATTTCATTAAGTCTGAAAGTAGATTTTTTTTTCTATAGACACACACAGAAACTGGGCGTGCAGCTTGATGCTATTTCAACTTATTTAAGCAACAGTAGTGTTTCCACCCTTGGACTTATGGCCTCCCGTAGTATGGACTGTTGACCAGTTTTACAATACCAGACATGGCTCCCTTTTGTGGTGTGAGCCTTACATTCAGTCAGAGTGTGTTTAATTATTCCCATGATAATTGTGCCACTATTGAATCAATGGACACATCTTGGCCAGTTTTGTAGTTTGTAGGGCTCACAATTGAGTAAAACTGTTAGTCTTTTTCTTTTTCTCCCAGAAGCATCTGTCGCACCTTTAGAACATTTATTAAAACCCCACAGAGGGGAAGTTTTAAGCTCTGTATCTACTTGCTTTCTATATGTCTTGCAACCCAAGTATATTATATCTTCAGCAATAGCATTTTATAACCTAGCTTTGATGGGCATCAAAAGGACTGGTAAGATCCTGTGTTGGTTGGAGTCCTATAGGATCACCCTGACCAATGACTCCCACAGAAGAATTATGTTTATGGAGCTGAATATTTTATGTAGTAACCATTGCTTGAAGGAGCATCACTATCTACCCATGCAATGTACCTCTCTTTAATGTATGTTTTGTCATCTAATTGGGTTATAAGATAGTAGGGCTTCTATGTGGTTTATTCACGTGCCCTTCTCTTTGGTTAACATCTTCATCTCCTCTGTCTCCACACCTCTTCCTGCTCTGCTTTCATTCTACCTATATTCTACTATCCCCTTCCAAGTATAACATCAACATTCCCTTCCTAATTTTCCAGCTTCTACTGCACTCCAACTTAAACAAACAGAACCAAAGAGTCGGTCAAAGCTACCCTTCATATATAAAAGAGAATATGTGCCATCTGTCCTTGGGAGCTTGGGTTGCCTCACTCAGTATAACTTCTTCCAGTTCTATCCATATACACATAAATTTCATCCTTTTGGTTTTCTTTACAGTGGAATAGATTCAGTAGAAGAACCCCTGTGTCTCACAAGGTTTCCTGTATTCTTACAGTATGAGTTTCTTAAGCTGGTATGTAGAGAAGACAGCCTTAACAAAGTTGAGGTGATGGCTACTCTGGCTTGCCTCAGAAGAACCAGAGGAACACTGGCCCTGGACTCATTATGTACTGGATAAACTTTGCTAATCTCATTCAAGCTTTCCTCATCACATCACAGAAACTTCTAGACTTGATATTTATTTTGTCCTGATTAGTTCTTAAGGTCAAGTTTACAGACTCTAGATCCACCAAGGCAGGAGAAAACTCAACTGGAAACTTGACATGATTGGACTGGCCTGGGGTCATGTCTGTGAGGGTGTCTTGATTGGATACCCAGCTCACTGTAGGCAGCACCAGCCCTAGGAAGGTAGGTATACGAAAGAGAGCTAAGCTCAAGCCTCTGAGCAAGCCAGGAAGCTACGCTCTTCTGTTGCTTCTGCTTCCGCTGCTTGCTTTGTGTTCCTGCCCTCACCTACCTCAGTGATAGGTTGTGACCTGGAAGTATAAGCGGAATAAATTTTCTTCCCTCAAGTTGCTTCTTGTCAGGGTGTTTTAGCACAGCAATAACTAAATAAATAAATAAATAAATAAATAAACAAACAAACAAACAAACTTGAACAGCTTCCTAATTTTATACCCCTTTGTGCTTCCTGTTTACCAGTATTTCCTCCTTTACTTTAACCTTTCAATACAAACTGATATATAACCACCAAGCACATATAATAGAAAAGTTGCTTTGCTGATAAGAGATTTAAAAGCAAATAATCTACAGCTCTTTTTCTGTGTGGAAATTTCTTTGGTGTGAGAGATATACATGCGTGCAACTACAGTAGCAAATGATGCTCCAGCTCCTGAGATCCAGTTCTCTGTCTCCTATCTTTCACCATGATGCTGACAAATGCCAAGACCCATTTATAATCCATGCCTCTAAAGTTGATTTCACTATAAATCAGGGCAGGCAAATGACATTTGTATAATTTCCTCTTCCACATCACCCTAGATCATATTTCTAAAACATCAATGAGAATTTTAATTACCTGGGAGATCACTATCATGAAGACTGACTCCCAACCTTGTTTCAGTGCTGCTCCTGCAGTGTCAACAGCTCTCTGGGTGACATTTGCATCACAACGCTCTGAACAGCAATGAATAGACTCAGACAAACTCTGATATGCTGTAAATGATTTAATGCAGCATAAGAAGAGATCAAAATAAGAAATAAATTCAGGGATATTAAACAGTTTCAGAGTTTTTTCAGATATTTTCCAGATGCAATGCAAGACTACGTCCTTGATTTTCTTTAGAAGATTGTGTAAGTTCTTATTCTCCAGTCCTGTACTTAAAGATATAATTCTTCAGCCATCCAAATAACAATGAAAGGATTCACAAGGCTGTATGAACTATGAATCATCTTACCACTTCAAACCAGAAAGAGACAATACTAGTTGATTGAAACAAACTATAGAACTATGAAATAAATTAAACAATTTCCTTTGAGGATGAAACACTATCGTGTCTCTGAAGTAGCTTACTAAAGATAAAATGGAACTTTTAAGAACATTGTTCCCATTACTTAGAATGTAGACCCAGTTTTTCTAAGACTTTAACTCTAATCTGCCGAGTTTTTACACAATACACAATGGGATTCATCAAGGGCGGTACCAGCAAGAAAGCATCTGCTATCAGAATCATAGCTAATGGAGACTTATGCTTTGCAAAGCGATGCATGGTAGCTAAGGTTATGATGGGTACATAGAAGATGAGCACAGCACAGATATGGGAGACACAGGTATTGAGGGCTTTGAGCCGTTCCCCATGGGATGCAATACCCAACACAGTCTTCAAGATGAACACATAGGACACAGCAATGAACGCACTGTCTGACATCATGCAGAGTGCAACGAACAGCCCATAGTAAAAGTTAACCGTGTTATCAGAGCAGGCCAGCTTCATGACATCCTGATGGAGACAATAAGAATGTGACAACAAGCGTTTATTACAGTATCTGAGTCTCTTTAAAGTAAACGGAAGGGGAAGCACCAGGAGAATGCTTTTAACAGCAAAGGCTAGCCCAATTTGCACAACTCTGGAGCTTGTAAGGATGGAGCTGTATCTCAGTGGGTACCGGATGGCTACAAAGCGATCAAAGGACATAATGAGGAGCACTGAAGACTCCATATCTGTGAATCCATGGATAAAGAATTCCTGGGCAATGCAGGCATCAGCAGAAATCCCCATGGCATTGAACAAGAATATTCTTAGCATGGTGGGGATGGAGGAGAAAGATAGGCCCAGGTCAGAGAAGGCCAGCATGGAGAGGAAATAGTACATGGGCTCATGCAGAGAAGGCTCTGCTCTGATGACACAGAGGATGGTGCAGTTTCCCAGGATGGCTGTAAGGTACATGAGGCAGATGGGGATAGAAACCCAAAGGTGCATATGCTCAAGGCCTGGGATCCCAATCAGTAGGAACGTGGAGACGTCAACCTCTGATGTGTTGAGAAGCATCACGAATATGAATCTTAGTCAGCTGCTCCAGGACCTACAATGCCATCAATGATCTACAAAAAAAAATCATCTCTTAGTTGTAATGATTACAAAACATGAGTTAAATTTCGTATACCTAAAACTAGGAGATGAAAAAATAATATAACTTTTAAAACTGTTGAATGTATTTAAACAGTTTCTTCACGCTACTTATTTAAGACCTTTACATAATTGAGTATAAATATTTATTTTTATTTTCATATATTTCTAAATAACTCTAAAGCTAGAAAGTACAAAAGAGTGTGTGTGTGTGTGTGTGCACGCGCGCGCACGCGTGTGGGCGTGCAGGTTCCTCTCTATACCTGTGGAGTCCAGAGGTCAACATCCGGGTTGCATTCCTTTATCTCTTTCATCTTCTTTTTATCAGGTAAAACTTCTCACTGAATCTGGAGCTCTCCATTTCAGCAAGACTAGCTGACAAGCAAAACTGAGGAATCTCCTGTTTCTGCAGCTCAGTCCTGGGATTAATAGACACAGACCTCCATGCCCAACTTTTAGACATGGCGACTGGAGAATTTAACCTAGGTCCTCGTGTTTTCACAGAACCATCTTCCTAGCACTTCAAACTACATCTTTTAATATACAAATTATGTAAATCAAATGTAGGATTTTAGAGCATAGAAGAGCTCCCTGAAGTGCATTTGTGTTCACACAGACCCTGGTGCTGTGTGAGCAGAGGATTAAAGAAGTCCCACACAACTAAAGAAATCCTGAAAACTATAAATCATTTAAATCTGACCTTTTGGAGAAAGATTTGATGACACCTAGGATAGAAAATTTTGCAGTAACAACATATCTACACAAAGGTATGATACTGTAAATTAATATAGTGAGGATGAAAAACAGTTAAAAAGAATTTAAAATTTAAGAGTGGTGTTCTATTTCTTTCATTCAAATGAGCAAGATAAAAATCGTATGGAGCAAATATGAAAATCTTACAATTATCCATGTGAATCATGAATAAAGATACTCTTAAGATCCTTATGGAGCATCTCCCAGACCCAGAGACTCACACCCTCAGAGAAAACTCAAGTGCCCCAAGCCATCTGCCAGATCTTTATGCTTATCACCATGTAAGAATATTCCTTCAAGATGCAGTGGAGGAAGGACACCTCTGGCACTAGCTATCACTACTCATCAAAGAGCTGTAAAAGAAATGACTCACATTAATGCATGCCCCTCATGAGGGAAGAGAAATAGAAGCTTGAATCTACACAGAGGGAAGTACTGGTAAAGGTTAGAAATAGAGCACCCTGAAGAAGAAATGCAAGAAAAGGGAAAGAGCTTTTATCACTAGTGACTTTTTTTTGCCTCGAGTTAACTTAGTTAAGAACTATGAGAGGGTTGGTATAATGTATGGACATTTCACGAGCAGAACAGAAGCAATAACCCTTGGTTAGGAGACTCTATTATCCATTCAGTGTTGGTTGTCCATTTTATCTCACTGTCTCAAATTGTGACAATGTAGTTTATGCTGCTGTTAACAGGTTTAATGTGCTACAGCTGCCACTTGTGTGGAGTTTAAAACCTTCACAGTCAGTTGTTATTTACCCTACTCAGAATATTCACAACTCTGGTCCTTTTCTACCTAATCCTAGATTCTTTCCCTGGTTCTATTGAATTCCGCATCCCCAAATTCATAGTTAATCTTGATTAGGAACTTGATTGGATTAAGACCTGCCTGCGGAATCCAGCACACTCTGAATGTATCTGTGAGTTTATCTCCAATGACAATTACTGAAATATCTCACATAATAGATGCATTAATCCCTGGATGTATTGGTATACAGTAAGATCTAGTTGGAGAGAATGGGTCACACAAGATATAGTCCTAGAACACGATTTTGTTCTGGTCTCTTCCTGTGTTCCCATATTTTCTCAACTTCTTCTCCATCATTAAGATCCTCCACCACACATTCCCAACACCATAATAATTTGCCTGATAATTTTTGGGGCCCAGAAACAGAACCAAGTTTCACCCATTGAGTCATAGACCAAAATAAGTTTTTCCTCCACTTATATTAGCTTTGTGAGATATTTGAGTATAGAGTTACAAAACAGAAAATGTTCATTAGTTTAGTGTTGACTGTAGGTTATTGTCTACAATGTTTTAAACTGACTCTGCTTGTAACTCTAGTAACAGTATCTCTGGCATCCCTGGTACCTGGGAGAGACATATATGTGAGAGATTGGAGGAAGAAATAGGGATAGTTTCATAAATGGAATCAAAAGAGAAGAAAAATAAATGTCAGAACTATGAGTTCACTATCAGCAACGCTTATCTTGATAGAAGATTATGTAAACAGCACTATCATAATTCCTCAGATATTAGTAAGAGAAAATATATGTGCATTTCTCATTTGAAAAATGATCTAGCAAAGAAAGGTGTGAGTTCTCTTCCAAAGTTTCATTTGGTAATACCAGGAGTCCCTCTTGATTGTCATAACATGGGAGAGATTGATATACGAATCTAGAAAGTAGAAACCAAAGATGCTACTATATGCCCTAAGGTGTGAACACTCTTTCCTCAAAGCAAAGAAGTATCACACCAATAGCCAAACTTGAGAAATCCTAGTATAGAGGAAACTAAAATATCGAAAGTCGTAGCTCTGGTTACTCATGAAAATGCCAAACATCATAAATAACATGTGAGTAAGTAGATGGGAAACCTTTTTAAATGTTGCATTTTATGCTACAGATTTTGCCCTATGAATTAATAATCACATTAATAAGTATATCTATGCCCTCCCCCAATATCATATTGAATAAATTAATGAATGAATAAATAAATAAATTTTTCTGGTACCATGGAGGCTGGACCACAAGAGAGAGAATTTCAGGAGATCCAACACAAGCCTGATTATCATTTCCTGCATTCTCTGAGTCTTCAGCAGTAGTGCCCACCTTCAGTCCCTGATGGGCAACCAAGGGCTACACCAACAGTCTATTTTGTTTGGGGAGTCTATTGGACTATACTAACCAATCATTCAAAGAATGTAACTGATACTGGGGATTTGTTAGTCTATGGTTCTTGTGGGGAGTGTTGTCAGCCCAAGTTCACCAGCACTATTTCCTTGGCTATTCATTTAAAAAAAGAAAAGAAAAAGAAAAGAAAAGAAATTACATAATTGATACACTACATTAGTGCTTATGACCTTACTTTCACAATAGTCATTTCTTTGCATAGCTTTTAACCTCTCTGTAACTTTGAATTGGTGCCCAGTTGGAAGCCTGAATTTGTGTAATAACAAATAATTTCTAACATTGAGGAATAGTGTCTTTTTTTATTTTATTATCATTTATTCAGATTACATCCCAATTGTTATCCCCTCACTTGTATCTTCCTGTTCCCACCCTCCCTCCATCTTCTGCCCTATTCCACTCCCCTAGACCTCTGACAGAAGAGGATCTCTTCCCCCACCATATCACCACAACCTATCAGGTCTCATCCAGATAACCTGCTTCCACTTCTCCTGTGTGACACCAAACTAACCCACCAAAAGGAAGTAATCAGAGTGGGGGCAACAGAGTTCATGGCCATCCAACCTAGCTCTCAACAGAAGAGGCATCTTCCTACTGCTACCCAGATAGAGGATTCTTCTGGTGACATCTGAAATCTTTCAGACCATCACAGCACTAGAAATAGGAAGTAACAATATTAAATGAACATTTCAGTGTCTGGGAATGTGGACACTGAAACTTATGGTGGTGCATAACAGCAATAGACAAAGAAACAGGTCCTGGTACTGAGGAAGGTGATTAATGCCAGGACTTCCTCAAGATACTGAGGCAGGATGATTGCAATTTCCCCACTATCCTGCATTATGAAATCTAATGTGAAAACACATATAACATGTGTGCATGTGCACGTGAGCACACACACACACACACACACACACACACACACACACACACACCTTTCAATCTTCATCTACTGAAGAAACTTACTCATTTCTACATAAAGTCTCACCAGAGTAAAACCAGGACTTCAAAATATATATCTGATATACCAATTTCAAGTTGTTTCTATGATGGCTAAATATGAAAACTTATTTTTATTTTTTTTCTAAATATGATGGGAGCTAGAAAGAATTTGATGGCATGAGGCTCTTATAAAAAGTATATCTAGAAGATTATTTCCTAAGAAACACAGAGGTTCAGATCAATTTAAAGCCCGCACAAAGAATAAATAAAGTACACAGTGTCACATTTGGAGCTTTGGTGAGCTATAGAAGTTCTACCCCACGTATAAGACATAACTGGCTTTGCTGTTTTCTCCTGGAAACAAATATTTGCTTGAAAATTTCATACAAATATCTCACTTAATTACTATAGTCTTTGATTTCTGTCACTTAACCCAACCCTCTCTTTCCAATACTCCTGACCTTTGCCTCTAATTTGTCATCTTTCATCTCTAAGCACTACCTGTTCTACTGGTGCGTTTTACCTTATCTCTCAACAGCCTCTGTCTTGTACGATTTGTTCTAGTATCTTACCTAGCTGTCAACACAAAAGTAGGAACCTGTTACACCTGCTGCGAAGCCAACTATATGTTATGTGGCTCCTGGTTTTCCCCTATATAAGGAACCTGCTATATACCTTTTATTGCTGCCAAGAGCTCTAGGGACTCTACAGCAGGTATCAGCTAGAAATTCCCAGGAGACTCCACACACACTACCCTGAATGTTGAGAATTTCCTCTTAATTGTCTTAGTGACTTTATAATAATTTTCAAATATTTTTTTCAATTTTTACATGTACATTTATGTTATTACACATAAATAAAATAAACTACACACAGCAAGAAGAACCATGAAACAATCAGGAGTTATATAAATGTTAACATTCATAGTGATTTGGCTATTTATATTTGGTGACCTTGAAGAAAACATCTTTCCTATCTTGGTGAGTCTAAAATTCTGAATGAAAATCAATATCCATCATGTCTCATCTCTATCAACTTAAAACATCTATCTAAAATCTAAAACAGCTAAGACCTAAAAACATCTTAACCCCTAAACAACTAAGATTAATTGTAAGACTAAACAACTGGTCTTCAATCCCATCAGAGACTTGAGAAGGAATAAAACTTAATTACCTGAGTAAACCAGAAATGTAAGTTAGCAGCTTCCAAAATGAAAAAATGACAGAGATAGTTTGCTGCCTGAACAGTCACCCAAAACTCCCTATAATGTTGGAGCATCATCTTCAGCCTTCTGGCCCAATATATCTGACAGACGTATTTGGAACTTTTGAGGACTTGCTTACTCTGTCTCAACAGAGTTTGGCCGTTGACTCTGCCTGCATCCAAGCTTGTCCATTTTTAGGCAGAATTCTGTCTGCTGCAGAAACGAGGACATTTTGCCCAGTGGCTTGTTTGCTGCATTTGAAGCCATCTCCATAAGGAGGCTCTTTGATGCTTATCATCTTCCTTGAGGTAGTCTGGGTATTGCCAAGAGTTAACCTGTCTTGTCAAAGAATCTTTAAAATAATTTTTAAAAATCTATAAATGCCCTACTCTGTATGTCTCTATGGCTTTTGTAAACCTTATCTAACTATTTTACCTTATATATCTATAGAATCATATCTACCTGTTAAACATAGGATGTATATTCTTGTGATAAAAATAGACCAGTAGTTGACATAACCGTGATTTGATCAACTAACAATTAGCTTGTATTACTTAATTATCCTAAACAGCCTTTAATACCACTTTCAAGGTATTGGAAGTAAACTCTGTATGCATTAATTTGTGCATTTGTATGGCCTAGTGGGATATTTTAACATGCATGTAGCTTATACTGACCAAGGAAGTTAATAGACATTTCCTTTTCCTTATAGTCTCTGTTTTGACCCTTCAGGCTTCTCTACTACAAATTTTCATAAACATGTATGAAATACATTATATCCATTGTTCTGTAGTGTGGAATGCCAGAAGCTAATCTTTCTATCTAATTGTGTTTTGTTGCCTGTTATTCAACCCCTGCCTTTTACTTATCCACTTCTACCCTCTACACTTCTCAGCCTCTTGGGTCCACCACCCTACAGCCAACATAGCATTATTTGGCATTATTTGAGAAGAAAATGTGATATTTCTCTCTGTGTGTCTCTTTTATTCCACCCAGTGATAAATGCTCCAGTTCATTCATTTCCATGCCAGTGATGGGACATGACACTTTGTGACCTTCATAATATTACATTTTTCATATAGGCTATATTTTCTTCATTCATTCAGCTGTTGATAGACACCTCAGTTAATTCCATCTTCTATGATTGTTACAAATAGTCCTGCAATAGATATGAGAAGGCAAAGCTTTGTGCTGCCGTGATATCATTTTCTTTGAATACACAGCAGTGTACATAATTATGTTTCACGATAGATCATAAATCAGTCTCCATAGCATCTCCCATATGACTATACTAATGTATATTCCACCATCCAGTGTAAAGGGTTTTTTTTCCCCACAGCTCTACCAATGCTCACTTGTAGGAAGATATGTCTAAGTTGTATTTTCCTGATGGCCACTGATAGCAAACATCACTTTTTTCCTTCCTTCAGACTTGGGTTCTACTTTCTACTATGCAGAGTCCAGCATGCTCATATAATTCCTTGGTTTCCTTCTTTCTCCCTTCCCACTCAGTCAATATAGCACAACATTTCCTTGGAGAAGATATAGCAATTGGTACACAGCCTTATAACAATGTTTTCATATTCAATTTTACTTAGGTTATTTGCATCTTAAATGCAAATAAATTATGACTAGGGTGCAGTTAGACATTTAAACACAGAATATGTGTTATGGCTAGAGAAAAGGAGGCCACATCAGCCTGTATCATGAAATCACTAGAAAAGAAATAACCAGAACATCAAAAACAAAAGGTTATCCTTTCCTTTTTTACTTATTCAATTGTCCATAGTTATACCAATTTTTTTTTTTAATTTTGACCATAGATTTCTGGAATACTATTTATGTATTCCTTAAAATGTAAAGTTTGTTTCATGTCTGCTCACAGATTTCTTCAGCATCTCACTAATAAATGTGACCTTCTGCTCATAAGGATATCAAATATATGGTATATCTTAGGACCATACAAATGTATCTTCTTGTAAAGAAAATTCGGATTCACTGGTTCTGGACCAAGGTCTGAGTTCTGAATTCTGATGGTACTGCTGTCCTGAGACCACATTTGGTATAGATTCTAAGGTGATTTATGAGTTTTACTAATTCTTGGAATTACCCAATATCCTTAGGTCCAGTTAATTCATATGTGATTATAAGAAATTAAATTTTGTATATCTATAAATATGGACTCCATGTTTCCTTTTGCTTTGTTTTGTTTTTAAGAGAGCAAACATGAGAGAATCTGAGTAGGGAAGTGAGGGAGAAGCTGGAAGAGAAATGAGTGTGATCAAAGTACACTGTATCAAAATCTCAAGGAATAAGTAAGCACATTTAAAGCATAATTATTTCATATTAGCCAGTCTTACTAGTAAATTCAGGACTTCATGACAGCAATAAAAAGGATCCTGCCTGTGAGATGTGCAGGAGCATTGGAAGCACAAAACTTGTAGGAGTAGTCAACCACTGCTCTAATTTGAGGTCCATGCCACAAAGGAAGCCCATGCCCGACACTGCCTGGATGACCAGAACCATAGGCTAGATAGCCCAAAGAACTCGAATTAAAAATAAATAAATTAAATATTCCTAATAATATTCTGCTATGTTTATAGATTGGTGCCTAGCTCAGTCGTCATCAGAGAGACTTCCTGCAGTAGCTGATGGGAGCAGATGCAGAGAACCACAGCCAAACATTAGGCACAGAGAGGGCATAAATCGAAGATCTCCATCGATCCCACCCCCTCAGAACTCAGGAAACCTAAGGCAGAAGGGGAGGAAGAATTGCAGAATCCAGGGAGGTTGAGACCACCAGGAAAATATGGCCCACAGAATAAACTAAGTGGGGCTGATAGGGGCTCACAGAGACTGAAGCAGCAATCAGAACCTGCATGGTCTGTGCTAGCTCCTCTGCAAATAAATAGGGTGTGTTTGTTTAGCCTGATTTTTTTGGTAGTAGTTGTTGTTGTTGTTGTTGCTTTGGTTTTTTGTTTTTGTGGGGCTTCTAACCATCTGAACGGAGGGTGTCTCTGACTCTCTCCCCTACCCTTGGGACATTTTCCCTCCTACTGTGTTGCCTCACTCAGCCATGATACGTGAGTTTTTGCTTCATCTTACTGAAACATTTTATACTGTGTTTGATTGATATTTCTGAGAGGCCCACTCTTTGCTGAAGGGAAATGGAGGAGTGGGTATATGGAAGAGGGGAAGGAAGACTGGAAGGAGTGCAGAGGAAACTGCAGATGAGGTATATTGTATGAGATAATAATGATAATTTTGAAAATTAAATATATAACCAGCAAGACCCTAATAAGGCCCTGGAGAGAGTGAGCCTGTGCAGGCTTGGGATGTTCATGTTGCAGGAAGAGAGCCTTCCAGCACTAAAAAGGCTGAGGAATGACTGGCATAATTTCTGCTGAAATTCCTTTTCTTTTCTGGATCATCAGCCCCTCCTAAGAGAGAGGTCTTGGAATCACAGCTACCACAGAGTACACTAGAGCCCTGAGATTGCCTGCATGTAAAATACACACAAAAAATCATGTGTATGTTCACACATATGCCATCCCATACTGTCAACTAGAACTATGCATTCTCAAAGTACATGTATTCCATAACCATTAAATCAAAAATGATGTTATCACACTAATTATGTATCACAAAATAAAATCATCCATACACTTGCACATAAACTTTATATACATATATATGTAAATCCAGACTTTATATCCATATTTATTAACAAACTTCACATGAACACGTCAACATATATTAAATACCAATAAACTTTTTTAAACTACATAAATAACTGTATATATATATATATATATATATATATACACTCTCAGATTAATTAGGCAATGCATAAACACAACTGCTCACACTCTTGCAATCACACCATACCTCTTGCACATGCATTCAACTCTCCAGCCTTTACATTCACATGCACAGAGGGGAAGGGAAAGTTAGGAGTTAACACCTCCAGCTACAGAACCCAGTCTCAGAGGAAGCCAATATGAGAATGAGGCCATGAGCCTTAGGAATGGAGAGACAATTATCAAGGGAAAGGAAAAGCAAGACATGTTCCTTCAAACAGACCCTAATTTTAGGTCTCTGCCAAATGCTGACTCCCAGGGGCTTGTTAGAACTTCCTCTAGTCAGGCTCATCTTAGCTAATAAAAGAGAAGTCTTCATGG
Organism: Acomys percivali; assembly: GCA_907169655.1. Classification (NCBI taxonomy): domain Eukaryota; kingdom Metazoa; phylum Chordata; class Mammalia; order Rodentia; family Muridae; genus Acomys; species Acomys percivali. The sequence continues at coordinate 118,719,809 of OU015752.1, read as the reverse complement.
TAAGAGATTTTCTCTGCCACAGTCAGATCTGCCTTTTCTAGAAAGCATCCGGACTCACAGAGCCTCCATGAAGCTAGAAGGCGAAGCTGTGAATGGACCTCCCTGGGATCTTGAGTTCTAGAGCTCTGTGGACACTAAACAGCATTCTGGGATGGGAAGAAAGAATCACGATTCCCACTGTGCCCTCCAGTGAGACCTAGGAAGGTAGGAAGACTACTCCAGACGCGAGCCTCCAGAAAGGAGGTCAAGCATGGACCTAACATGCTCAGTTATCGAAACTTAACAATTAGATTAGATGCTTTAAAGTGAGAAAACAAAGCTTCAGTGTCCCTCAAGCTATTCGGTAACAAGATCTTGTCCAATTTTTCCCATTACCTCTTTTAAGTAATTTCAGGAGTGTTTTTGACTGCTGGACACGAGGTTTTACATTCATAGTAAAATGAAGGCTCTCCAACAGTGACAACAGGTACCTTGGATTCAACTCCATATTCACTGATAAAAGCTAGGTTTTACTCAACTTGAGGCCATAGTCCTTGTAAATAAATTTCTACACATGTGTTACAAGCTAGATTTTATGTGGACAATTTAAAAACTGAATCAGGAACCCAAAGTGTGGTCATCCCAGTCAGAATGCTTTCAAAGTATATAACTCAGTTTCATCAGTACACATAATGAGGAAAAGAATTCTACTGTATTAGAAAAAATAAAGAATATATTTAATAACAACTTAGAGAAGAAAAATGTATTTTCAATGGGAAATTATACTGTTCCTATAAGCTTAGAAAATGCATATTTTTATTTCCAAATCTAATAGTAACTTGGCAAACTTCGTTTCCATATTGAATGTCTCACACTGAAGTTAATCAGCCAGATAACGGTTAAATTCCTGTGTATTATCCATGACATGTCTTTGATTTTTGTCTTTGGTTCTTAAGTCTGTGTAGGGAAAACAAGCAAATGAATTTACAATAGGGAAGGCCCTGGGTTCCATAATACCCAAAGAATGTAGTGTGGAAAAGAAACAGAGGCACCTAGCAGTGGCTCAAACTCCCACTCCACACCCAGGTCCTAGTTTGGCTTTACTTTTCTATGAAATCCAAATGAAGAAAATCTGATTCCGAGCTAGCAAAAGAGAACAGCAAATTTGGCCTTTTTGTCATTGTCTATTCTTTTTTTGTTGTTTTGTTTTGTTTTCACACTTATTTTTATTTTATTTTATTTTTTATTAATTTATTCTTGTTACATCTCAATGTTTATCCCATCAGGCAGTCATAGGGGAGGGGAGTAAGGGGAAATGGGAGGGAAGAATGGGAGGAGTCATTGTCTATTCTTGAGGGTTATATGTAAGCAAAAGAGAAGAGACAAACAAAATGTATTTTCAGAGCTTGTGCATGGGCAGCTGAAAGTTCATCATGTGGGGTTACCAGACCGCAGACATGTACAGAACAAGTGACTTCTGCATCAGTCCTCAAAGATGGACTCACAGATGTTAAGAAGAAATGACATCTCACAGAAGCCTGCAGCACAAGCCAGAGCTTGATCCACAGACTCAGTCCAGAGAGGTAGCATGGGTCATGGTAGAAATGCAACTGAATAAACCCCTTTCATAGTCAGCCTTTGTTACCATGAGGTGACACTCCCTATTTGACCCAACTAGGATGGGAATTCCAACAACTCAGTGCTAGTGAAGGCACCAGCATGTGTTTCCGGAAGCCTTGGTTGTAGGTAGTGCATGTCTCTGACACTGATTTGGTATGTGATATGAAGTAAATCACTTAATGATTCTGCCTTTTTTTCCTCATGGTAAAATGAAGGTGAAGGGGTTTGGAAAAGTTAGAAACAGTTCGTTTCGTCCTTTGTAATGCAAACTCTCAAAAGACAGCAGTCCTTTCAAAGTGAGAGATGCCCTTGCACAGAGAAAAGTTGTACATTTAGCCAACATCTTTTCCACAGTCTTCCATAGGAACAAGGAAGTAATCATCTCAGAAAGCTTTTCTGAGTGGCTAGGAGAATCAGTGACTAGATTCCAGTGAGCTAATATCGACATATACCAAAAAAACTGTGAAAAGAAAGCCTGGATCAAACAGAACTTTTAACACTTGAGAACGTAAGACCTGGAAAATGAAAAAGTAAAGTACAACCCCTGAGTCCAAGGATGGTGTGTGTTTATGAAATATCATGATATATTAAGTTACAAGATTTGCTTAAGAAAACCTTTAGCTCTCTAAGACAGTAAAATTTCCAACTTAGAGCATATATCATAATTTCTGAGCTCCATTTCTGTCAGACCACAGTAAATCTAAGGAAAATTAGGAGGAGGTTAACACATTTGCGAACCTGGGGGGGGGGAACCTCAATATTCGGCAGCATTTAGACTGGGAAGTTAAAGTATTTGTTAGGTCCTCAAAATGATCTGATAAGATTTTGTTTTTATAGGAGGATGATAACTAAAGCTTTCAAAGTAAGAAGACAGAATGAGAGGAAAGATGCTGAGGGAGAAGCAAGCGAGAGCCCTTGTACCACTCACTCTGAGGAAAGTGGTAATCCACAATAGACTCAGAGCAAAGCCAGTCATGTACAGCATGGGCAGAGGGTATTTTACCCCAGAATACACTGAGGCAAGGCAAAGTTCGAGAAGGATAAAGAAACCTGTCCTGTGGGTATGGCTCAAGAACAGGGTGAAGTGAGCAATGGTGAGACAATTGGGGTATTTCCAGCTGGTGAATACAATACACCTGTTGCTACTGAATAACAGAGTTCTTTTGTCATTCCCTTTGACAAATACTTGTTAAAGCCTTACTCTGCATGAGGTACGGAAGTGACAGAGATAGAAGAGGATTCCAGGCTTACTGTTTAGCAAGTAAGGGCTGCTAAACTGCAGCCTGAAGGATAAATACAGCTTGAAACCTTTAAATATATTGTTATTGGAATGCATCAACACACACACACATTGAGGATCTGAGTAAGGCTGCTTTGTACTCAAGGATAATGTTATGAGTTGCAAAGGAGACTATGCTGCTAACAGAGCCAGAAATAGTTGTTTTATGTTCACAAATATTCTTTATGAACATTGATGCAAACATTCTCAGTAAGTACTTGCAAACCAAATTCTAGAATACATCCTACAGAATATGTACCACAATCAGTTGGCTTCATCCCAGATATACAAAGATGGCTCAACACAAGTAAACCAGTAAACATGATTGACCATGAAAATCAGCTACAATACAAAAATCACGTAATCATCTCACTAAATGTAGAAAAAGCTTTTGAAAAGCAAAACATTCCTTTAAAAGAGTCTCAGAGAGGCCAGAGTTAGGAAGGACAGAAAATAACACAACAAATCCAATTTACAAACAGTCCAGAGCCAATCATATTCTAAAATGAGGGAACTCTAAAATATTTCCACTAAAATCAGGAAAAAGACACGGAAGTCCATTTTCTCCATTATTGTTCTATGTACTACTTGAAGTCTTATCTGGAGCTTTAAGCTATCTTATGAACTATTTCTGGGATTGTGTAATTTTAATCAGAAATAGCTTTTAATTGACCTTTAAAGAGAACATTTGCTGTCTTCCAATCCAGTAGGATGCACAGTGTGAAGGGAGTGTGTTGATTGACAGGTAGGTGTACACTCAATTAATTTTACTCTACCACAAAACTTCTTTAAGTTTCCCTTAGAGTAGATGTTAATTCCTCATCTCCAAATAGATAAATTCCTTTCACCAGTATTGCCCTCCATCAGAGAAGTGAGGCTATATGGACAAGATTGAATTATCCTTTTTTGTTGTAAATAATAGAAAAATGGGGCTGACTATAGCATTATCGCTCAAGCTATATTTCTATCAATATAATTTACTGTCCTGAAAAAAAACTGATTGTGGGAGCATAATTACAATTACAGCTCATATGTTCAAAACTTGTCCAGACCAACATGTGAAATAAAATAGGGAGCTATATCACTTCATGTTGCAAATTTGTTTGTATTACCACAAAACCCCTAATAGAGTCATTCAAGGATCTGTAATCAATAACATCCATTCCTTTGTCACCATCTACAGATAACAGATTCTCTTCACTTCTGAGAACACTGTAACCATCCCCTCATGCTTGCTTCAAATAACAGCTCTTCCCATCCTCTGTTCTTCATCTTGCTCGGAATCCCGGGGATGGAAAATTATCAGTTTTGGGTTGCCTTTCCATTCTGTCTCATGTATATTGTGGCACTGGCTGGAAATATCACCATCCTACACATAATCAGAATTGACCACACCCTGCATGAGCCTATGTACCTCTTCCTGGCCATGCTGGCTGTCACTGACCTGGTCCTGTCCTCCTCAACACAACCTAAAATGCTGGCTATACTCTGGTTTCATGATCATAAGATTGAATACCATGCCTGCCTCACCCAGGTGTTCTTCATCCATGCCTTTTCTTCTGTGGAGTCTGGGGTGCTCATGGCCATGGCCTTGGACCGCTATGTGGCTATCTGCTTCCCTCTCCGACATTCCAGCATCCTGACCACATCTGTAGTCATCAAACTGGGGGCAGCTGTCATGGTGAGAGGGCTGCTGTGGGTGAGCCCCTTCTGCCTCATGATCTCCAGGATGCCCTTCTGCCCCAACAAGGTCATTCCCCAGTCCTACTGTGAGCACATGGCTGTGCTCAAGTTGGTGTGTGCTGATACCAGAGTCAACCGTGGATATGGGCTCTTTGTGGCTTTTTCTGTGGTTGGCTTTGATGTAATTGTCATCAGTGTATCTTATGTGATGATTCTGAGAGCTGTGCTGAGGCTGCCCTCAGGTGAAGCCCGCCTCAAAGCTTTTGGGACATGTGCTTCCCATGTCTGTGTTATTTTGGCTTTCTATATACCGGCCCTTTTCACCTTCCTCACTCACCGCTTTGGGCACCATGTGCCCCGAGTTGTGCACATCATGTTTGCTAATGTCTATCTGCTGGTTCCTCCCATGCTCAACCCCATCATATATGGAGTTAGAACCAAACAGATCAGGGACAGGGTTACCAGAGGATTCTGGAGAAAAGACCCTTGAGCAAGAAATCACAGTAGCTCCAGGTTAATGATCAAAGGACATAATCAACACTCTTTTTCAAATAAGCACACTTTTCCACAGTATCTAGAAGCCCTCCTGAAGAAGTGGAACAACTTTCAAGTTATCCAGAATGAGAGATTTGAGACTTTTAATGCATAATAGATATTTACTTACATGTTCTTGTCATTATAAGATAAACAAATTTATGTCCCAGTATTAAAGCATTGAATGTTTTAAAAGAATGCCATCTTTTATAAATTATTAACTTGACTACATTATTTTTAAATCTTAATAGAAATATATTTTATGTATAATTTGAACAGAGATAAAAATATGCCTGAAACATATAACAATTTATACATTTTCCCCTTTTTTGGAATTTCTGTATAGAAACAGACTTTTGAAAACTAAAATATGTGTTAAAAGCTAAGTCATTGTTTATAGCAATAAAACCTTTACATATGAATCAGGTAAAACATGGAACACGTGACTTTTGTGTGGCACTTAACCTCACCATCACAATTATATGAAGATGTGAAACTAGTCCATATATAACATTAAAAACAACAACAACAACAACAACAATAAAGTACCTGTAAGTCTTGAAGGCATTTTAAAAACTGAGAATATTTTGTTGGCATAATGCTCTTGTGGACTGTGGACTGTTTACCCTTGTGCACTCAAATGCTGGTTTCTTCACTCCACTCTCTGGATCAATCTGGACATTGCATTGTGATGTTTATTCTAAGTATCTCCAGTTTCAAGTTTATGTAAACAGGTCACCATTTGTTCTCTGTATTGCCAATAAAACAAACTAGCCAGTGCTGAGCAATAACAGAATATAGGGTGGGACATACTGATGAGATGGTGCTACCAAAGAGCTCTCCTGTTCTATGTTTACAAAGTTATGGAGGTGCCTTTTTTTACATTTCAAAAAAATCTTCCCTCCCTCTTGCCTGAAAGACCTTCCATACGAAGCTGCTGCTAGGAGGAGGGCACTGATACTCCTGATAGTTGTGTGCTCAGCTTCCCAGGAGCTTTTGAAATGCACATCCATGCCCAGGGCAGAGAAGGCATAGCAGGGACTGCCTCGTCCAGACAATTGCTTGTTATGTCAGTTTAGCCATTGCTGTCACAGAGGACAGGTGGAGAGCAACCTCTGTAGGTCAGTGTTGAAGAGAGTTGTGCGCTGCTGGGAATCACTCTCAAGAGAAGAATGCAGGACCATAAAATGGACAAAAGTGTATCTTTTACCATAAAATTACAAAGAAAGTAGGCAGGGAAGTTCTCCTTCTTCCCCTACCTCTTCATTACTATCAATGGACAAGAATTAACATAAAATGCTCCACCACACAACAGGGACATATGCTCCACCATGTTCACAGCATCCTTATTCATAATAGCCAGAACCTGGAGACAGCCTAAATGTCCCTCAGTTGAAGAATGGATAAAGAAACCATAGTACATTTGCACCATGGACTACTACTCAGCTATTAAAAGCAAGGAAATCCCTAAATTTGTAGACAAATAGATGGGACTAGAAATGATCATAATGAGTGAGTTAACCCAGAAACAGAAAGACTCACAGGGTATATACTCACTTATATTATAATTGGGCACTAGACCAAAAGATCCCATGAAAGTCTTCACTTACCAGGAGATTGAGATAGATGTGAGGACATCTTACTGAGACCCTAGGTAAGAGAAATATAGGCGATGGGGAAATAGAAGGACCTAGAGGGTCCTAGAAACATACAAGAATAACATCATGACGGATGGATCATGGCCCAGAGGTGTCTCCTCAAACTATTGCACTAACCAAGAACAATACAAGTAGTGAACATGGAACCCCTACTCTGATCTAGCCAATGGACAGGACATTCTCCACAGTTATCTGGACAGTGGGGACTGACTCTGACATGATCACTTCCCCTTGGTGAGGAGGCCTGATGGCACTCAAAGAAAGAATAAGCAGGTTACCAAGATGAAACTTGATAGCCAATGACCGTATGATGGGGTAAGAGGTCCTCCCTTGGTCTTAGACCTAGGGGAGGGGAATAGAGTGAAAGTGGGAGAGAGGGAGGAACAGGAGGATACAAGTGATGGGCTAACAAGCGAGTTGTAATCTGAATAAATTAATACAATTTAAAAAAAGAATTAACAGTGCACCAGATAGCAGAAGAAAACAAATAGTTAATGTGGCCACATCACCATCATAGAACAGACAAAAGGAATGTGAAAATGAGAGTTGTCTAATCAAAACATGCCAGGCACTGTTTTGAGTGGGTATTGCCTAATCATGTATAATTGCATCTACATGTTCATTAAATATGCTTGAAGATAGTCTACACAAGAAATGATGAGAGGAGTAATTTATCCATCTAGCCTCCTTTCTCTTTGCCCAAAGTTTACCTCACAGCTTCCTAATTTCCTAGATGGAATGGAGTAATTTATAGATGCAGACCTATCACAGAAAATACAAACATACTTCTTATATTATTATGCCAATGCTTCTACAACAAGGTACACATATTAGCTTGAAGAATAGATTTCATTGTGACCCAGTTCTAGAATCCTGTTCAAGATCACAGGGTCAAGAGGATTGATCTCTTTTCTAGTCTTGTAAAGAGAATTCATTCCTTGTTTTGTTTCTGGTTTTGACAACTTGAGGGAAATCTTTGATTTTGGGTGTATCAACTTGGTCTCCTTGTCTGCATACTATCAAGACTGTGTATATATCTATGTCAAATTCCCCATTTATACAAGGCCTCCAGTTTAATTATTCATGGAGGGACTGGAGAGATGGACCAGCAGTTAAGAGCACTGGGTGTTATTCCAAAGGGCCCAAGTTCAATTCCCAGCACCCACATAGCAGCTCAAACCTGTCTGTAACTCCAGTTCCAAGGTTTCTGTCACACTCCCATAGATATACATACAGGCAAAACACCAATAAAGATAAAATAAAAATAAATTTATTTTTTATAATTACACATGTAGATCATACAATGCAAAGTGTCAGAGAGATGGCCTAATGGAAAGGGGTCAAAGCTATTTGATAAAGGGATGAATGTTCTCTTTGGAAAGCTTTGATAAAATAGAAATACTTAAAAAGAGTAAAATAATGAAAAAGTTACACAGTCCTCACTCCTGAAATAGTTACCAAACTGTTGACGTTTTATTACACGAGCCTCCAAATACTTGAATCTTCCAATGTTCCATGACAGCAAGTAGCATCCTTCTTACTTTCCATCAGAAATTTACTTGTTCCTATTTAGGCACATGCAAAAATTAACCCTGAACATTATATCTCACATGTGGTATCATTCCTTCAGGAGTACTGCCCATGTAGTTCTCACTGACCAAGCCAAACACCATCACATCTCGTCAAAGCCCAAGCAAGCAAGAAGTCTTTATTAATATCACAGGAAAAAACTATCTGCTAAAAGTATCAGAAGAAGAAGAAGAAGAAGAAGAAGAAGAAGAAGAAGAAGAAGAAGCTCCCTACTTGCATTGACTGTAACCAAATAAGTCTCAAACACCAAGTTGGGTAGCTTCATT